>JAWLRI010000395.1:114786-152529 GCA_034781795.1 Crypturellus tataupa
GCCCTGCGTGTGCAGGGGGGTTGGACTAGATGACCTCTAGAGGTCCCTTCCAATCTTAGGCATTCTATGATTCTATGGCCTCTGAAGATATTTAGGCCAAATTCTGATCCAATACAGTGCTTACTTCTAAGTAAGACCAGGTTGCTCTGAGCCTTACCTGGTAAAGTTTCGAAAATATGCAAGGGTAGTTATTCTACAGCCACTCTGGGCACTCTGTTCCAGTGCTTAAGCACTTTCAGTGCAAATGTTTTTTTTCTCCTTATGCTCAATCATAATATATTATAATTTGTTATCATTGCCTCTAGTCTTTCTGTACCACTCAGAAAAGACTGTCTCCATCTTCAGTCTGGCTCATCTCCAGTGACAATTTTCAGTAAAATTCCCTTTATCCTTCTTTCGAAAATCTAATCAAATTAATTTCCTTCATCTTCTTGTATACTGTGCTCTCCAGCCACCTATCACAATGACTTGCTTCATATTCTATTATATTGTCCTGAAAACTTTAGGATAAAAATAATTTCCCAGCATTCTTGTGAGACACTGCCTGCCAAATAGCAAAATACAGTTTAGGATAATTCCTCCCTTTTTTTTTTCCTGTTCTTCCTTCATTTGAAACCATGAATTGTCATCTCTAGCTACAACTAGTACTGAAAATTCCTTCTAATCCACCTCTCACCAGTTGTTCTGTAATTTTACTACAAAGCCAAGCTTGTAGCAGGTTATAGCCAGTGTTCTCATACCTGTCTCAGAGGGCAGGATTTATCTGATCAAATGTGTATTTAATTTGTCCTCCCTTTCCAGTCAGTCAGCAAAGTCAGTAGGCACTTTGGAGGCTTGATTTATCTTGTTCTAAAGTAGATCTGAAATAAGTCTAATGACTCATGCCCTACAACAGTTTATTTCTCCTCATTGACCATAAATTAAGCTTAAGGTGACCAGTTCAGATGCAGACACGTACAAACTAAATGTCTAATTAGCTAACATGAAGTTAGATGAATATAGAACCACTAGAGAATATGCTTATAGTATAAAATGATTAAATATAAGAACTAAAATTCTCAACACTATTCTTATTTGTTGAAAACTATTGATTCATTTTGGGGAGCATTTATTTGTATATTGGTTTTGGAGATCCTTAAATTTTTATGGAAAAGTGCTGATTTCACCTAATTCCATGGGATTGAATTCACATAAATTGTGAAGTTTTAATTTAAGTGCCTTGTTCTGTAACTAAATTTTGTATGGGTATTTATAGCTGGGTAGTGTGGATGCTCAAAGCTTTGCATTTGGCAACATTTTACACCTACAATGTATGTGTACAAAAGTGTAAAGTAGTGGAAAACTATGCTCTGATATTTTTAGGATTTTTACCCAGGGTCCATGACTTTTTTTTTCATATTCACCTCATGGTTACTCAACCTTGAGATTACTTTCTTGAAAAGATATAGTGGACTGACAGTACTATCCAATTTCAATTTTTATTACCTTTCTGTAACTTTTAATGAGAATTTAAACCTGTAAGTGTCAGATTTTAGGGTAAATTTAGATAGAGTTAATGACCTAGTCTAGAATTATTTTCTAATGGGTATGAAAGTTGTGAAGAGCAGGCAAAATGTCCTGTTAGGAAAAGAACCACTGTTTCGACTGGACTTCTGGATATTTCAAAAGCAAAAAAGGTCCTTTGAGAACATATAATTACGTTATGCTGATGCACCAGCCTTAGCTATGACAAAAGCTATGATAATTTGAGCGTGCTTACTCCAAGATCTTAGGCAGGAGATCATCGTAGTTTACTTTAATCCTCTAAGGGAAACTTAAGATAGAATAAACCCCCAAGGATTTGGAGGAAGTGTCTCGCAGAATCATACATGGGAACTGTGACTATTTGGCAACCAGTTAAAGAAACTCATAGCAGTGTGACTATGAGCAATACGAACTGTATTTCAGACCTGTCTTACACAGCTAGCTGTTATCTGCTACGGTATATTAATAAAGGAAGACAAGCAGACAGTTATGTCTCTCATCATACATGTCTGTTTTCTTGCAAATCTCCCTGCCAGGTCTCATTCTTTATATGTAAAATAGATGTCACCATTTAAGGACTTTATTACTGCATCACATAAGTAAGTGTTTTCTCAAGTCAGGTTTGCAAACTCCTAACATAAATTCAGCCTCTGCAATGTTTGAACAGATATGAAATCATTTTTAATGTATATCTAAGCAAGTACGAGAATATTTGTACTACCCAGCTGAGAAAGTTAAAGAGGTAAAAGAAAATGTTATGTTTGGTGTGTCTTAGTTGTATCCTTTTTGACTTGTAAATACCATTTTCAGCATTGCTGGCATTTCTCTCCTGTTAGGAATCTCAATCCGAAAAGCTTTACAGAGGTTGTGTAAAGTGAGGGCTTTTTTTTTTCAAACTGAACAGAAACCGTGCTGGTTACATACCATTAACATTCCAGGCCCTGAATAGGATACTGGTAGATTTTCTCATAGAAAGGAGGGACTTCCAGGGAAGTCTTTATTCTGCGTGAGACTTGTAAACTAGAGCAGTGAGTGATCTCATAACAAGATTCTTATGGCTGAACTTCTTAAAGAAAAAACAGATGCTTGTGAAGTCAGATCTAGTATACATATAGGTAGAGCTCTTCAGGTGATGAAAGTAGAACATCTGATTTATAAATTATGATGATATTTATAGATAATCAAGTTCGAACTACAGGTCCTAGGTAATACTTAAGTTCCCAACACCAGTGAAAATCATGGAGAAGAGGAGCCAAATTAGTAGTTTAAAATATGTTATTTAAATATTCCAGGACAATTTTAACCATCTAGATACTGCTTTTCATATGTGACTTTCACATCTTTTTATTGGGGGTCAGGGTGGAAGGGCTTTTTAGTCTTTTTACTGTAGAAGATACAATAAGTAGAATTCAAAATATGAGCAAAAGAACCCAGAACTTTCTCTTTAAAATGTTACTTATAGTACATTGCATTTATTTTTATTCAAATTTGTAAGTGATGACTTTCTAGGAAATATATTTTTGTCTTGTACAGTATATTTTAGTGAACACTATAGTATTGGTTACATTGCCAAAGGGATAAAAGTGTTAAATCTTACATCCTTTATTCATATAGAAATCAGGCTAGATGAGCCAAAGGATATATCCTTATGTTTTAACATTTGTGATTTTATGTCATTCATTGATAATCCATATTATACTCTTTTTTTTTTTTTTTTTTTCAAAACTAGAATAAAGCCACATTTAGGTTTTAGATGCAGAATAAAGGAAATGTGAAGGTTACAAGTCTACTGCAGAGACTACAAAATGGCTGACAGGGTTGAGAAATCACAAATCACACAATTGCATACAACGTAACCATATGTAATCCTATAGAGAAAGTATAACCAGCATAAAGAAAATCAGAAATGAAAACCAGTTAAATGAATAAATGCTCATACTACATAGTTTTACCTTGTTTTCTTGTAAAATTCTTTTTTTTTTTGTATAATGTGCCCCAACAGTTTAAAGAGACTTCTTGCCTTTTCCTTTTATAGAGACATTCAAGACTCTACAGTAAATGGCTAAATTCATATAACTCCAGGATATGTGTGGGTTTGTTGGTTAGGGGAAGCTCAACTGCTATCTTATCTGGGAGAGATAATTACTGAGAAACAAGAGATGGGAATCTCTTCAGGTTTCTTAGATCAGTGCATTCGGGAACATGATAGAAAGGAAAACTATGCATTCTTATATCAGTCCATTGATATAATGCTTTAAAGTCACAGTTTCTATTGAATTAAAATCTTTAAATGCTTTTCTAACACTGATGGATGAGTTATAAAAGGCACACCCAAGAAAGGAAAAGGCCATAGCTGAAAATCTAAATGAGATCCTTTTGTAACTGTTCACTTCACAGGAACTTAGAAAGTTTAACACAGTAGAAACTTTCACAGAGGATAAATATGAGAAATTATCTCATGTTGAAGTATTATTAGAAGAAGATGATCCATTATAAAAATAGAATTAATAGGCAGCAGGGAATAGATTCTTTTATTCATAAATTCTGAAGAAACTTAACAATTGCCAGGCAATTGCCATAATGGTAACTGTGTTGTATAACCTAACATTTATATTAGCCAGAGGAAAAGGCAGATGGTAATGGAGTATCATTTGTATAAAGGTCTTTAGGAAAACAGACCAGTAAATGCATTTGACTTTTGCACTGATCAAACCAGTCAGAAGTATAATAAAGAGCACAATAAGTGATATAACGATAAACAGTCAACACAGCTTTTGTAGAACGAAGTCATACTCACAAATTTCACAGAGGTCTTTAGCAAGCCAGTGAACTTGTCAATGACTCTTATGATATGGATTTCCAAAGACTTTTGATAACTTGCCTTGCTAAGGGGTAATAAGGAAATTAAGCTCCTTTAGGATAACTGGAGAAGTCCTTTCACTGATGAACAATTGACTGAAAGACTTGAAAGAGATGAAGGAGAAATGGTCACATGCTGCAATGCAGTGAGATTAGTGTTGTTGCTCCCTGTACTAACAAATTGGTCACGGCAACCATGAACAGTAAGTAATGATGCTGCCTGATGATGTACAGCTATTCAGGATAGTCAAGAGTAGCACTGACTGTGGACACTATAGTTATCTTCCTGACATTAAAAAGATTAGTAAACTTCCTCTCTGTTCTCTGGGAGGATGTAGAATATGTTTCATCTTTTTTCAGGTGTTCAGTAATTGTTCATGTCAGTTTAGCTTTTATTTATCAATAAATCACAAAGTGACAAGATTTTGTGGGTCAGAGACTAATGATAAAAATATAGTTCTGGTTCCCTAGAAGCCTATCAAAGATTATTCAGCTAATATTATAAAGAGAATGGACAACAGTTCTTGGGTTTGTAAAATCCTGAATATTTTCTGTTATTCTGTAGGGGGCAGCAGAATCTAAACAAAATAAATATCAAAGTTGTGAGGTAGGGGGAATAGAAACTCTGAACTGCCTGTTTTTTACTGTATAGAGGTAGGTAAAACTGCACCTGCATTGCTATAAAATTAGCAACATTCCCTAATTATAATTCTTTACATAAGCAAACACAGGTTGCATGTATTATTCCTTTTTATCTAATCTCTTATTTTATATACAGAGCTACTGAAGCTGAACAAAACCAGTGAGATAAAATTAACACACAAATTGTTTTTCCTCCCTTTGGGCAGAAAAAAATACCATTTACAAGGAAAATGCAATTAAATATAAATATTTATGAAACCAAAAAAGTCAAATAACATCAGTGGGGTTTGTGTATGTGTGAAGTAGCAGAAATAATACCAAGTCAGAATATTTGATTAATTATTAACATTTCCACTTCAGCCCAATGGGGAATGTATTTCAGAAAAGGAACATTTTACTATTTATTATTGTCCATAATTAATTTTTAAGTGGCAAGCCATGGCCTGAATAAAAGAAACTGTGTTTTTAATTAACCAGGAATATAGGTCACTTTTGCCTTTTCTGTCATGAAGAAAGAGGAATTAAAGGTACAGGAGAAGGATATGTCCTTCTTTCACCCATCCTTCATGGTAAAAGTATGGCAGTAAGAAATTAAGAAAGAAATGTGAGCAAATTATCTTCTTTATCATTCTGTGGGGAGAATCCAATGTAGTCATAGCCTTAAATGTATTAAGTAAAGGGCAAGATTTTTCATTTAATGAGACCTCTGGATCCTCCTTATGTGCCTAGAAAACTGTAGAATTCATTATCTTTCATTCTTACAGCAATGGATCTTTTTAAATAATTTTAATGTGTATCTGCAAACAATTAGCTGTAAGCATTATCTGAAGTTCACATCCTTCTGGTTTAGTCTTAATGCACTTAATAGTAGATTTTTTTTTCCAAAATAACATATTAGATTTTCAGAGTTTGGTTTGTTTTTGCATCACATGGGTTATGAAAGACTTCTTGTGTGACTTTTTACAGCATACGAATGGAAATTTCAGCACTCCAGCATAGCATATGCAGCATGACACTTAATCATAAATTAAAACAAAAATGTTAACTAACTTTTCATATATAAATCAAAAAACAGTGCTGAACAAGAAGCATGATGCTGCTATGAATGCTTATATCTCAATTTAAGCCACTGACATTATGGGATTGCTGATGACTGCTAAACTGCCTTCTTCCACTTCTTGCCATATAAGGTGATTTCATCAAAACCCAGTTGCCCTTTCCGTTCCTCAGAATGCTGAGATTTGAAACAAACATTAAGCTGCTGTGCAATGTAGTAGTTTTGTAGTTCAACGCAGTGATGTCGAAATTTAGAACATTTGTAAAGTCTATTAGTATAATCATCATAGTAGATTTTAGTTTCCTTCACAGAAGAGGCATTTATCCAGACAGAAATGAACTTTGAAGGAAATTAATAAATGAAATTATTTTCACAGAGAAAAGATAACATTTTTCTTCCTCCTGTCTGGCATACTATCAGGCCACTTGAGGCCCAAATGTGTTTTCAGTGGCAGTTTGGTGTAGGCATAGCAGTGCATTGAGTCTCTGGAGCCTAGTATTCATTAGAGAGAGCAGATATGCATTCTTCTCCTTACTCCCAAAATGTGACATTCCCTGAACTGTCAGTCATATTTATGTATTAAAGAAAATGATCATTTTTATATTTTACCGAGCTGTCCACTACTGAAAAATGTGAATTCCACTTAAATTATTACATCAAGTATTGATATACAGTTGTTAAAAAATAGTATTCTTCATTTATATGAAACATTATTTTTGTAAAAAATGTAAAAGTCCTAAGCGGTTGATGTCCATCGATATTTCTATTCAGAATTTAAAGTTAACTAAATAGAAAAAAAAAATAGAAATGTGACTTTTCTCATTTTAACTTTTTCGGTAGTTCTCGGAGATTGCTGGAATGCTTGAGACCTATTTCAAAAAGTTTGAAGAAAGATGGTGAATACATTAGTATTGTTATTATTGTTACCATCTTTTTTCTTTTGGATTTGGAAAGCTTCTTTCTTCTATATGTTCATTATATCCAGTAAAAATATGGGCTAAAAAAAATAAAGTTTCTCCTGGTTGTGAATATCTTAAAACTTTTAAGATATTTTCCTTTGCTTATTGTCCTTAGATTTTACAGTCCTCTTGCTTTCTCCTCTGCACAATTCCTTCTTTCCTTCCTTCTTTTCTATCGGTTATGACATAACACTAATGCCTCTGTTGAGCTGTTATTTCATGTGCAGTTTCTAGGTTCTTAAGACTGAAAGAAGTCAATGTGACTGAATGATCATCAATGATGATGACCTGTGAGACATATTTCAAACTAAAATTAGCAGAAAGATTTTAAAATATATCAACCTTCCTCATTAGGAATATATAGGAATATGTGTATCTTTCTTCTCCAAGAGAATACATTCGAAATTGTAATATGAAAGGCACACAGTAAATGTTCATCTGGTGACCAAATTTCCTCATCTTTTAAATATCTCATCTTACCATTTATGTACAACTTAGAGCCACAAAACTTATTCTGCCCATCTCAGAAAGCCAAGGACAGGGAGGAGCTTCAAAAACTACTCAAAGACAGGAGGGGATGCTTTCACTCCTTCATTGCTGTGTTGTAGGATAGCACTGCACTAGTTATAAAAATTCCCAATGCCAACCTCGCTGTCCCAGTTACCTCATAGTAACAGCAATCCCTCATCGTTGGTAATACATATCACTGCCACCAGAGCCACATGTTGATCTGGAGCTCTGTCTGGGCTTTAGGATTCAGATTTAAGAAAATCTGAAGCTGAACTGCAACCCTGGGTAATGATCTCTCATGAAGGGTAAGGATCCCCATAGTCCTTGCATAGTGAAATATAAAATTATACATAATAGCTTATATCATATTTCTTCTTCCTTTTATGACATCTATGTGTAACAACAGTATTATTATGATTCTAGGTGTTTTACATACACAGCAGGCAGTGAGTAAGAAACCTCCAAAGAGCAATTATTAAACATCTTCATAGTTTCATTGTTTCATTCCTTGATTTCTTTGGCAAATAATTTGAACTATGTTTCAAAACACATTACATTAATACATTTTTATAACAAAAATAAGAATCAAATCTTCTTCAAATAATATAAGATCAATTACACAAAATTCAAGCTTAACCCAATAAACTATTTCCAGCAATAACTAGCGGAACTGTGGTAGACACAGGACTAGCCTGATAAAGAGGTACATATCAGCCAAACCAGTTGAAGATTTTCAAATAGCTTTTGACTTATAAATTATCTGCAAGCTGTTCACGGAGTGGAGCCACGCTGGTTTGATTAGTAATACTCAATATTGCCAATACATGAGATTATAAGATTACACTGCTTCTAATGACCTTTCTGTTTGTCATCTGTTTTAAGGAGATTCATATCTCCTCTGTGCAGTAATAAAGGGTAATTTTTTTTTTTTTGCTTTTTTTTTTTAACTTAAACTACTATAGCTACAACACAAGGATTACTGACCTTAAGATAATTAAATATCTCTTTCTTCTCTTATGCGGTGCTCCAAGAGTCAAATACTCAAACTTCACCATGTGTCCATGATTAGCTTGTCTTATGCCTAAAGATATGCATGTGCTTATCTGCTTCACTCCTTCAGGAACAAAGTGCTTAGTTCCAAGTAACCTCTGACATCTTTTGTATGTAGCACAGCACTTGAGCACACACTCAGCTTTTCTGTTAGCTTGAGTCTGAGCTCAAAAAATCAGAATACATAAACAATAACAAGAAGCTAAGATGTTTTTTCTTCTCCACATGTATAAGCCTGCATTTGATAAACTATTCCACAGTATCCTATATCCAATATTCTTTCTGATATAACACTGAAGGTCAAAATATCTGTACCAACAATAAAATAGTAAAAAATAAAAAGAAATTTAAAAAGGGGTGGAGGCAAGGAATTTGGGCAAAACAAACACAAAACATAAAAATGCATAGAAAGTTAAAGAAGTAAAAATTTTTACAGTCTAAAAATTGTTATTATTATTCAGCTATCCTAAGAGCTCATGAGAATTATTAGAGAGTTCTTCCAGGGAAAGAACTCAAAATTCAATTTAAAAAGTTTGTGCTTTTCCTTGGGTGTTCATAAGGATCTAGGAACATCAACAATGACACAAGAGAAGAGGTAAAGCAGCAAACTCAGAACAAGTCCTCACAGTGCTTGACCAGAAGGATGGGTAAATTAGGACACGGGTGCAATGTAACAGTATTCTCTCTGCATTTGGAATAAAATATGATTTAATAAAAACTCATAAAATTATAAAAAATCTGTACCTGGAAGGAAGATCTAAAAATCATCTAAGAGTGTCCATGGAAGAGACATTGCTTTTGTCAGTTTTTCCTTTTGTTTGTTTTGGACTTTCCTTTTCTCAGTTTTTCAAGTTTGACTATTGTTAAGGAGAATTGTAAATAGAGGAAAATTTTAAGTTAAAACTGTACAAGCACTAGGGCCTTTACAAGTACTAAGTGAGTTTTGAAACAATAACGTGATTATTTTAATTTTCTATCAGTCTGTCAGATCTGATCAACATATCTGACTAGTCAGGAGCAAAGGAGAGCAGTAAATTCTGAAAAGGAGTATTTTTTCCCTACTCACCTTAGCATTTCTAAGAAAGAGCTAATTTGTGCCTTTCCTCCTTCTGTCCCTTTTATGTAGTTCAAATGTTGCAAGGTTATTCTCTGCTGAGCAACTATTCCCTTACAGTTATGATTTTACACAAAGATTGTTGCTCCTAATGTATTCTTCTCTCTGCCTAGGACTAAAATGCAACCAAAGGAACAAAAATGAGACACATAGGTTTCGTGAGAGCTATATTCAGGTCCCTTAAGAACTATAGTTTGAGTACTATTGCTTTAGAACATCTTTATCCCAGGTTGTAAATTTTTGCATGTTGTTAGAAAGTCAGAATAAATAATAAAACAGAGCTGTGCTTTGTATTTTCCATACACTATACACATTTTTGAAAAAGAAGTTCTCGACCTCAAGATAGAAACAAAAATAAAAGTCATCTCATATAATTACGACTTTCAAAATCTACAGTTAACTAATCCAATTCATGACAAGCATAAACTTTATTGAAAATTTGTTACCCTGTTTAATAGGATTTGATTCCCAAATAGATAGAAAATTCAACAAAGGAGAGAAATCTTATTTGTTTTGCTTGCACAGGAAGTAAGTGTCAGTGGATTTGTATACCAAAAAATCCATCAATATCATACTTCCTCTTACATTTAAGAAGGGACATCAGAGGACCCAAGGAAAATGATGAAGGAATATGGATTTTTTTTAATTCTCCGAAGTTCCTTTTCTTTTTATATAGTAGACCTGATTTATATAGACCTGATTTCTAGAACCAAGTGTTCAGATTCATTTTTTTTAACTGAGAATTTATATCTAATTTCATTGACACAAGAGTTATTTCAAACTTCTGTATTTTTTGGGTAAAATTAGATCCTAAACAGAGTTCACATTTCACTGTACCTATTCCTGAGAAACGATGTTCATAAATTCTTTTTCTTGTTCTTGTTGTTTTCTGAGCAGCATCACAGCCCCATTTTCAATTTCCCTGCCCAAATGTTCATTCCTAGCATTGACATTCTGAATGCATTCTTCTTTTCTCACAAGTGTCTCTATGCCTGTGTGCCTGCACTCATGCCATTCCCTATTCAGGGAAAACCTCCCTGTTCCAATCTGCCAAGCCAATATGTTGTGCCCATTTAAGCACTGCATTACAAAAAAAAAAAAAAAAAAGAAAAGAAAAAAAAAAAGAAAAGGAAGGAAGGAAGGAAGGAAGGAAGGAAGGAAGGAAGGAAAACTTCCTTAATGTCTACTCTACATGAACCAATAACTTTCCCATCTGATATATCCATACTTTTTAAATTGTTGTAAATGGCAAAAGGCAAAATAAACAGAACAACTGCACATGAAACATATCCTGATTTTCTTAGATACACCTTTCATTAGATATACCTTTCATTATATTTTTTCAACCTTCCTTTCTTGATTACGGATTTTGAGCACTTGGTAACAGCATCTACGTTATGAAAAAGAATATGATCTAATGGTCTAAACACACTCCATAACACCTTTGTTTAGTAAGACAGTTTGGAAACTGCTTGTGTTAACTTTCTTAGGTAGCCAATACAGGGGAACCCTAAAGAAGACAGATTTAGATTGTTCTCTGTGTTTATCTCCACAATTCAGTCTTCAATCTGTTATCTGGGAATGGTTTTAAGTATTTTTTTATTTTTTAAAATTATTTAATATTTCTTTGCTTATATACTTTTTAAACGTATATTTCTGGAACTGTTTCCAGTCAATTTCATCTGTTCTTTTATATTAAATGTCTGCCAGTCTTGCACTGTTGAAGAGTTCATTATCTTTTTTTTTTTCAATTTCTTAATATCTCTTCTGATCACTGAATTTATAAATAAGTGATATCTATTACCTAAATATTTATTATTTCCTTAAGTTATTTGTATATATTTCTGATCTAGTGATTAAGGAAAAAGAAGACTTTGCATATGGATTCTAGCTGTTAGGCTTCTGTGATGCCAGTCAATTTATTTGGTGCTTATGTGGGTATTGCACATAGGAGGTAAAATTGTAATAAAATACCACAGAAACGCGGAAAAAAATATGGAGGCACGTCAGACAGTAGAGAATCAGAAACTTACTTTTACCTGACATTAGACAGAATAATGCAAAGAGTTATGCATTAAGTGAACTTTACACTATCTAAATGGTGTTTCTGAAATCTAACTCAGTGGTATCAGATTTTTAAATTAACATCATTCTTTCCAGTGCCTATGGAATGTATCCAAGAGAGTAAATTGATACCTTTAAGTTCTTATAATGAACTCAGTCTTGTCAGATATTAAATCTGTTTCTATTTTTGGACATTCTCCAATATGGAACAATTTTTCTTTCTAAATACTTGACCATAAATCATTCTTTCTAAACTTTCAGATAGGGACAAATCATATAAAACAATTATGCATCTCAATCAGTTCTACACTATTTTGAGATCGTTGATTGAAATAAACATTCTGCTAAAGTATGTATTTTAAACTAAAGCATATAGCAGGTGTAGACTTGTTTTCTTACACTTTTGAGACAGTGAGCTAACCATCTGCATCTTCTTTTCTGAAGTCCACTATTTTATTTCTTCTGTGCACGTTGTTACACATGTCTAAGTAAGTCACTGGTTCTATTAAAATATGTTTACTGTGCTCTTGGGAAACTTGTGGGTTATAAATCCCCTTTCTGGTGTCAAAAGGCAAATTGCTAATCTGAACAGAAGCCAAGTGGAAACCTGGCTTGTAAAGAAGGAAAAATACAGCTTACACAAGGTAGCAAGAAAGCCATTTAAAAGAAAAAAATATATTGTTCAATAGAAGATGGAATTCTCCTTCTTGATATTCATTCTTTTATATATATTTAGACCTATTGAAACTTTTTTTTTCAAATTACCATTCTCTTAGCTTTCTTTTTTCATATTCTAATGGTCACATAAAAATGTTGGTGTTTACATGTTTAAAGATTTTCAGGGAATATTTTTATCTTGTTGTAAGATAAGAAAATAAGATTTATTTAAAGTGATTTTGGTCTGGAACATATGATGAAATCTGTGCCTAATTCTAACTTCACGATTCCACCAAAATTAGTTTTTAGTACCTGTTCCTCAAATAGGTACAAATAAGTACAGTACAGGTCTGTTCAGCCTGGAGAAGAGAAGGTTGAGAGGGGACCTAATCAGTGTGTAAAAGTACCTTAAGAGAGGAAGTGAGGAGGATGGGCCGGCCTCTTTTCAGTAGTGGCCACTGACAGAACCAGAGGAAATGGTCACAAACTTAAGCACCAATAGTTCCACAGGAGCTTAAGGAAAAATTTTCTGACAGTGAGGGTGACAGAGCACTGGAACAGGCTGCCCAGAGAGGTTGTAGAGTCTCCTTCCCTGGAGATCTTCAAGACCCGCTTGGATGCAGCCCTGTGCCACATGCCTGTGTGTGCAGGGGGGTTGGACTGGATGACCTCTAGAGGTCTCTTCCGTCCTTAGGCATTCTGTGATTCTGTGATTATTCTTTAACATTATACTACCGTTTTCAGAGGAAGTACACCATATTTGAATAAATTTTCAACAGTTTGAAATTTGAAATCATTATTTTATTTGCTTTGCAGTTGACAGTTAAGTGTTTTTGCTTTCTTATGATCCTGTGCCATACAGTAAATAATCTAGTACTAATTCCATCCTCAGTGAATAGGGAAATCATTTCAGGCAGGAGAGAGGGCTGAGATTGAAGACGTGATGGTAATAAGCTTTACATTAATTTTGTCATAATGGTATGTCTACCTTGAGGTATTGATTGCGGTACACCTGATTCACAAGATTAAGTTGCAACAATTGTGCAAATCAGAAGTTTCTTATTGATGTAGCAGGCATCTCTGTTCTTAAGCTTTATCCATATCCTGTAAGGATACATTCAGAATCATATGGAGCACATTTGAACTATTTGTTTACTTTACATTAGTGTGAACTATACTATCTGGAACTGAATATCCTGCTGGGGCTTCACTGGAAGGCAGTAATCCTAACCAATACAAAGGTCTGAGGGGTTGCTCTCTAGTGATCTTTCTTTGAAAGCTTACATTTTTACACTTTTATCAGCATATTTTCATGATTTTTTCTAATGTTTTTGAAACACTTTCCAAATTATCTTGATGATAAAGTAAATATTTTCTTTTTTTTTCTATTATGAAATATTTTTCTCTACCTGTTGCTAACAGAATGCAAGACTTTTAAGATACAAACTTTGTGTTGTTTTTGAAGTTATGTTGCAATGATTAACATTGTATGAAGCATATTCAGTGATGGATGTGCAGAAAATAAGCTTCTTATTAATATGAACTCATTAAAAGTATCTACCTGATTATTACATCCGGCCATTTTCCTTTGAACAATCTGACTTTATAATAACAGGGATTTATAGAACAGAATTTAATATTAATTATGTTAATCTCAAGACACAGTTAGCTGCAGCTATAAATGCTGATCTTGGGTCAAGATCTTTATCTGATATCAACTGACATCTATATTATAACCAGTGAAATTATGGCTGACCTTTGATTGGTTAATATGTCAGTGAAAGAGTATTAGGATAACTCATAGAAAGAGTATTAGAAATACTATTTAAAAGTGAAAGAATGAAGTATTTCCATTTCTCAACCAATTTCTTTCTACTTGTCCTAACAATGGCACGTGTTTCTTTCCCTTCCTCTCATTTTTTTTTTCCAGTTTGTCTTGGATAAAAAAAAAAAAAAAGAGGATAAAGTAATGTAAAGTGAATAATGAGGGATGGGAAACTGAAAAGTCACATTGTAAAGCTTACCAGATTCCAATAAAATAGGTAGATATAATATGAAGATTGGAGTAGTTTAGAATTGATGACTGAAAAGATACTAGAAGTAAGTGATATGCAATCTTCTTTTGCAATTCTGTGCCAGGGTAGTGAATATTTTGCCATAATATTTTGTGGAAATATTAAGGTTGCAACATCAGAAGCTTAGGAATTATAAAACTTAAATGTCTCCCCCCTTTTTTTTTTGGCCAACTGGTATGCTTACAATGTACTAGAAAATAGAAAACCTCTTCTAGAGTGGAGGAAATTGTAATAAGTGTTTATACTAACTTGAATGGAGAACGAATGTGAGTGAATAGGTGCAAAATATCATCATGATAAGAGCTATAGAAACACTACAGTAGCAGGTCACCAATACTCTAGCACACATTCATCTGCAATTTTCAGAACAACGAGATATGAAATAGAGACAGTGACTAAATCCTGATGATACACAGACATGGAAAAAGACGGAGAGATTAATCACTGTCAGCTCCTGAAGGATATGATGAGATACATCCAAAACTATCTCACTCCTACAAAGGAGGGACTCAAAAACTCATGTTGCTTGTTTTCCGTGTCATTGCAAGTGATGCTGGACAGATTACCTGGATGCGGATATAATGAATGCTTGGCAGAATACTTAAATGCATCTTGGTACTTGTGGGTATTGAAAGTGTGAGTGTACTTTGAGGTACAGGGCATAGAATCTTACCAAAGTGATTTCCAGTTTCCAGCTCTGTTCTGGAGTTTATTAATGTGTTGAGAGAAATCATTCTACCTGCTATGATTGTGTGACTGTTATAAGATAACTGTTATATGTTATATTTCATCCTAACACAACTGACCAAGACATCTTAACATGCGGACCCTTGTAATGATTCATTGGCAATCCAATATTCAACCTGACAGGAGACTTACTTCAAATCAAATACTATTAAAATTAATCATTTATTCAATAATCTCAGCTATATACAATTTGCCTTTCACAAAAATATTTTACTGATGTCATGGCTGTGCCATGAACAGCAGGAAGTCTCTCTCCTTTTCCATGGAAATAGAAGTTCAAGACAGATTGTTTTACTTATATTCTTTAAAATATCCTTCAGCATATTATTAGCATATTACAGCATATTTCTGTATCCCACAAAAGAATTAATAATCTTTCCATGTATTCCTTAAGTGTATTGTTTTCATTATTAGATTTCCTTAACATGAAATAATATCTTGAGATTTCAGTTCACATGCACCAAAAGAAATATCTTTGAGGATGATATCTGACAGAGGCATAGCTGAATTGCATATTTACATTAAACTTGAATGTATTCTCTTTAACTTCTAGCAAAGAATACACCTGCAGCTCTTATAGTATGAAGTCTGGTAAATAAATTGCATAGTATGAACCACTTAGTATACTTTCTCTTGCTAAAGTAACAGCTTATTGTTCTACCACAAACAGATCAAACATCTCTGAAGAGGAGTAGGTATGTTTTCTGAAATACTTGGAGTGTGTTATTAGACTTTTACTTTCATTCTCCACCATTGTCCTTCACACTCCCACCAATATATTTCACAAGAAGAAGAAGAAAAACCCTGGATAATTGAACTCTACAATAACTGCAGGGTTTTGTAGATTGCATTTGTTATGTGTTTGCTCTTAGTATTGCATCAATTAGGGAATTGCAGCAGAGAGATATTTCTGTGTGATTTATAACTAGTGCTCTAATATTCATTTGAGGTGCACTTTAACTTATTCTTTAGGGGTTATTATTAATGATAGCAATACCCTCAAGTTCTACCAGCTTAACTGAGACTTTCTTACATAATATTGCATAATAGAGTATATAGGGCACATTATAATAACAGTGAAAAGATGTTTTTATTTATTTATTTTGCTTCTGGGAATACATATTTATTTTATAAACATTAAAAGTAACTGGCAAGCAAAAACAACATAGAAAAAGGAACACAGCACCTTAGGACATATACATGTATTCTATTAAAATTCAAAATAATGAAGACAATATTCTGTCCTAGCTAGGTTGAATCAGCTTTGGTTTAAGTCACTAGACATTGTGAGTAAAGAACTAAGGCAAAATTTGTTTCTAAGTTTGTCTGTGTCTGATCAAGACCCAATGAATTGCAAGAGTTAGTCACATCCAGATGGTCAAAACAAGTACATCAGGAGCTGGGATTAGTCATCTCTATTTTCCATTACAAATCATTTTTCCTTAGAATTAGTCTCATACATTATATGTAATACATACTCCACAAATCTGACAATGACTACATAATCATTATTTTTTCCATTTTTTAATCTTGCTTTCATATGGAAGAAAGAAAATTTTATTTCCTACTTGCTTTATATGAAGATCACTGAAATCCATGGAAGACTCCTGCTAACTTCAATAAGAGATGAATTGGCTCTTAATGAACAATATATATATTAAATTTTCCCCCTATGATCTTCAGCACTAAGACTATAATGTAGAGATAACAAAATAAGAGCTTTTGGAATGTGAAGAAACAAGATATATGGGGTTGGAGACTTCAGAGATAGGTGGGACATGACTCTATGGGAGCAGAAGATAGTATGAAAGCCAAACTAAAGATGAGATGAGATGGTTAAAAAGGTAACTCTAGCATGAAAATTTAATGGGAAACCTAGCACTGAGACAAGAGTAGAAAGAAAATTATACAGTCAGATGAAAGAGAGGCAAAATGGTTAGAATTCTCTGTTGACCAGGTTATAAAATACAGTTCTTGTTACTGGTTTAGTATTCCTCTACAGTCAACAAAGATCTCTGCTAGCACATCGTGTCTAACAATGTTTATCTGCTCTGAATTGTCCGTGCAAAGAAAAAAAAGACCACTGGTAATATCAATTAGTTTGTTAGTTCAAATGACACAGGTGTGTAGTTTGAGTTTACAGATCCTAATCATTTTATGAACCATGCCATCACAAACATTGATATAGTGTGTGCTGTGCAACAGAATTTCTGGGTTTTGCAGTTTGTTTTTTAAGAGTCTAGGAAATCACAGACAAATCATGTATGTTAAAATAGTCTACAAAATACACAGTCGTCATGAAAAATCCTGACATGCCAATATCACTGGAACCTTATTTAGTTCCTTTATGTATGTGTGTGATACAGAATTTAACTAGAGGTCATTTGTTTTTCCTCTTTTCTCCATCAGAATCCATTTTTAATAGAAGTACATCATTCTCCTACAGTCATGAGCTGGGCCTCTGAAATGAAGAATACTGCCCCTTCAACTCCTCTGCTGGATGCCATGACAAAACCCTGGAGAATGAGAGTGCCATATATTCATACTTCTGCTATAAATTTCCAATGAAAGGCTGGGCTGCTGGAATTTTCCTTTCCTTTTCCTCTCAGTGTACATACACACATACACACTCATCTTCCCTGCCTACTCACAGCCATATGAGTCAGGCAGGCAGAGGCAGGCAGAACTGGTCAGGGATGACAGGCAGTGAAACTGAAGTTATTCTGAGCAGAGAGCAACTTTAAGAGACTGTACATAAAGCTTCTCCTCATGCCCTGAAGTAAATATTCAGCACTCTCAAGTAACACTGGAATAAATAAAAACTGTAATCTGAATATAGACGACGTTATAGAGCGCTTTCTTTCTCTATGCAGAAAATGAATATAATAAAAACCCCCTCACATGCTCATTAGTATTTGTGAAGTTCTCAAGCAGTGTAGTGGAGGGCAATATAAGCGAGTCTATGACTTCAGAAGGCAGTATTTTTAGTGCAAAGAAGGTGAAATTATATACATAATGATAAAGTAAAATTTCTATGCAGGCTAATTAATTGTGCCTTGTCTATACAAAGTACTGATAAAGGGCATGGTCATGTGGAAAAAGTAGCATGTAATCACTTAATTGAATTGTATGAATAATTATATAGGGAGAATGCTTCATTCTAGTACTGAACTAATAACAAAGTTACAGACTGGATTAGTAAGAGAATGGATCTGTTTTTCTGATGGGGGGTCTATCTCTTCTCTTTTGATAGGTGAAAGTGTTCTAGTAGAAAATCTAAATCGCTCTTTTGGCGATTATACTATACTATTGGCTAGTATAGCTCAAAAGAAGTAAGAAATGTATACTCATCATGTTACTGAAGCTAGGTTGATTCAGAACTCTGTGCACCTACTTCTAAAGATATTGCAAGTTAATATATTAACTCATACATGACTTTCAGAAAAATCTATTTTTTAGGTCAGGCTCCCTAGAGGGAAAAACATTTCAAAGTTATTGTATTGTTATAAAACTGTGGCAGTTTACCACTCCTCAAAAGTATTCCTAAAACCTAAAGTGTGTGGTGGGAGGGGGCTGTGTGGAGAAAAGGAGGATTTTTTTGCGGGGGGGGGGAGGGTCAGATCTTCAGCTCTGCTACAGAGCTATTCATGAAACACTTTTAAAAAGGGAGAAAAATATATACTAAAGTTTTATGTTTATATTTAATGTGCTAAAATATTCTACTATTATATCACTTCAAAACTTTTTATAAAATCAACAGACCCCTCAAGTACTGTTGATAGTACATAAATTTTAACCCAGAACAAATAAATATCTTCAATGATTCTCTTGGGAAATACTTTTAAGACTTTATAGTGCATACATTCTGTCCCCTTTCTGAACTATATCCATAATTTAATAAATGGAAAAGCAATAGTTCCAAATTACCTTGACCCATAAAGGATTTTAACTAGGAAGGCTGAATTAGAAATGAGCTTGTTATACTGAAGCAGATCAAATGCTACTCACCTTACTTTATGACTAGTTCTATTGACTTCAGCAGCTCTCATACCATATACATTATGCAGTTTTTTAATTAGGATTGAGCTGAAACATGCTTAAATTTCCCAAACCATGCTTTAGATTTGGGATATGAGATGAAGATAGTGATTTAGACTAATTTGCATTTTTGACAGAGCAGGGAGAGAATGGGTTTGATGGTATTGTGACCTGTCACTGTGTCTCTTCTAAGGTTTCCTTTGACACAAATCTGCAAAATCAAGATAAGGCCTAAAAAAAACAACATAAAAAATACTTTACACTCTTAATAATATTAAGCCTCTGAAGGCTAGAGATGTTAGAGATGTCTTATTTTCTTCTACATTTTTCTAATAGTAAGGCCCCTCAGCAAGGCTGTGTACGAAGCCCTAAGAGCTTAAAGTGAATTCCTATCTACTGTATTTTCTTTGTAGAGATGTGGGTTTCACAGGAAAGATAGTTTTGCAAATGCTATGTATATAGTGTGTCTCTTTGGAGATTCACATTCTACTACAAAATGTGTTGAAGAGGCATTACAGCTGCAGCATCTTTCACTCATTTTGTCCCCTGAGCATCTTCTGATATAGCAGGATATAGAAAGACATAAAATGTCAACTAATAAGAGAAAAGAAAGCTAAATTTGGAAACTGAAAAATATAGAACAACTGACACAGCTAAACTGAGAGGTGAATACTCAGTGGATCTACAAAGAATGCTGGGATAGGAGCTAAAAAAAAAAAAAAAAGATTCCCTATATAAATCCATAGTTGTCAGCAAACCACTCCATAACCATTTTCCAAGTGAATGAAGAGACTATTTGTGTGAAGAGTTTGCTACATGGTTTAAGTGGATTCATATCAATGGTAGCTGGGGAAAACAGTGATGGTCAAGTCCACATATCTTTGATAAAAGAAATTCACTTTTTTTTTCTGCTAAAATAGTTATTCAATAGCATGCTAGAAATATCATTGCCTCATAGACCTACAAAAAAAAAAAAAAAGTCTACTTGATTGAAGGACCGCTATTTGACTGCTGCTTTGTGACTTTTTGTATCAAGTCTGAGCCTCTCTTCTTTCATTTTTTCTATTGTCTCTTATGCTCCCTTCATGGCTACTGAAGCCCCATCCTCTTTGTAGTTTCCCTATAGGTTGCCATTAGGATCCCTAAAACTGTGTCTTATCCAAACTGAACAAGTTCAGCTCTTTCAACCTCTCCTCACAGGATAAGTGGTCCACCTCAGCTGCCTTGGTGACCCTTCACTGAACTGGCTTCAGGTTAATTGTGTGAAGGCCCCACAACTGAATGCAGTATCTACATGTCATTTAGTGAATGCTGAGTAAAGGAAAATAATTACTTTCTTTGACAGACAGGTGTTGTGCCTGCCAATACTGCCCAGGATGCTATTGCTCCTTTGTGCTACCAGCATCCACTATTGACTCATATGCCTCCTTCTGTGCAGCAGGATGCCTATTTCTCCACAAGGTCTTCAGCTTTTGCCATTGCAGGGAGTTCATCCTTTCAGGGTGAAGGATTTGATATTTGCTCTTGTTGTCTTTCAGATTACTGCTGACCATTATTCTATCCTGTCTGCATTCCTCTGAACTTGCTGTCAACCATATTGGTTGGTGCCCCCCAATTTGGGTCATATTCGACCTTTATGAGAAAGCAATTCATAACATGGTCCAGAACACTCACAGAGACATTAAGAAAGAAAGGATTCCTGTGGTAGACCACTTGTTACTCTCCTCCAGGTTTAATATGATCCCATTACCTGTTATCCTGTAAACCCAGCCAACCAATCAGATTTTTACATGTCTAATTATATGTGTGTCTGGACTATAATCACCTGACTCAATATAAGAACACTTTTAAAGTGTGGAAAGCCTTTCTAAAGTCAATGATGCCACAAGATGCCACAAGACTATCCATTTTATCATAGATGGCAATCCGTTTCTAAGCAGGATGGTAAAATATAAGTATATGGTTCCCAATCACCCTATTCTTTTTGTGCCCAGAAATTAGTTCCAGGAAGACTCACTCCATATAATTCTCGGGCATCAAAATGTACCTCTCTTTGCCTTTTCTGAAGATGGGTGCAAGATCTTCTCTCAGTCCTCGTAACTTTTCAAAAATGACTAGACATTAGCCTTGCAATGAGATTATCTAGTTCTCTCATCATCATTGGATATAGTCTCTGTTACCATCAACCTGTATAGGTTGAACTCTTAAATAATCTCTCACTTGATCCTTGTGTACTTTTGGTAATTTTCCTGCTTGAACACTTCCACTAAGAGGGCTGAGTGAGCATGTGGGTGAAGACTGTGGCAAAGAAGACGTGGAATACCTTGACATTATCTCTGCCTGCTTCACTAAATCATATACAACATTAAGCAGTGAGTCAATATGTCTTCTACTGCTAGTGTAGCAGTAGCTACTCTTGATATTCCTTGAAAGTCTCGGCTCCAATTAAGATCTGGCTTTTCTGACAAAGCTAATCTCCTGACACATGGACTAGTCTTCCTAAGTATTGACTGGATTGGATTGGATTGTTTTTGTACTTGGAAGATGCTGACCTTAAAGACCTTTCAGCTTTTTCTGAGCAACTTTATCTTTCAGAGTATTTTCCCATGAGAACTTGCCTATCAGTTCCCTTGTAAACTGAAACCTGCTCTCCTAAACTCCGGGAAACTTGGTCCAAGCAGATCCTCGTTGTTACAGAATAGCAGATATCCTAACTTTACCTCTTGTTTTGGTGATATACTTTAGAAATCTTGACTGCTTGTGTCCCACAATGTTACCCTTTCGGTGGATGTCATGAAAACTTCCTCGCTCTGCTCATGTACCATGTAGAAAACACCCACCATGATGTCATCCTTACTAGCCTTTCCTCTGACCCACAAACTCTTAACCAGAATGTTGCTCATCCCCTACAAAAGGTTCCACAAAGGTTCCACATGTTAATCCTTCATGCAGGAAGTTCATCTTCAATGACAGTCTTTCCTGAAGAGCTCGTACATGACAATGCTCTAACTGTGCAAGCTGTCCCACTCTTAGTTATTCTAACACTGTTGCAGTTCTATAATCACACATGGAGTTCTAGCTACATCTAGGTGGGCCTCCTTTCAACAGTTTTATCATTCCTTAGATGTCTTTTGTCCCCATCACTTTGTTCTTTGCTTTCAACCCACGTTTCTTCATGTAAATGCAATTTATAATCTCTTTCTTTTATTGAAGAGAAAATATTGTCCAAACACATCATTTTTCTGTATGTGTCCTATGCATACAGGAAATCTCTAGACAGGAAAAAAAAAAAAAAAAGAAAAAAAGAAAGAAAAAAAAAGAGATAGAAATGCCTGTCTGTCTAAATTATGTGGTAGCCCAAGTCAATCAGATGTCCTTGGTGCTAATGCACTCAAAGGCTGGACAGTAATATTTTAACCAACTAAACTGAAGTATTCAACTGTGCCTTAAAAGACATTAGCCCCTAATATGCTGCCCATGAACTTGGCCATTCATGAGTTATTAATGTCACTGACAAAGCCTTATATTCCAGTATTTTTGTATTCTAATACATTGCTATGAAGGATGAAAAATAACGAGCAGTGAAAATGAAATGATAGCGGTAAATAATTTGTATATCAGTGTTAAATGCAGCAAAATGGGAGAGAACACAATGTTTCATGTAAAGATAGAAAACAATAAAATTTCATTTTTAGTACACTTTTTTTGTCTGCTTCTCTGAGGATATAAAGGCAGTAAATGGAAAAATTGTTGCCAATTTTTAATACACAGGTTGGAAGAGGTCAAAATAACATAGCTTACGCCAATCTCTCACAGAAAACAGAACATATTAGCATTCAAATACTTCATCCAAGTGACAGAACTTTTAAAAATGAGAAGCGGTTCAGCTTTAATCTATTAGGGCACCTCTGAATTTCACGATCATTTTACAGTCAACAGAAAACTCAGTGAGCTTTCTGTTTACTAATTCGGATCCCTATTGCATGCACATCTACAAATGACAACACACATTACTATCATTCCTGCTAAAGAATGAGCTATTTACATGTATTGTAGCAGTATCTCATATATACAGTAGGCAAAAAATATGTTCTGCAATATACTACTCTTTGATTCGTACTTCCAGAAAACCTACTTCTATCACGCAAAAGCATATATTTGCACAACTTTGAAAATATTCTCTACTTCTTCCCCTTGAAATATTCCTGCAAAAACTGTACTCAGGAAAAACATGCCTCCTCTTCATGCTTTTCTCCTTTACTCCAGCCATTAATTTCTTGCATTTTGTACAAAGATCATAGTTTTCATGCCATCATCAACAAAAGTCTTTGCCTTGTTCTGTTCAATATCTCACTTGATCCTAGAACCCTTGAACTAAATTTCCACTCCGTGTGTACCTTTTCTCCATAGTTTTAGCATAATCTGTTTCCAAAGACTCAGTCCTGAATAGTAATAATGACTTTCCTTTTGGAGTGTATTTCATTGTGGGGCAATGCAGTTAGTTTTTTTTGTTGTTGTTTGTTTGTTTGTTTGTTTGTTTGTTTGTTTGTTTGTTTTCTTTCTTATTACAGTACTTATTACAGATAAAAGGATTTTATTCTATCTTCTAAACAGAGATTGTGCATTCAGCATTCATCTCAAGAACAAATATTGCTGTTTTACTCTTCACAAGCCATCATGATATCATTCAATCACTTCATCAACTCTGTGGTAAGGAAAATGTATTTATACTTATAGTCGTATTCTTATTCTATTTATTTTTATTATGTTTATTCATAATTTAAGATTTACACACTCAGGTCTTATTCAGCTCTTTTTTTTTTTAATTTTGTTTTGTTTTGAATAACATCAAGTGATGGATAAACAGACTCAAGCCAAATTCCTCTGCTTTTGCTAAAGAAAGACTTCCCATAAAGATTGCAGCCAATGTGGAGTTTCATTTGCTTGAAAATTCATTCAGTAACTAACTGATGAACTAATTCTATCAGAAAAAAAGCTCTAAGAGTCATTATTTCATTTTTTATTTAAAGAAAGCTTTTTAATATCTTCAAAGTGCCTAAAAAAACACTTTTTTACAGAAGACTGATAATGTGGTGTCAGCAGTACATACCTTTATCACCTTGTGGTGACTCTATCAGCAATTGAGATATCTATATCAATGCTCAATAGAACAGTAAATCTTCGTAGACAAACATTTCTTCTCTTTTTCAGTCTTCTGTGTCCTTTGTCAACTCTGAAAGCAGAACCTTGTCTTAAAACAGCTGGACCCTGAGATAAGCATGCTTAAAGGATATGTTCAAGATAGGATTCATGATCACTAATTCCACTCTTTGTGATGAAATATTCATTGGAAAGATAAAATAAACCCTTAAAGGATCTAACATATAAGTTTAATGAATTTCACTTCAAATGTAAAATTGATTTTTTTTTCAATCTTGATTTTTTTAAAACATTAGCATGTAAATAAACAATGTCTTTATAATTTATTCTGATTTATAGTCAGAAAACAAAACAGTAATAAGCAAATGAAGACATATTTTATCTGTAGGAAGGATATCTAAAACATCATTTAATATAATATTGAGAAATCCTGGGATAATTAGTCATTAACTAAGTATCTTAGTGAAGATGTCAAGTAGGTCTCATTGTTCTTTTTATGGGAATCTCCTATTGGCATTTCTCTAATTATTCATTTACAATGGCATTTATTATTTTTCTTTATTATCTATACTTGATGTTCCATGCATGAAAGAATTTCCTCTTATGATGTTGGTTTAGACCAAAAATAATTCATTTGGGATGCTGATGAGAAATAGACTGATGAGCATGTTCTCAAATGAAAATAGCATACTTGATGAGGTTTCAGATGTTCTTTATATTCTATTTTGTACAATGATAGCATTCACTGTTTTAGAATAAGTTTTAGATTTTTAGCTTTTATAACTCTTGTGTCTTTCACCATCCTGAATCATCAAAAAAACATGACTACCTTAAACCCACATGCTAGTTCACATTTGTTTTAACATGAAGTGCTATATCCCTTTCATGAAGTTCCTGATTTTGTATTTTGGACTGTTCTAAACCACTGTAGCACATAGTGAGGTTACTACTATTTAGTATTTTTTTTTTCCTAATGTTACATCTGGAATGAGGATTTCTCTGTAGCCATTGTTATTTCAAATTTCCTGCTGTATACCACCTCCTTACTTTCTATTTTTATCAATTTTTTTGACCTCTTTGCCTTTGTTAATGTTTTGTTGTCGCAGAATCACAGAATCGTTGAGGCTGGAAGGGCCTCTAGAGATGATCTAGTTCAAACCCTTTGCTCAAGAAGGGTCACCTAGAGCACGTGGTGCAGAGTCACATCCAGGCAAAGGATCAGGCATCAATTAGCTGCAAAGGAAGAGACCCCACAACCTTCTCACAGGATTGTGAGCTCCAACATCTCATGGGCACTGCAGTCATATATGTCGGCAGTTATCTCAAAACTCACTGAAAGAAGAGATAAAACAAGCAGTTCACAAGAGTGAAGCACAGAGAATGCTCATTGATGTTGTCTGATGGAAAACTGACCCCTTGGATTAGCTCCTCTCTTATAGTTAGTCTGATCCAGTTCCTCTTGTGACCCCCAGTTCACCAGCTGGACAGTCTCTGCAGAGGGGCAAATGTAAGGACAGGGAGGAGCAGGGCTTCCCCTTTCAGCAACGACCTGTTCTCATATCAGGAAAATACTCTTCCTCCTCCTTTTTGCCTCTAAAGAGTACCTGAGCTAGGCTATAGATAAATCTGTGGTGAGATTTCTTTTCCAAGGAAGGCTGCCAAGACTAATTTATTGGACCGTAGATAGCACGAAGCAGCATGATTCTGTAGCTATTTGGTTAAAGTGTGTCAGGTGTTTTGTGTTTGAGGAGGAGTTGAGGTTTCACTGTCCAAGGATGTTGCAGAAACAACCATTGAGTCATTGATCAGAAAGTGAAAGACCTTACTTATGCTGCAGGGTCCTGCTGTTTTCTGCATTATATGTTTTCATGTTCATAAAATTCTGTTCTATACTTTGAGTATAGTGTGTAAGGAAACTATATATACATATATATATGTAAAAAATAACACTGAAAATGTCCTATCAGAGGCAGACCAGCAAGAAATTGGGTATTCACTACATCAAAACTCTTCTCAAGGATGAAAATTCCTGCCTCTTCAGAAACCCACAGAAAAATGAGTAGACTGTGATAAAACAGACAGCTCCTAGCAGCCTTGATATACACAGTTATTGTGAAAGTACATTAAAAACTCATAATGAAGAACTGCAAGCCTACTTAAATAACACTGCTAACAGGAATTATTAAAAGGTAGAATAGAAAAGGCTGATGCAAAAACTAAATCTCTATAAGCAAACATTTTGATAAACTGACTAAAAAGATGGCAGACTGCAATATAAGAAAGGGAAAGATAAAGAATATCAGAAAGATATTGAAAAACAAAAATTAAGCAAATGAAAACAAACAGATAACAGCACATTCCAAAAGAGTAATCAGGCAATGGCAAGGAAATAATTAGTTAATCAAAAAAAAAGTATTTTTGGCAGCAAACATAATTAAAAAAATCACAAAGGGAAAGGATTAAAATTCTGAACAATCTCTGGAAAAAACAGGTCATATGCTTTAAATCTGCAACTAGAAATTGGACAGTTTTTAAAATAGCACTATTTAATTGGGAACATTACTTGAAATATGGATTTTTCACCCTTATGCACACAAATATATGTTAGAAGCTTGTTACAAGAATCCTTATCAAGGCAAAACTTCTAGGGGACTCTGTGAAAATCCAGATTATTAAAAGCTTTATAAACGGTTTGCTTTGAACCTACTTTTTGAATGCATGTGTAAATCACTACCATTTTGTGATTTATTTTAACTTCTCCATAGGCAGACCTCACAGAAAGGCCTGTGACAACGATCAATATTTTATTCTGCTAAACAGTAGAAACTCCAACTTTTAGATGCTTGCCCATTGCTGCTAAGCTATGTAAGAATGCACCCTGTGTTCACCTGCAAACTAGATGAGTAACTCCAAGAATTAAGCTCCTGTGTGTAGACTTGTGTGTAGATAAATTATTTTTGCAAATATTTTTACAGCCAGTGTTCCAGAAAAAAATCACCATAGACAATATTTCAGGTGATTTCAGGTGACCAGGTGATTTAAACATGCCTCTTCATATTAATAATGTCACAACTGAAAAAAAAAATCCTGATTAAATGTTTCCTTCCTAAAAATAATACTATTTTTCACAGAAAGCTACCCTAATTTTACTCAGGGGAACAGTCATGATAGATAATAGGAAGAGGGTAATCATTCTACTGAAAATATGTTTTTCCTTTAAGATGTATTTTGACATAAAAATTTCAACCAGACCTATCATATTGATTAATTCATATCAGAAGGATATCTGCTTCTCTACCCTCTGTCTCTCTAAGGAGCAATATACACTCTCTGGTCATCGGCCTTCACTCAGTGATATTGCTTAATATTAAAAGAAAACAGGGGAAAATGGCCTTATCTTTATTGCTCATCTGCTCATCTCCAGGTGCTGAAGCATTTGTAACTTCTGAAAACCAGACAAACAAAAAGCCAGTCCATTTCGGAACTGTTTCCAGCTCCTAAATGACACTTAAACACCTCAGGACAGTTGGAACATTTCTAGCCTGTTCTGCTTAGAAATGCATCTAGGTGTCAGGGCATAGCTCGCTGGATTACTTATAATCCAGTTTATTTCCCTCAAAGGGAATTCTTATATATCCAGGGTTGAAGGTTTGCTAGTAAAGCTGCTGCAATAGAGTTTACTTGTAGTATGGGTCAGAGTTTGTCCTTCAGTCTCTTCTATCTGAAAACTCTTATTTTAGGACTTTAGTCTGACATGGTGAACATTCAGCTTTCTGTGAAATACTTTTATGAAGAATTTGAAGGAGAAGTGTTTCTTTTTTTTTTTGACTCTAGCAAGGTTAATGACTGTCAACATACATATTACTGATACAGACAACTTGATTTTTAATTGTCAAGTATCAATGTAGTATGTCCAGTCTAGTGGCTGATTCAATGTTTTGTTTACTTTGGCAAATTTTATCAGAAGTGTTAAAAGTTTGTTTGTTTGTTTGCTTGCTTGCCTTTTTTTAAATTAACTCTTTGTGGGATTAGGAGCAGTGTGAATATTTTATGCAATCCTCCTTTGAGTTGGCATGCTTGACAAAAAGAGTGACATTTGTTGTGAGTGGGCAAATAGCAAATGTCAGTTCTTATTTTGCTGATGTCCATCGTCAACTTTCTCTAGTCTTTTGTCAGAATATGACTGCTAGGAAGCAAAGGTGATGACACTTTACTATTTGAGATGTCATATCATTTCAGCTCAGTTTCAACAGAATTTTTGTATTTCCCTTCTGGATCACTTTCTTTGGGTAAATTTTACGACTCCAAAGGATATATCAGAAAAGATATCCACAGCTTCAGAGTATACTGCAATTATTTACCAGCTAGCGCATACATTAGATATCTAGTAGTTAACAAGGTACTCAGTTGCATGTTAACATGCTCACCACCAAAACAAGATACCTACTAAGTGTCCACTGGCTGAGAATGTTCTTACTATTCTAAGCTGCTCTTGCTGTTCTTTCAGTTCAGAAAATTCTTTACACCTTTGTAATGATTTTTTTTAAATAAAATATAATTAAGGTCACATAGTTATGTGACACCAAACAGGTCTTGGATCACAGAAAGCTGAAACCCTAAGGCAAGGGTCTTGTTTTCAGCTTAAAAGTATTGTTGGCTGACTTCAAATTCTCCTTATATCCATTTCAAAGCAGTAAAAAGCAAAATACTGAGAGCAAAATAAGCATATGGATAATTTTTGAGATGCTTTTGAGAAATTTCCAAAGAAATATTAAGTGAGAAAATTAAATCTAATACATGTTTCTGAGGAGACTGTCTTGAAATACAAAGACTGGTAATCTTTAGAGATTATCCTTCAAAAACAGAACAAATCAGGCAAGTAAAGAGAAAAGCCAAAAATGTTAGCTGGAAAGTTATTTATGGATTCATCTTCATCTGACATAAACACACTGAAATATTTTTAGATAAGACTTATATAGTTGTGTATGTGCAGTTTCTAGCACTACAGCTTAGATGATTGTTCATAAACATTCCAGAAGCAGTATGAAAAAAGGAGTCAAAAAGTCAAAATGAATTTGATTAATTTTTACTATTTTTTTTTTTTTTTTTTTTTTTTTTTTAAAAATTCACTGCTTATTTCTACATAGTACAATATAATAGCCATACTAAAATTTGTTTGAGGCAATCTGATTTAACTTTATGATACATTTCATTATGTCAATAGATGGCAACAGCTATAGCTAATTAATAACAGATATTATTCTGAACTGAGGACCACACAAATAAGTTTTTCAGTGTCTATGTGAGTGTCTGGCGTTCAGTTTTCATTAAGATAAAATTTCCAATTTTGTTTTTGAAGAGAAACGTTTTTAACTTCTCGGTTTTGTGTAGATCATGTTTTTATTAATATGTCCTAGACTGTAAATTATACCATGCAAGGTGGGGATGGTTCTCAGGACCGTAGTCTGAATATCACTTGCTTTGAGGTTTTTGACCTGGCTGAACTGTTAAAGAGGTACTGAGAGCTCAGCCTTGATGAAAAATAACAATAATTCCACACATTTACAAAATCAAAGTTTTTCTTGTTAGTTAAGGAACTTAGTAACAAACACCTATGCTTCTATAGGCTTTAAGCACCTAACATTCATGTTGAGGTTTTGAAAATAGTACTATAAACAGCTATTCAAAAATCGGAATCAATCAAAATTTGTGGATTTGGTCTTTTGATGTTTCTGGGCGTAAGCATCAAATTTGATGTTTCTGGGCGTAAGCATCAAATTTGAACTATGTAGGAACACATAACTAACCAGTATTCTGATTAGCTCTAATTAAATGTAATGCAATTCAATTAAATGTAATTAAATTAAATGCATCCATTACTATTTAGAATATGTAATGAGAACAATACTTGAAACAAACTTGTTTCCACAGAGAAAAGTAAATAAGCATTAACAAAGCCCTTTTGTCTAGGTTTTTTCCAAATTCATTAACATCAAATTGTTCTTGTTTCTAAATAAAGACATTTTCCATGGTAATTGGCTTAGGGCTTTAGTCACCCAAACTTTTTGCATTTATGGTTTGATAACTTAGAGACTTCATTAGCTAGAATCTAAATGAAGATATCAACTCTAATCAGAAGTATGTGAAGATGAAACTTTTTTTTTCCTCACATAAATGCTGCTGTTTCAAATAAAGCTTATATCATGTTGCTTATATACCTACTAGCTCTCAGAAATCAAAGCCCCTGGATGCTCTCTTCTACCTAAGAATTTGCATTTACTTCTAATGAAGCCACAGTCCACATATGTAAAAGAAGCAAGATATGCAAAACTTACCCATTTTGGTCTTCATTTTTTAATGAGAATTGAAAGCTCAGAGATTACATATTTTGTAAGTAAATAAAAGAAGTTGTGCAAATCAAAAAAAGGAATGTGGACCATATATCCTGCATTTCTACAAACTGTTTTCTTATCTAACGTTGTTCAATGCAGTTAATAACTTTCTCTTTTTTTTTTTTTTTTTTAAAGCAGTAGTTTCTTAGAAACACAAGCTATAGCACCACATCTTCTAATGGCCTGGTCAGTGTACAACAGGGGAACCTTTCAGACATTCATTTCTCTGAAACATTAATGTTGGCTGTTTTCACGAAAACCTAGACAAATACAGATCAGTTAGGTTTCCATGAGTTACCTCATGTTGTGCTCGTAGAAACTCAGTGCAGTCCAGACTCCTAAGCTTTTACACAGTTTTTAAGCAATTTTAGCAGACTACACTACGCTCCATGTTTCCATGGATACTATTCTCACAAGACCAATTCTAGCTGGTTTAATGCTAGCTAAATAGATCGACATGAGTGGTATCCTCTGAGGTGGTCATGACATTCACAAAATGCCAATCTTTACCCAATAAGCCATACTGAATTAAAACCAAACAAAGCAACCTTCAAAAAGCAAATTAATACAATTTTAATAAAAAGCAAAATCCATGGTTTCCAACCAAAAATTCTATACTGAAAAATGGAAATATGCAAGAGACATTGAGAAGTTTATTATAAGACTATGCCACACTTGATTTTTCATGATGACAGGTTAGATTTGGAAAGAAGGGGCAAGAATGCCCTTTAAAATTAATTTCTTGGTGATTTAATACTGTACTGTATCTGACAATGAGAAGTATTCTGGCAGAGAGGGACTGTTGCTATCGGCAAGTGGTGAGATCTCTAGCATACCCAACAACTTACTCCTGCAGCATCTTCTGTGTGAATAAGGCACTCCAGACAGCTCTTTCTGCTTGCTGAAGCTCCTCAGTTAGTTAGGGTTTTGGCTAGTAAACTAGAATCATCCAAAAGCACAAAGGCCTTACTGGAGTGAAAATGTCCTATAGCTATGCTAATTCTGCTCCACGCAAAGTGTACCCTATATGCAAGAATATCTGGTTTATAAAGACATGTCACTTGTAAGATTATCTAGTTAATGTTTATTTAACATAAAAGACAAAACAAAAATCAGAAAAAGCAATAAATTGAACACAATGATACACAAACCCTAAGGAGTAGAAGATGGCAGAGACTGTAACAAAGAACAGGCTCCTTTGACTACTCTTTGAGGGACCATTGTGGGAATCAGAAGTTTATCTAGAATTTTATAACTAATAAGAAAGAAGGAAACAAGATTATTTTGTGGTTTGTGGGAAAGAACCAACTTCTTAGTGGGACTATGTAAAACTTACTGTGGGATATTTTAGGGCAACTATGGAAATCTGTGAAAATTATTATGGGATGTTTTGGAGAATGGCTAAAGGCAAAAAAAGGAGGTTTCAGGTTACAAATGGGAAAACGAAGAGGGGGAACAACAGTGAGAAGATGTTGTGGAGGGGAAACAAAAGACTGTTGGATATAAGCAGACTGTGGATTGCAAGTCCAAGTCTTTCATATGAACTTAATTCCTAACTTTTCTGTGTTAGTGTGCACTCTATAGTGTGTGTATATGTGTGCATGTGTTAAGTTCTGCTGGAAAACTTGAAGCTGGACTATCATCTAGGGTGTAGGAAACCCACGTGTGGAAAAAGTCAAGGTCAGAGGCAGATGCTGGGTAAACAGTCCAAGATCTAGGCACGTATGCTGGATTGGGTTAAGTCCAGGCTTCTGTACCACAAAGTGATGTGTGGATACTGATGAGCCCAAAGAGTAAGCGTGGATGCATGTTCCACCAGTGAATGTTAATCTTGGTTTTGGGAAAGGAGGAACAGGATCTGTCCTCTGGGTTGGTCATGTTTATATGGGTGCTGTTTGAGTTTATGTTAATGTTGATAAAAGTGTTGTTCTCCTATTTGTGTTGATCTGTGTGGATGCCTATGTTTGCTCTGTTTGTGTTTATGTGTGTGTCTGTGTATGTATATTTGCATTGTTGGCATTCAGAAATCTTTTAGCTCCAAGTTTGTTTTTTTTTCTAACGCTATTTTTTTGCCCAGTTTTCCCAAATTCATCTCATTTTGCTGTGCATTTTGGCTACATACTCATTTCTATCTTCACTTTCTGGATCATTTCATTATCTATTATCTGTGCTCTTTAGAGAACAAGTTAATAAATCTACTCTGTTGAAGATCAATTTCTTTACCAGAAAAGTAATTGGACTGATCACAGTAGGTGGTTTTGTTGAATGGATTTGGTAGCATCCAGATACTCTATTTGAGTTTTTATTGTCTGCTTTACCTGTAAAAACAAGATTGCATAGCCATATTATTTAGCTTCGGTTTGAATGTAAAAGTGAAAGCAGAAAGGCATAAATATTTGCTAATCTTCTAATTTTGACTGTATATATTTCTGAAAGATCTTCTTTTTAAACATATAGTTGTCCTAAAGCTTCCTGTAATTCTCTTAGCTTGAGTATTGACTCTTATTTGATAATTGAAATAAAGGACTGAACATGCAATTTTTCATTAAAAAGATTGCATTTCAAAAGTCAGTATTAATGACTTGGTTATAGATTATGAAATGGTAGTTCCAACTAAAATTCATCTTCAAGCATCCCTTGTTTTCACTACATTTTAAAAAACTTACATTATTTTCCCATACCCTCTATTTAATCCTGGGAGTATACATCTCAGTTTGTACCTGGGCTGCTTATTTCCCTGGCTAGAAGGAATATTCCTGAGTTTAGAAAATTCAGCCAGCATATATGCACATCATTAGCCTTGACTGATGAAACTGTAGTAGTGTAGGATTGCACTTTTTAAAAATGTAGATCGTCAAATAATCATCTTGAGAAGAAATTCACCTCCCCACACCCATTCCTCTAATAGATTTTCTGATATTTCATACTTTAAAAAATTGTGATAGTAAAACCTGGTATAAGGTTCTGTGTGTAGCTGTGCTATGATGGAGAACAGGATAGTTTTCTTGCATTAATTTGTGATTACTCTGAGCATGTCCAAACCTTACTCAGCTGATTCCCTGCTAGATTTGACACGTATGTGACAGTAGGTTCACAGAACGACTTTGAAACAGTATATTTGAAAGTCATTCTGCTCCATTTATTTGAGCAATTCTGTGATTGCAAAATATAACACAGATATAACTGGGGAATAAGGAGACTGCTGAGAGGGTTCGTGGGGAAATCATCTTTCCTGTCAGATCAGAAAACACACATTCATTTCAAATTAGTTAATTAACTTAATACAATTTCATTGATCTTAAATATTTGTTTAGAAGCCAGTCTTAGGACTAGATGATTTCCACTCTTATGGCCTATGAAGTGCGCCTAACCAAACAGCATTGAATAGGTACTTTTTAGATGGCTAAGCTTAAGTGTAGTGAATTCCATCCTCACTCTCATTTGAAATACTCAGTCTACAAATACCTTAGATAAGAACATGTTTATGGAATAAGCACAGATAGTTTACAACAAGGCTTTTTTTCCTCTTTGAAGTTGCTTTTCTGCCTTTTTTTTTTTTTTTTTTTTTAACGGAGTGAGGTAACAGACTATGGGTAACAAACTAAAAACAAAAACAAACAAAAGAGTTCAATCTATCTTTCCATTATATGTCTACTTCTGAATTTAAACCTATATGGTTATACTTTCAGGGGTTGTTTTGTTCTATTTTTTTATTTTTTCATCGTTGTTTACATGAATTCAACAGTTCAGTCTTTTCTTTGTATGGACTAGATAGTGAAATATTAACTTGAATGATAAAATATACCTTGCATATAACCTTTCAGATATTGGATTGATTTAATATAGATCTTCAGTGTTCCTTTAAATGCTGATTCTCAAGACTGGAATATAATGATTGTCATCATTTAAGATATTCACTTTGGGAATTTATTATTATTATTATTATTATTATTAGTCTTTAGGTTCACACTCTTTTTTTGAAGTAGAAGATCCTAGCTCCACAGTGCAGTGCATTGCTTTGCTCTCCTGGGAATAAATGCATTGGGGATAATTTTTAATTTGTATACTCAGTTGGATTAAGGCTCTCCAGGGGCTTTTGAAAAACTGTTTTTCAAATGCCCTTTAAATGCATTCCAGGAGTCTGTGCTGAGGCAGTTTCAAACATAAGGTCCAGACATTGCCCTCTACCTTATATGCATCTCTGTATATAGACAAATCTCAATATTTGCAAGCATCTTGCAGTAAGTAAAGACAAAACAAACAAAAGGACTTATTATTTCTTTTAGAAGAGAGAAATTAATAAGAATTATAAGAATTAATTTCCTTGGAATTAAATCTGAACTGCAGCATTGATTTAATGACTATATGGTTTGTTCAGAAGGATAGATCCTCACTGAACTCAAGGTCAATCAATTGTTCCTTACCAAGTGACTTAGTAATTTAATTTTAATTTAATTTTAATAATGTATTCTTGGTTTGCAGTGTTGACCATTGAAATGTTGGTGGTGATTCATTAAGATTCTTATTTGACAAGCAAAGAATTCCCCTTATTTTAATATCTGTGAACTTCCGGAGTGGTTATGAGCTTTGTTTTACCAAAAGAAAAAAGATAAAAGACTGATAGATTGGGAGTAGATCTAGAATATACATGTGAAAATATAGTCTACTGAGTGTTAAGATTAGATTATGCTATAGGTGTAGCACTTTAAAATTGTGCCTGTAAAGAAAAAAAATGTATAGGTACTGTTTAAAATGTGAGAGCTGCTCTTCAAAAAGAGAAAGAACATATCAGAATATTGCAGAGTACACTTAAATAGTAAGTACTCAAAAAGTTAACCAAATAGGCTATTCAGGTGATATACTTGGTATACATATATTTATATGTACCAGACTAAACAGTAATGGTTACTTTTCACATGCCTTTTTGCTTATTAAAAATACTATATTCACAGAATCATTTTTCTATCATCTGTCAGCAAAAGTTCTAGTAGTAGTCAGTGTTTGAGCACTTTTTTCCTTTTCTTCAATTTGAATTGCCCACGATTTGTCTTATAGTCTGTCATATTAAAACAGAAGTTCACTATTTTTCTTCTTCTAATGTAGAGGGTTTTTTTAAAGTTTTGCTACTCTTCTGCTAAGTAGGAGCCTAATTCAAAGATAGAATCTAAATTCATCTGTCGGAAGTAAGTCATCAGTGATATAAAAGGTGTTTTTTCCCATTCTAGTTGTAAGAAACTGGATGTATAATAAAATCTGAAAGGAAAAATCACAGAATCACAGAATAACAGAATGACTGAAGTTGAAAGGACCTCTAGAGATCATCTAGTCCAATCCCCCTGCTCCAGCAGGGACACCCAGAGCACGTGGCACAGGATCACTCACAGGTGAGTTTTGAAGATTTCCAGAAAAGGAGACTCCACAGGCTCTCTGGGCAGCCTGTTCCAGTGCTCTGTCACCCTCATAGGAAAAAAATCCTTTCTCATATGGAGGTAGAACTTCTTGTATTTTAATTTATATCCATTCCCTCCTCTTCTGTCTCTGGCCATCACTGAGAAGAGTTTGGCCCCATCCTCTTTACATACCCTTGGGTACAAAATACAAAAGGGTATTTTGTATATGTTGATAAAATCCCCTCTCACTGTTCTCCAGGCTAAGTAGACCTAGCTGACTTAGTCTTTCCTCATGCAATAGATGCTCCTATTCCTTAATTCTTAATCATCTTCATTGCTCTACACTGGCCCTCTCTAGAAGTTCCATGTTCTTCTTGCACTGGGGAGCTTAGAACTGCACCCAGTACTACTGGTATGGCCTCATCAGAGCTGAGTAGAGGGGCAGGATTCCCTCCCTCAACCTGCTGCTAACACTTCTCCTAAAAGACAACTTTAGATAATAGCAAGCTTTCTGATCTAGTGTGTGAAATATAGTGCAATTTACATAGTATCCTCTGAAAAATCATGTTAAGTGGTGCACAGGAAAAGGACTGAGTTCTGGGAGAATAATCAATTGTCCTACATCAAGATATAACTTCATGGCAAAAAAAAAAAAAATAACTAGAGGCTCTTGGGGAAGAGATCAATGATTATGGCCTACAAAATCATGAGTGATGTAAGTTGAGCGTTCACTTTCTTTTTCAGTATAAGCACTAGGAACAGGAATAAAAGCTTCCATGAGTCAGATTTAAAAGAAATGTTTCTATGCACAAGTATTGCAGACCCGTGGAGCTAAAATATGTGACTGAAGAGGAGACAAAACAAGAGAATCTGGAAAAGAAGTTCACAAAGATTTTTTAATATCAAACTACTTCAGCTCAGAACTAACTCCTAGCTCAGAATATACCTTGAGCTGTATTATCAGTCTTAACATCAGCATTTTTGGCTAATGTTTGAGACAAAATTCTGGTCTAGAACAAAGCCTAGTCCTGTGTTCTAAACTTTATGGTAGAGTCTAAATAAATATGCAAAATGCATATTTACAGTGGTGAGGCTACAAGACCCCTGCCTGAAGAGACGCTTCATAACAATTACAGAAATATTATTTTAAACTTATATGTGCAAGTATGTGTTGCACCTTGTGAAGGAATGGACTCAGTCTGAGATGCAGAGTGAGACAACTTTATTTTCAAACCGACTTCTTATACACTCTGCAACACAAGTGTTGAAAAGTTACAGCTCATATGAGACCACCTTGAGAGCATCTTGCCACTCACACTGCTGTAAATATATTTTCTGGACTTTGTTTCTTATCTTCAGACAAGACTGAATCCCATCCTTGGGATCTGCTGATAAGACATGTAGGGTGCAACGCTGGCAAAACTAGGTTAACAGGATACAGATGCGAGCAAGGGACAAAAGCCAAGGCTCACTTTTGCTTCCTGCCTAACATGCAGTGGTAGGCA
>JAWLRI010000395.1:167864-180628 GCA_034781795.1 Crypturellus tataupa
ACGGGCATGTATTCACACCATTGGTCGGTGCACAAGTCCTTCTTTCTCACTGACAAGCTTAATTACAGCTTCGTCTCGCCCAACTTTCTCATGCTTGTAGTTCAGGGACTTTCCAGGATCACATTCCTTCAGATCAGGGAGTATCCACTATCTTCTTTAGCTCAGCGCTTTATAGTTGCTTCCCGTGGGAAGGCCTCCGTCCCTTAGATAGGTCCCCAACACTAGGAATCTGTACAATGGAAATATAATTGTCATCAGTGAAACTAAACTGTGAGAGCATGCATAGTTGTCCTTCCGTTTTCCCTCAGAAATGGCATTTTAGTATTCAGTAACCAATGATTTTGTAGACAAAAATCATTTTATTCATTTCATGTTGATGTACAGTAGATGATAGAACAAGCCTGTAGGCTGATCTTATTAGAAACTTACCTAACCCCCTTATCACCTCACTTGCTGTGCATCTGATTTATATTTGTTTCATTAAATTCTATGTATGTCACTACCAGCGCAGACTTCCACTGGCTCATCCTATCGCTGTATATACTTATCATCAGAGTATATATGACTTTTGACACAGGTCAAGATGCCATTCAGAATTATAACACTACCTATACTTGAAACTTTGCTCTTTCTGTTTCAAAGAGCCTGGAAAACCTGAGAATCCAAGCTCTCAACCTGAGAGTTCAGGGTTTCTCTCTGTTTCTTTCTGCTCATCAAAGAGATAGAAACCAGAAAATGCCGCAGGTTGTCCAATAAGTTTTAAATATTTTCTTTGATAAATATCACATGGACTAATATTTCTGAAAGTTTTACATACTTTTTTTTAATTATGAGTTCTAATAAAATTTGATGTTAAAAATTCGTTTGTACCAGGATTTTGATTATCTTTAGCAGCTATCCAGTAAATATGTTAACATTTATCCTTTACAAGAAACTATTACAAGTAAACTTCATTAAAAATCTATTATGACCCTAATTCTTATATTCATTGTAAAAGGTTATTCTGACATATCTAGACACCACTATCTATAAAATTTCATATTTAAAGTACCCTGTATGCTTATTTCAAAGCACTTTACAAAGAACATCATGAAAATAGCTCTTCACAAAAAAAGTGTCAGACTAGTATGTGGCAGACCAGCGGGAGAAGCTGAAACTCATTGTGTGAAATGTTACTCGATAAAGGTTGAGAAGTACATTTGATTTTTTAGAGCTAATCAGTAGGTGATCTGAGAACAGGGCCCTGGATTTCAACACCTTCCACATCCATTCCATGTATCAAGCTTGGCACTTCTCAGATACAGGTGAAAATAAGTTTTAGTTGGCTCAGATTAATTCTATGGGAAAAAGAGCTGAATGTGCTGCTATCCATGCATATGCAGTGAGCGTAATTTGCCTCAAAGTGCATGAAAAAAAGAACTCTAAATAATAAAGGGATATAAAAATGTCCAATTCAAACCTGGCTTCAAAATCAAAATCAGTGAACTGTTTTCCATCATGCTTTTAAGCTATTCAAGCTGAACAGAGAGTAAAAATGATTATGTAAGTTCTGCAAATAGTATATATGAGCTAATACCCTGTCACAGGACAGATATAATCAACACCAATCTCTTCCACTTTTTTTCCTCTTGTGGAATTCAGAAGGTGGAATTTAATAATTCAGGGATGCTTAGAGTTGCAGGTGAGCAACATACAGGTGAATTCTTTTAGCAAAGCAATATTGTTTTTTATTTGGGTATTATATTTGCAATATAGAAAATACTAAATTTCAAGTCTCATAGAAACATGTATTTTCACGAGCAAACACTGTTAGTCTATATTAAATCATCATGAAACACTAGTATAGAATAGAATAGCGTAGCATTTAATGAACTGACCTTATTACTGAATAAAATCTTTCTACTTAGGCTTTTTGGCATAATGTGATATGATTTATTATAAGACAAATCCAGATTGCTTTAGTTTTCTGCTTCAGTAGGTAGCTAACTTTCTGCTTTCAGTAAGTGGCTAACAAAGGCCACAGTAAAAGAAACCAAAAAATATATAATAATAAGCTTTTTCTCAAATTAAAACACATCATATTTATCAAGAGTTAACATAAGAATGCTGTAATAAAGCTGTTACTCTGATAAGAGACTGAAACAAATAATACAAAAATGATGCATAAGCAGATAAGAAGCAGGTGAATTACAGCTATGACTGCAATGAAGTTGATATGTTAGGATTGGCAATGACTTTTTCATGTCCTATACTTGTCCTCTGTGGAAAATGGATCAAATAATTCCATAGAGCAATATTCATTTATATATAGCACTTATGAGTCCCTTGAAGTTAATTCTTAATCGTTGACAGCATCGTGATCAGTTCTAGAAGCTCCTTTTGAAGGATTTTTTTTTCCAGGTTCAACTCTTTGCAGACCTTCAGTCCCTTCCTATCTGGTATAAGTCATAGATAGCTCTGTGCATAACAAGTATGCCTTGAATATAAGAAAAGGAACATAAAGCATCCCAGTGACTCGTTTTCAGCTGTGCCTATACAGAACATTTGCAAGACCCGATGAAAGTTCTTATGTGAGATGTTGAATGGCAATACAAAAGCATAGAATACCATGGAAACTGAACTGATATTTTGCTTACACTGTAAAAATATGCACTTTTTACAGAATCATAGAATCATGATGATTGTAAGTCCTTCAACACCATGCCTGCTAAACCCTGTCTCTAAGTAAGTGCCTCACCTACATGTTTCTTGAACACTGCCAGAGATGGTGACTGCACCACTTCCCTGGGCAGCCTGTTCCAATGCTTCACTACTCTTTCCGTGTAGAAGTTCTTCCTAAAGTCTAACCTGAACCTTCCTGGCACAACTTGTGGCCACTTCCTCTTGCTCTGTCTGTAGTTATTCTGGAGTAATTTGGGGAATATTCTTTCGATGAACATTTAATGCAGTTTTAGATTATCACACAATAAACTGATCCTGAAACAAGTGTGGGGACTACAGACTTTAATGTAGTACATAATAAAGAGTACTAACATTAAACCTAACTACATTATAAACTAAACATTATAAAACTTATGTATACAAATTATATATAAGGATTTTGCTGTTTTGAACACCTGTTTTATTGTCTCTAGTACCAGTCTAATGCACAGTGAATTATCTTCTATATCCCCTGTACTCAACAGGTAGTTGTAAAGGATGAAATGTCACTTGATAGATGAGTCAATGGTGTGTGAAAAGAACTTACTTTTGATTTGCAAATCTGTAAATGTTGGGGAACTGACATCTTCATCTGGGATTGTGGATGAAAGGTAGGCATATAAACAAATATTCATACATATTCAAAAATTTAGATTTCAAAGATTCACTGCATTCATCTAATTTAACTTAGTCATCCACATCTGAACTAGCAATGCTAGACAGCTTTACAGACAATGAGTCAAACAGGCATTTTTAGGGCATGATTCATCTGACCTATTTTAGACAGTTACACGAGGTGTTTCATTTCTTAAAAATGACTATTTTTGCTTTAATTATATAGGGAGCCTAGGATGATTGATTCTGCTCTATATGGAAGCTCTGTGCGTGTATATATATATACACACATATATATATACTTGATCAGAGACCTCGCACTTAATTTGTCTGACAAAAAAAATGATAAAAAAGACTTGAGTGATTCAAACTTTCACAGACCCTGATTTAAGTCATATCTAGGACATGAACATTTGTCTTTCTGTGCATGTAAAACAGATGGTAAAGGAATGGTTGCAATGGTTGATATACTGAAAAGAGTAAGAAAATCATAGCCCTAAGATGCTAAGAGAGAATGAAAGTGAGAGATAGACAAGTTATCCGAATTTCCCAGAAGACTTTATTCAGGTGGTGAAATGGTGGCTCCATCCTGCAACAATGGCAGTGACAGATGGGCTTCCAGAAGGTTCTGAGTGCCTAAGATTAAAAAAGAAATCCCAAAACATTTGACCCCAAAAACAGACAGCCATAAGAGTTCTGCCTGCATATCCAGCTCTGTTCTCCATCTGTCTCAGGAAGAAGGAAAAGTTGGATCATGACCTCACTCTTCCCTTCGGACTGTGATCTTATATAATCCTGGAAGTTCATGGGCATAGTTCTGGAAAGGCAATAGGATGGATAAAGTTCCATAGTAAGAATATCTGTGCAAATACCCAGGGTATGATATCCTGTTAATAACCATTCCAGTGTCTTCGTTCTCTGGATATGTTTGAATTCTGGGGCAGATGCATGCTGCAGTAAACTTTTGGTACTGATTTGGTACTGAAATTATCCTAAATGAAGGATGCTGTGCCTGAGCATCTGTACACAAACACAAGTATTCCCACAAAATAAAAACAGAAAACAGACAGGCATAAAACCAACTCAACCTCTAAATCCAGAAAACCAACAACCATGGGCACAAAGAAAAATAATGATCAGGAAGGTTGACCTTGCAAAATAAACCTAGGATGCCATTAATGATAGGTCAAAATGCTCAGGCTATAAATTTAAATGTAATAATATTGTATCATTCATTTCCAATTATCAGCACTGTTAATTACGTTGATTTTTTCCTTCTATTTGGATGATGAAACCAAATAATTAAATTTCATTAGCCTATTTCTCACAAGAAATGAGATACTGCATCAGAATTTTGTGAATCAATGCAAAATCTGTTACTTTCAAGTTTCCTCAGGAAAAAAAAAACTTGTATTTTTTGCAAGTGTTTATGTTCTTCTCCCCCAAATAAATTTGAATAATAATTCTAAAAATGTTGGTAATGAGAATGATCTTACAAAAACGCTGAAAACTATTTATGATAAGGTTATTGAATCTGTTTTTGGAAAAAAAACTTTTAAAGCACTATGAGGCTGTTTTTTCATACCTCCAAATATTAACCTCAGGAAAAGATGCCTCTGGAAATTTTAAACAATCACATCAAAACCAGGAGTAGTTTGGTCCTCATCGTATGGAATATAAGTTACTATAAAGCGTGTAAATATTTTGAATCCAGAGTCAAATTAATGGAAGAACTTTAAATAAAATTTTGAAGAGCTGATCAGATGTTTTCCATGCTGGAAGAAGTTTTGCATTTAAAAGAAGTAAATATAGCATATTTTTTTCCTTGCCAAAGATGACACATCCAAAAAATTGCATAAAACACAAAATGAATCATTCAAAAATTATTTAAACTAGATATTGAATTAATATTCTAACCAAAAAATCTGGCAATCTCTACATAGAAATATGACAAAAGAAGAAAAAAGCCTTTAGGTGAAATATTCATGTGCAGAATCTGAAACAATAATTTTATTAAATTGTGAAAGAGCCACCCAATAAAAATTTTGACTGTCATTTGACTGTTGCTGAAATAAGACTGCACAACGTTCAGCTCTCAATTAAAGAATAAATTATGCTAGGTGACTATTGGGGTCTTTTTTACATTAATTGCAGCTGTTTAGTAAAGCCTGTTATTCTGGCAAGCCTGGCAAGACAAGCATTTTTACTTCACACACTTGAAGATTTATTAATCTGTCCAATATCTTTATATAAACAATATTTCCCAAAGATATGTACAATACAAATGAAAAAATTTATATATTATCAAATAGGAAAAGTCTTTCTTACTATGCAGTGGAGATGTAAATATTAAAGGCAATTTCATACTTGTTTGGGATTGCATTAGGCAATGTGCTATTTCCCATAATGTCAAAGGTCAAAATTTTTTCAGTATGCTCGAGCAGAAAAAAAAATAGCTTTAATCTGAGATGAGCATCAAACACAGATGAAACAAGTGGTTTAACTTTGCTGTGTATTTGAAGCTCACAATGTACTCATTACCCTTGTTTTCTTAGGTCATTTAGTAGATCTCTGTTCTTCTATCTCTATAGATTAATAGCCTTATAAAAATATCTAAATAAAACTTATAGTAACAGCAGACCTTGAAATATTTATTTTGCTTCTTTAAAGTATGTTATGGAAAGGATAAAATAAAACTGGAGAATGCTGAAACATTAAGGAAGGCAAAATTCTTCAGAGTTACATGTCAGTTGTGAGGCGCTTCTCATTGTCTCACTGAAAAGTTCAGTACTCCGTATAAAGTGTAAGAACATCAACAAGAGATGTTTGTGGTTGTGTGTGTGGCCAGTATTATTTTTACTATGATGATGCTTTCATGTGACTCTGATGGTGTAAAGACTTAAGCAGAACAGGATTTGTTGTTAAAGGTATTTTTTTTTTCAATTAGAATAACAGAAATTGTTACTTTTTTGGTAAATTAATCATGTACAAACTTTTATTCATATCTGAAATAGAAGCAGCAGATACCAAAGTGTTAGAACTCAAGAGCAATTGTTTGGAGTATGTTAGGTACACACTAGACCTCCCTGAAAGAAAACACATTTGATATCTATGAAATAGAGAGGATATTAGCAGGGAAAAAGATAGAAAAAGAAAGTGATAAGCTACAGTATTTCTTTTACTTGTTTCAGTGTTAGCTGCTTCTATTTCAGACCTAAAGAATCTTATCTACTTAGAGGTCTATGTGCCTGGGCATAATAATGTGTCTAATGAATATATTTATCTACAAATTTGTCATCTCTTCTGAAAAATGAGATGTATTCCGATCCTATCATTTTCTTTTTCTGTAATATTGCTTACACACTCATAGACAAGCAAAGAAGAACTATTGCACTTTTTGCTCCTACTATGAAAGTTGTAATTCAGGCCTCCTGGTTTGCAGTTAATGTTTTCTGTCTTCTGAAAAGTTTTTTTTCTACTTTTTTTTTTTTTTCAAGAGTAAGAAACAAATGATGTCTCACAAAGCAGCTACCTCTACATTTCTAGTCTTAAATGAAAAGCTGTTATCAGATCTCAAAGTGTTTCTAAACTGTAGGATTATGTTACATTCTACTTACTGATTTTAGCAAATTTGCACACAAGTACTACTTATGCTACAGTAGTAGAGTGATTTGCCCTTTTGTTAATAAATGGTAAAAAATGCTGTTTGACTTGGATCTAAACTATGCCTAGTGACAATTCCTTATGAGTTCTGATTACTTTTCCTTATTTGTGAAATAATGTTGTTGGCATTGAAGAGGTCATCCCTGGAGACAGGGTATAGCTCAAGTGTGTCTTGAATATCTGTAATCAAAAGTGTTCTTGTAGCTCAGTGTGAAATGGAGGTATCACATTGATCAAAAGATGAAATTAGTAAATCAACTTGAGATAAAAGGTTTTGAACAACAGAGACTGAAAATTATGTTCTGTTCGCTAGTGGAACTTACTTCCCTGCCATGGAAGGATGGTGGTGGGGTCAGCAGCTTTAACTTAATTACCCACTTGCCCACTGTTGGGTTACCCACTTATCTGTTCAGCCACCGGTGTGATTCCTACCACTGTAAAAAAGTAATGATAATAAGTTGCTTATCGCCTTCCATTTATATGTGTGAGAGAGTGTGTATACACGTGCACACGCATTCAAACATGAATATTATAAGCATATGCGCATATACACTCTTATTGGTACCTAGTTGACTTTAAGTGACCAGAAAATAAGATTGCATTAATTAACAAATGTGATCCTTATCTTGTGCTGTTATGATATACCCCTCCATTAACTCGAATTATTTAAGCAAAATAAATCTTGGACAAATAAAAAATTGTTAATTTTCCCTAAAAAAATGTTATGAAGGTAGTATGGCTAACAGAATAAGCAATGACAATACACAGTAAAAAAAAAAAAATCTTTAAGTAAATACTCTGGAAAGTCTTTGGAAAATTTAAAACAAATAGATATGTTTCGCCTGGATCTTGAAAAAATTATGAAGAAGAATGAATTTTCAAACTGTATAAAAAAACTTTTAACCTGAGATATTAGAACTTTTGCATTATTTGGGAAATACAAAACACAGTTTTCAAGGGATCACATTCTCTTTTTTGGTTATCTTTGGAAGAGAAGAAAACCTAAGTATATCAAGCAAAGATAAGAAATTGCTATGATTGCCTAAGAAATGTTGAAGCTTGAGGTAATAGCATGTATTCAAAAAGATATAAAAAAAAGATTATAAATAGATTACAGTACTTGGAAAAAATGCCCCAAAAGCCAGCATGACTCTTTTGATATATTCAGCTTTGAACTGAAACTTTTAGGGACTGTAAAAAGCACCAAAAAGTGCTGATTCCTGAACATTGATACACTCATGACAATATGTCATGATAAATCCCTCCCCCTCAAAATATATGTTCACTTTGGCAGAATAAAATCTTTACTTTTATTACTTTGTTTCAAACACATTATATTTGATTTTCCAGCTAAACAATGAATTGCTTACACTGATTGATAATTCCAGAAAAAAAAGTTTGTTTTACACTTAATAATAACATATAGTTTGGATATTTTAAGTAATAGTGATATAAAAATGGCCTTGTGTTATAATAAGGAATATTCATGTCACATAACCATTTCTTTGGAAAAGTCTAGTCTACAGTTCTTTCATTTTTATATTGTATATTTGAAGTACTTGAAAAATCTTGAAGGGTAGTAATTGTATTTTGATCGGCTATTCCTTGAACAAGAATATATCATATATATCATATATCTCCCATTGGCAGCTACTGTGCAGCTTATCAGCGGCCCAGCACAGGGACTGCAACAGAGTTTGGCTGCGGTGTCTTCACTCTGCTCCATCTTCCATTACTCCCCTTTGCAGCTGTGTGGAGGGCAGATTGTGCTGCCCAGGGAACTGTGAAGCAGTAGAGTCGGTGCGTACCAGCCATCCTGGAAGTGGCAACAGTGTATCACCCCAAGCAAGCTGCTGTAATGCCAAAACTTAGGCCCTAGTTTTTCTCTAAGTTTTCTCTGTTCAAGCAATTCTTCCACAGGTATTGATGTATTTATTTTTTTGACTATCTTACAAAAAGGAAAAATAAACTCCTGCAGTATGATTGTCTCCTGACTCTCCAGTCTTTCAATATTTTTGAAAAGATGGAGAGTAGAATATAAAAAGTATATTATTCTTATAGTTAGATAATTGATATCCCATTAATTGTGAATAACTTCATAGATCCTGAAATTTATAATACTATAAATCAGGAAAACCTGTATTAGTGACATTTCATTAATGATGTCGCATAGCAAATATATATTAGGTAACAATGAAGACTATGTTTTGCAGCTTATCTACTGATAATACTTTTAGAAGCTTGAGGATTTGACTGTTTTTCACAAAAGTTGGTGACAAGCCCAATGATAATTTTATTCTTCTAAAATTTTCATGGACTGTAAATATTTTTTTTAAAAGCTATATTTTTTTTTCTTGGAGGATATGGTACTCAAAAATATGTCTGTTTCAGAATTACAAGAATTTGTAAGAAAGGAGAAACATTTTCTAGGGTTGACAAGGAGAAACCACTAGTGGCTAGTGACTAGATTTTTACAAGCACCTTAGGAAGGTAAAGTCAAAGTAAAATGCAGTGAGAAACAATTAAAAAAATCAATAATCAATCTTAATATCTGTGTGGAAGAAATACAATGTAATTTGACAATAATTTAAGACGTTATATACTATTTGTGTATAAAACATTTGAAAAACAAGTCATGATCTGAAATGACAAGTTCCCAGATGGTGCAGCAGAACATGTTGACCAGACAGATGAATAGTATCAGGCTTGGAGTGCACAAGAACAAGTTTATGAGGAATAAGAACTCCTATTAAAAATTATTTTGATTTTTTTAATATAAATCACATCTGATCATTACCCATATGATGGAAGAATAGATCTTATTCTCAGACTGTTTCGTTGGAACAAATTATGATTTATCATAGCAATGCTGTCTCATTCAGGCCTCTGATACAGTGGAAATATTTGAGCAAGAACAAGGTATCCCCACAAAAATAGTATCTCTTCACTGATGGGCAATAGAAAAAAAAAATCCCTTAGACCTCCCAAAATTTGTGGTTGCTTCTATCATTAAATCAGATGGTTATAACAGGAACAAATGGACGGACATGAGTAGATGCAGTTTTGCAAAATAAAAGCACAACATGTTTTCACTTTGGGAAAAGGGAAGAATGCAATTATGTTTTTCACTGGTAATCTTTTCACATGCTATATAAGAAATATGAGTGATTACTAGTGATTAAGTACACAACTGAAACAAGAATTTTGCAAGATGCAAAAGTGTGAAATATTTAACAAAGATCAAAACTTTAAAGCAAGGCAACTGCACTCAAACCTGAGAAGTAATGTCTGTTACACAGAATGCAAACATAATAGCCTTGTGATGTTTAAGACTATCAAAACAATAAACTTGACTTTTTGCAAGAAAAAGTGGAAACACTCTATGAGTAAAGAATATCTGGAAGGAAAACAGAATAATCTTCAAAAGGATATTCTGATAGTAAATGGTCACTTAACTCTTTCTGAGAGTATAGAAAAACTCTTTATATATAAACTGATGAAAAGCAGGCAATGACATACTTGAACATGGTGAATATACATGTATATATATCAGTAGCAAAAAGATTTGTTTAGTCATATGAATCAATTGAAATGTTTGTGTTCAAATAGAAGGTGACTTTATGCTCTCTACTAGCAAAATAATGGAACCAGCATCAAAGGAAATGTGCTTAAAAAATATGACTCTCAATAATAGTTAGGGTAAAAAAATCCTAGATAATTTTGCTAGGTATTTGACAGCATTTTAGTGAATTGAACAAGTGGCAGGTGTAGCATCTTTATACATGAATAAAACATTTAACGATGTTTGGAAATTTCAGATTAATTTACATTCGTTTAATATTCCCAGTTCTGTGAATCTTTATGTTCCAGATTACAACAGCTGATCAAATAGAGTTATATGTATCTTTAAAAGGGTAGCTGGAAGACAAATGACCAAATGGACAAAAGCAAAGTTCAGTCCCTGTCCTAGCTGAAATGAGGAAATGTAGATCAAAAACTACAAAAACTTAATCAGACAGGTCTAAGTCATATTCAGGCTGTTCTGACTAGGGATCAGTCATTAAAATTTTCATCATAGTATCATACTTTATACTTCATCATACTATCATACATAGATGAGGTTACAATTTGCACTCATGTAGATTCATGTGATGTCATTTCATTAAATGTTTTAACATGTACATTTTGAAGCTCAATTCATTTTTTACAGTTCAAACCCTTGAATCAAGAACCTAGTGAAAAATATTGAACATTTGACATTCTGGCATTTCTCCACAATGATCTCCAAATAAACTATATTCTTGTAATGACAAAAACTGTGAAAGTTAAATGAAAGAAATCACTCTGAATGTCACCCAAAAATCTTTCTTTTTACTATGTCAATGTGATTGCAAGAAACCAACAACCAAATCCAACCTTAATTGATACAAAAATTATTGAATCATGTTTTCCCTCTAACAGTGTAGATATTGAAAAATAAATAATTCAATCTTCACGTGATTGGAACTAATGTAGCAAAAAGGTTCACAGACACAGATAGTTTTGCAGCAGAATTGTTTATTTATACAAAATAATGATAAACTTGCATGGGACAGTTGCTATAAAGAAAACTGGATGCCAATTACAGTTTTACATCTGTTCCTACTGTTATAATTAAGATGATATTGGTAACTTTTGCGCCATCTACAGTGTATGTCTTTCTTCCAAAGAAGTTTTAAGTATAAATACTACAAAATTCCATAGCTGCCTAATGACACTGTATGACACTGAGTACTCTTTCAAGCAAGACTAGAAGACATATAATTTACAAAATTTCTGAATATTAAAGTGCTAATCTAATGTTACTGGAGGATAAATTTGTAGAATATTCTGTAAGTTGGCAAGAGCTATAACTTTGGATACTGCGCTACCATAGAAAATGTAATCCAGCTGCAAGAATAAATATTAGTCACTCTGTAGTTTATGACCAGTAATGATCAACAGTAAGCAAAAGGTATAATACCTCTGGGTACAACGGTTTGCGCTGTAGGATCAGGAAATGGCATGAAGAATAAATAAATAAATATCTTTGCTTTCCAGAAGGATAAGGGTGTACTTTGCTATGCTTATCAGAGATTCTTGAGGGATTGTTTGGTGTTAAAATATGTAAGTTCTTTACCTTTTTGGATGCACCCCACAAATATTCTGCATCTGCCCTGAACTGTATTCCAATAATTTCTATCCTTCTTCTAATCAGTATTTTCCTGATGTGGTCAGTATTATTTGATATATGCTAAAAAGAAGGTGCTACTGTATTTTCAGGATCAGTCTAAGGCATTATCCTTCAGATAAATTGAACTATTATTTTCTTTACTCAATGAACAATAAAAGACTAATTAAAACCAAAAGTAGAATATCAAATTCTAATTTTAGAATTTTAGAATCTAGACATCCATTTCACCAGAACACAAAGAAGTTTGTTACTGATTCTTATACTTGTCTATTTCTTGAGATTCCACAGGAAGATGAGAAAGGTAAGTAGATTAAATGAAAAATTTTGGTAGTGGCAAAAGTTATTTCTCCTAAGTCCTAAGAACTTCAAAAGTTGCCTGTGTGTTGTATTGGAGATGGAAAATTTTTTATGATCTGTAGAGTCTTGTATCTATGTTGTTTTGATTAAATGAGTCATTGTCATTAAGTTCATTTTTTGTCCTTGGATTGCCGAATCCGGAGCCCATCCGGCACATAATTGGCGACGAGGATGGGATTCGGCAATTAAAGCGGTGGAGCTCACTAGTGGGGTGCAT
>JAWLRI010000395.1:194198-233876 GCA_034781795.1 Crypturellus tataupa
TATTAAGTATGACTATAGTCACTCAAGCTCCACCTGAATGTAAAGAAAAGTATAAAAGGTGAATTAAGGATGAGAAGTGGGGGGGAGAATATTCCATCGTAAATCCTGGGTGTTGACGGACTGAACCCCCCTTTCCTCTCCTTGGGTTGGGACGCCGCCTGAGGAGACTCGAGACTGAGAGCCCTCTCCCATCTTCTGGGTTAAGTGATGATTGCACATTTGTACATCAGAGCTAGCTAAACCCCCATGCTGTAGTAGAGAATTTCCTATACTGACATCGAAACCTGCTTTGTAAGTGTTGCATTTGAATAAACCATGCTGTTTGTGAACTCGACTACTTGTTTGGGAGGCGAGTGATCAGACCTACAGTTAACAGACTGTTTGTGAATCCGATACTTCCAGAGTCGAGCTTATAGTTTATCATAGTATTTGGGAACTCGATTCACTCCTAGGAAGGCAATTGGACCTACAGTCCTCAGACTGTGAATCCGACACTGATTTGGTATCTTCTTCCATCCCCCCCCGCCCGCCCGCCCTCGCCACCACTACAGCTTTCAAACTGCAACATTTTTCCACAGCCACGAGGGCACAACCTCGTGGTCAAGCTGTCGTCTACCATGATGCCCAGGTCCTTACCTGCAGAGCTGCTCTCCAGAATGTCAGTCCCCAAACTGTACTGGTGTCTGCAGTTATTCCTACCCAAAGTTAAATTAATATGTTGTATAGCTGATAAAATAAACATGGCTTTTAATTCATAATTGCAACCAGCTGTTTATTATATCAGGAAGATACACACTGTTTAGTGAATGAGGATCCATTTTCAGGACTGGCACAGATCAGGGATGTGTAGAAAGGAGGATGCCTTCCAGACTGAGCCATGCTGCTTTAGATACAGCACATTTGAGTTCTGAAAAATTTTTATAGAACTATATTTATATTTCCGGAGACTTCCAATAGAGAATTTAAGAGAGTTAGGTGCTTTTAAGAAAACATATTCAGTGATCAGAATTGGAATTTTCATCTAGATAAAACTTTCTGATATCTCATTATTTATAGCTGTTCCAAGTCAGAGAAAAAAGTTGATGCTTTCCCCAGCATGAAGTGTGAAAAATTGCTATAAGTGAAATGTCATGAAATTTGCAATGGTCCTGCTTCAGCAGTTGGAAGCAAACCATCCTCTCTGACAGTTTTGCAATGTTTCACTCTGGATGAACTGACTGACAAACCTGTGTAAAAGGCAAAATCCTTCCCTGAAAGCTGTGGCCTTGCAGCTGAGCTAATGTCCTCACTGAGGGCTTTTCCCAGTGATACTTGCCAGAGGAAGCATGCATGTCTCCAAGGTATCTGCATACTTGTAGAGATCTGACTTTTCACACAGCGTAGCAGCATAGAGCAGATAATAGCATATAGCAGATAATACTGTTTTGCCCATACTATGAAAATACTTACATATAAGGTAGACCTCAAATCTGACTTCACCATCAGTAGAAAGTTATGCTTATCTCAGGTAATAATATGTCTGCACTTTTTGGATCCTATTTTTAAACATAGTGAACAACACTGTAGAAAGTACTATTTTCCTCCACTGACAGTTATGATGTTTACTAGATTAGCTAAGATTGGTAGAAATATAACATTAGACAAATTCAGTCTCACTCTCGGAATAGCTGGACCAGAGTTCTGAATAGAAGGGTCTTTCGTACTGTGGTGCTCATGTGAAAATGAAAGCAAACTTGCATAAATAGATTAACCAGGACACCCTACTTTTCTCCTTCTGTACTCTCCCAATGATTTAATTGTGCAAAATGGCAGCATGGATTTTTTTGAGAACTCTTTTTTCTCATTACTCTTTTAAATGTATCAACATCTATTTTCTCCTAGTTTACTTAGCTAAAGTAAAGCATAAATATAACAAAGGTCTTTATTTTCAAACTGAATCATAGGTCCATTTGTGATGTGTGTCCATGTATGGCTGACAGTCTTAGGTACAATGTTAGGTCAGCTTAGGCTGTGGAATAAGAAGTACTCTGAAGGTAGTTATCAAATTCAAGTAACATTAATTAATTAATTAGTTCCTTAATTGGTAGTTAAGTCAATATATTGTATGTAACACAGCACTTCAATTGGTTTGCCTCTTTCCTGATAACTTTGCATTAGCTTATTATAAGATTCATTGCCCTATTCTCAAAATCCATAGTATGTATTGACTATGAATAATGCATCATTCACTGAATTATCATTGTTTTTTGAATTTGAGAGCTTTATTATCTTACATTTTCATTTAAAAATGAATGATATTCCTAATAGAGACAATATACCTGCAATCAAAATAGATTTAAATTACTGAACTTAATGGAGTTTAACTCTCTTGTTATTTGATAGATAATACAAAAAGCAAGTGTATGAGTTGACAAAATTGAAAATACTTTTAAAATGTTAACACTTTTTTGTGAGGGGAGTTGCAAAACTACTTTTTATGAGGTCGTTTTCAGACATAATCATGAGTAAATGTGACTTCTTTTATAGCCAAGGCAAATGAAGCATGTCTTCAATTAGAAAGTTCTGAGAATGCACTGTGGTAGCCTACTGAGAATGCAATTGCTTTTCTTCACAGCTTAACACCCACTCCTCTTTAGAAGCTTATGGCTGTAGATAAGTGCTGGAAGTGCAATATCCTTCTCTTCAAGTGTTTTCAGTCACTGTGTACTTCAGATAACTTGTCTGATGTGCAGTTTGGGAAATCTCAAAAATATTTATGTGTTTCTTTTACATCAGCTACCTAGCTTAGAGTATTGTTGTAAAATATATTTAAGTAAGTATAGGTGTTTATGTAGACATGTCCATAATGATTTTCCTGCCATAAATACATACACAGAAGTTTTCAAATTGTTTGCCATGCTCCATTCCAGAAACAACATAGATAAGCATCCTTCCAAAATGTTGTCTTGCTCCAATTAACTCTCGTCTCTTTCTCTGTATTTATACATTTTAATTTTTTTTTCTGTCTTGATATATTTCAATGATAGCAATATAATGCAGGGTTAAAAAAAAAAAAGAAAAATCATTTGTAATTTAAAAGAATGACATTTCCCACAAATAGTCTTTAATAATAATGTTTTATCTTCCTATGATAGGCTAATACTTGCAGTTAGAATTATTGAGACATAAGTTTGGTGTCAAGAATAAGGAATAAGGAATACAGGTAAGAGTCAAAACTAACTGATCATTTTCTTGAAACCTCCTGATTCTATAGAATGGAGCATTTGTCTGTTCTCCCAGGGAGGGATAATGTACTCCAGGCTTTTCATGTCTGTATTATTTCATGGATGTTTAACTACTAAGGGACAATTTTCTCAACTTGAACAATCTTTAATTTAATCACTAAACCCTCTTGTTTTCTTACTGATTCCAAAAAACCTCCAAAGTGTTCGAGAAAAAAACACTGAGACCTCCAACCTTTGTAGGGAAATTCCTTTCATTTCCTAGTTTAGGAAATGCATAGTGTAGGTATTCTAAAAATTATTGATAAGTAAATCATTATAAATAACTGTTCTGCAGAATATATATGCTTAACTAATGTCAGAACAATCAGATTCAATATATAAAATTATTCTTCCGATCATCATTATTTGATTGCATCATAAGTCAAGAAAAAAATAGTGACTCAGGGTTAAACTAGGACTCTCCTTAAAAATCTTTCGTTCTAGGTGTCAAAAACTAGAAGATAGGAAATATTTCTCTTAATCCTTCCTCAAAGCAAATGGTTTTCTTAAGATTTATGTCATCATCACTTTGTTTTCTTAAAGATTTGTGTCATCATCCTATCTGAAAGGGTGAGAGAAGAGACCTTATGATCTTGGAACAATACTAAATCAGCTATTCTAAGTGTATTTCTGGCCTAAGATTTATTTTGTTTGATTATAATTAAGATTCTCAGGAAGACAGCTGTACATAGAACCTTTTTCCCCCCCGCTCTGAATCAGAAAAAAAAATAGACAATAACTCTTGATTCAACCAAATTCTAGAAATAAAAATACTTTCTTACCAAAAAAAAAAAAAAAAAAGAGGGGTAAAAAAAAGGATGTTTGAATAGATGATGAATACTACCACACCTCAAAATTATCAAAATTACATTTTGTTTTGGGAGGATTATATACCAAGAAAATTTCAGTGGCATAGTACCTGTATCAGATGGGGTCCTAGAAAATGCCATAGTCTCTCTATTACTTGAGTCGTCTGCATCTTATTTTTCATCAGCAAGGATGTATGTGTTTCATATTGTGGAAAAGACTGGGTTTCTATGGTTTTCTAAAGTTTAGTTCTCATTTAAATGTTTGATTTCTTTTTACAAGATAAATGTCTAGTCAGAAGGATAAATATGAAATCAGAAAATATGATTATTCTTTTCTTAAACATATCGTATAATAGAATTTATAACAACATAGAATATATATGCATATATACACATGTTTATGGAATATAATTATATAACTGATAGGCTTACTTTTAATTATTCTAAAAAGTGCTAACCTCCTGGGGTTTTTTTGCTATAATATTCAGCCTACAAAAGCTGCAATTATCATTTCTATTGTATTACCTAATAAGCCAGACTAAGCAGTAATTATACCACTAAGTACAACCACTAAGTATAATCACAATAACCACTAAACAACAGCTAAGGTGAAATTCTTAAGTATTCCCAGTGTTGACTGCAGCAAGCAGTTTCAGAATTTGCAATGTATACTATTTTTGTCTGAGTTGCTGTTCAGTTCGTTAGAAATCATACTGAAGACAGAACATATTTTGTGGTAATAGAAATCAAGAAACACTTTTGATTACTGCTTTGTAACCTGATTTAGTGTTGAGGTATGATCTCTGGGCCTTTTTTGTGAGTTTCTCTACTTAGAAGCTACAAAACAGATTTCTTTTATCTTGGAATGCCTATAGTAAAACAGTGTATACCAACCTTGGTTTATTCATTTAACAGTTGTGATTTTTTTTATTGATTCCAGGAAATGAAATAATTCAAAATATCTTTGACTTTTAAGGGACAGTTTCAGGCGATATTCATGCCCTGTTTTGCTGATAATGGAAATTGCTTAGATAGTAGGTAACAGCTGTTAAGAATACTGAAAGTCTGATTCTTAAGGGCTGAGAACAATAAGATTTCGATGCAAATTGAAGGACTGTATCCAAAAGTTTCTAAATATTGCTTGGAGAAATTATGCTTTCTCTCTGTTTTTGGTATGCTGAAATGAAATTTGACTGGTGGTCGTAGTTTAAGATCAGTGCAATAAAAGAGCTCAAAATTTTGAACCTTTTTGGAATTTGAAAAATGAATTTTGAAATTATGTTTGTTGAAATGATTTTTGTTTGAGCTCATTTCACCAAAATGCTGTTGAACTATGGAATTCACCTCACCTTTGTTTGAACTTATTCCTTACAGACAGCTATATGGCTGAGGCTGATCTTCATCATCTCAGTTCCAGAAAAGCCCATGGAGCCCATCCTCCTAGAGTCCATTGCCAAATATATCAACAACAAGAAGTTAATCACTGAGTCCAAATTAGCTTACCAAGTAGAAATTTTACATGATCAGCCTGATTGTATCTCATAATGAAATGGATGAGATGAGACAGGGGGATGTCATGTACCTGGTTATTGGTTCTCAAGTTGCCCATTTTTTTTTGTCAGTAACCTAGATGATGAGACAGAATGTGCTCCTCCTAACAGGCAATGGGGGATGATGAATTAAAAGGACTGGATAACATGCTGAAGCTTCACTTCAGAGGGATCTTGAAAGACTGTACAGAAAAACTAAACAGAAATGTTGTGGCATATGACAAGGTGTCGTGGATGAGTGAGGAGTGATGCACTTTACTTGCAAAAGAGAAGCAGCAATGTTTTATTGAGGTTGGATAGTGACTCAGCAAAGTTCAGTGGTAACTAGAGAATGATTTAACGAGATTTGATGGAAGGTTCACTCAATTATTTACTCTGTGGAGGACAGGGTCAGCTGAAAGTGTGAGGGAGACCCTCACATTGAGTCATAAGGTTCAGAATGGACCCCCTTGCTTTGCAAACTCCTTCTGAGAACAGTCTGGGTGTGTCTGGTTTTGGTCTTGGTCTCAGAATTGGTGAATGGTTTATCGCAAAGGATTTACATAAGCAATCAATCAGAGAGACATTTTAGCAAAATTTCCCAAAGGTTTGTAAAGTTTACCATGCTATTAATCACTAACTGAGGAACTATCACATGTAAGAAATCTCTCAGCCTCAGGGAGTAACCTTGAAAAGCAGCCCTGCTCAAGTGGAGAGTCTGCAATGCAGCCTGCTGCCATGCAGGAGAGTTCAAAGGGCTCTGACGGCCGACCCGTGCTTATGGGGGTAGGAAATGGTTGACTCATAGTCATTATTTGCACGCTGGACGAGTCTTAGTTGATGCGTGCCGAGTTAGCCCTTACCTGCATGCTGTTTGCAGGGGAGTCAGGTTGTGGAGGAGAGAGAACTTTGGTGTAGAGGTGGGATGGGGAAAAGGACTCACCATCCCACAAGGAGACATGAAAAATCTATACCTGGAACTGAATAGCCACAGGCATCAGTACAGGTTAGGAACTGTCTATGATGGAACTGGGCTTACTTTTTGCCAAGAGGGTAAGATAACTCCCAAGAGGGGAGTGAGCAGAAGTGAGGAAACAAGAATTTATTCCCAAAAGGTTTTAATTAAGGTATTTTTTTTTTTTTTATTTTTTCTTTTTTTTTTTTTTTTTTTTTTTTTTTTTCACATCATAGTGGTCAACACTGGAGTTATTACATGTATGACAGAAAAATTTGCTATCTTTGTATTTTGCATGCCTTCCAACTTCTTTTCTGTGTGCTGATAAGACTGAATGTGATAATGTTCAAATAGCAATTTTACCTTCTGAATGGTGAAATATCTGTTCATGGCATAGCCACAGCTGCTTTACAGAATCACTGAATAGCTAAATTCATTCTGACAGTCTTGGAGTGATCCAGGAAAGATGTCAGGGACTTAAGAGTAGAGCAGTGAATAAATGGGATATAAGAATGAAAAAGCCAGGATAAACAAGGTAAGCAGTGGAAGTTAGAGCAAACTGGAATACTCCGACATGCCTTTTTAGAGCTGTTTGTGCCTGAGAGAGGAAAGAAAGGAATGCTTAACTTCAAACAACTGCGTTACGAATCTGAATTAGGACACTGGTCTTGGTAGTTCATTGTAAGTGAGAGAGATTCACTGGTGCACCAGAAGAGTAAGGTTTCACTTACAACTATGCTCATCTAGCATCCTGTTGCTTTAGTTCACTTACATGCTTGGCACTGACATTTGTCTACTGGCAAATGAGATGCATCTCAGCAGAGGACTAGTTCAACAAGAGAGTAAGTAGATTTATACCAGTTTAGCTCCTGGACAAGACTACTGTTGAAGGTCAGACATGTCAGTGATGACACAAGGAAAGAAGGGAAGGAACAGAACTACTCCTTTTGGAAGGTTTGTTGAGGCTGGCTGAACTATCAAGCTTCAGCAATTCTGGCTCTATATCAGCCTTTGATGCAGTTTTTCTCTCCCCTTTTTTGTCTTCCTCTTTCCTAGCTAAAACATAAGGAACTTATGGAAACTAATCTTCCATTTTAATTCACTATTTTTTTTTTGACTTAAACTTAGGGACTGTGACCTTATACACACATGCATACGTTTTGCAGTTATATAGGTTCAGCATTTATGAGACCACTTGTGCAGTGACGAATTTTCCGCTTCATACTTGGATGCAAGAGTCCCACATCACCCCTTTTCAATTCACCTGCTGAGTTCAATCAACCATTAAGTACTAAATCTTTAAAGCCATGTAAGGCACATGTGTGCACAAATCAAATTATTTATTAAAAATATATCTCAGCAAAATGCCTATGTAGGCTGAAGACCTCCTGCCCACCACTTTAAAAATAAGCTCCCTGGGGCTAAACCTGAAGAAATTGATTGAGTGCACTAATGTATTCTCATACATTCCTCTTGATGCTAAGTTTATCTCATGCATGAAAGACTTTGCAGGGCAGTACACTTTTTTTTTTACGTTTATTTATTATTATTATTCCAGCTTGAAGGTGTCGAGCTAAGAGTTTCCAGCTATTCCTAAGCATGTGCAAAAAGCAACTCTTTGCAAATATTTCTGAAAAAAACAGTCAGTAATGAAACTTTATCATTGTGTCATATTTACTTGAATAAGTTAGAATTATTTGGTTTCTTTTCAAAAGAACTTATCACATCTTGGCACATACAGTAACTGAGGTAAAGATGAAAGTGAATATCTTACAAGGCTACCAAAAAAACTTTTTATCTTCTTCTGTTTTAACGCATCTCCCAATCTAATTTACCATTTTGATGTCATTTCCATCCAGTGTGTTTTCCCTGGATTTTCTCCATTATCTTTTGGATCCTTCATCTTATTCTTTTCTCCATGTTAAACGCTTCTTCTCTCCCCAGTCTCTCATTTTCTATAGTATGTCTCACCACGTCTCTTCTGTGAAAATTAAAAATAGGGATGAAATTACAGCTATAAGAAAATTAATCCTCTTTAAACCAGGAAAGAAAAAGTGCATAATCTATTTTATACTTAGGAAAAAATGCTCCAATTGTGAATAAATGCTACCCGATATTTGGGTAGTACCCAATACTTGAGTAGCCTCATTGAATCAAATAACATTTTTGTAAGAACAAAGTATCTTTATGATGCATGCTCCTACAGAGTTCATATGAACATAAATATTGTTTGGTATTATGAAATGAGTAGGTATGAATAAAAGTATGTTAAAATTTCTCCAAAGAATTACTATAGGCAAGTACCAAGGCAAATGTATTAATTAGGCTGTTTCTCGACTGTACAACCTTGGCAAATATTTTAAGCGAATTTTGCAAGGCAAGACGTGGTAAATAAAATTGTGCCTATACTAATATAACAAATGTGATTCAATTTTCATGTAAACGTATTCTGACAATTTCCTTATGTGAATTGCAAATGCATTTTATCCTAAACTAGTTACCTTGAAGCAAATATTGTGTATCATACCCTATAATTTTAATAGCAAAGGAATCACAAAGATCATCCAACTTATCAGTTAGATGCTTGTCATAGAATGCCCCTGAAGCATTGCTTTTAGAGATCAGTTATTATTTTGCTTATATAATATATGTATTTTTAAAATCTTCCTGTAATACAGCTGCAGCATAGCTAAGGAAAATGAATGCCACCTTAAACGCTTTCCCATTTTAGATGATAATCTAAAGATGATAATCTTTGTTCCTGGGCAGCAAATGTTTTAAACATATTTGCCTCTATATTAGAAATATCAGTATTGATATTATAACACAGTGAAACAATAATGGATCTGGTATATTTACAAGAAATAACAGCACTTCTGTAGTACAGATTTTAGCTTCCTCTAATTACTTATCCATGATTTGAGAAAGCTGGTTGTTTGCTGGAGAAATTGTTAAACTGAAAAAGTCATGATTGCCTGCTAAGGTATCAAGATTTGCACGAAACAAAATTAGCCAAATTAAGCTTTTTTGTCAGAATTAGTTTTAATAAATATAGGGAAAAGATGAAATACCTACATTTGTGCCTTTGACCTAAAATTGGATTAATAAAATTAAAATTTTTTTAGAAGGAATAATATTGGGGGAGTGGGGGAAGGAGGGAAGCTTGGGATTCTCCTCAAAGATGGTGTACTTGAGTTTGCAGAAGCAGATTGCTTTTTGTTTGGGAAGCAGAGGCCTGAGGTAAGGCAACTTACCTTCCTCCAAAAGATTCCCTGGCCCGTTTGAAACTTCCTGTATTCTCCAATTTAGCTCTAGCATTTAGAGGCTTTCTTGATGTACATACAGTTCCATCTCCATTCTTTCAGATTTAAGAAAGATGTATTTTAAAATCTTTTAGATTCATTGTAAGTTAAGGTCCCAGGCATCTATGTATGTGTATGTGTCAATGGTGCAATTCATACTGTTCCATCTCATAGTCCTTTCAGTGTTTTGACCACCAAAACCGCATCTGCACTAAAGTTTCTTGAAATTCCAGTATGTTTATTTTCAGAAATATAAAAACAAAAGACAAATAAAACAATCGTTCATAACAAAATATATGTAGAAAAGTGTACTTCAATTTTCTTCACATTAAATGCAGCAAGCAGTTCTCATATTTCTTAAAGCCATAACAGAAGCCCTTTGAAGGTTGAGGGAATTCAGTATGTCTTGAAACATGATAGTAAAACACTGGAGAACCTTATTAAGTATATGCTTAAGTCCATACGACTTTATATGTACGAATTGTATGAATTGTACAAATAACTATTTGCTTATGATGAAGGTATGTATGTTTCCAGTGAAGTTTTACACTTGGATGCAAGTAGATTTGTCAACCCCAGAAATGTCTTTCAAGTATTTTTTTTTTAATTTAGTTTGGCACTGAACTGACAGGGAAAACAGTTTTGATGCACTTCCACAGTGATGCAAGACTGGCATTTGGAAATCAGCCTTTTAAATAATGTATTGCATATATTAATAAATCAATCTATATTATGAAAGTTGTTTATCACTTTATCACTAGTTACATACTAAAAATTCAAAGGATTGCATCACTGTGCTAATCGCAGACTGACCTAAGAAAAGATTTGTAAAATATCTACACTCATGCTGTCTTCAAAAACAAAGTGAAAAGCCCTAGCATGGTGTGAGCCTGGTTCAGGAAAATGCCAGAGCAAGGGATAGTCAGCTGACCAAATGCAACATTCCTGCTTTGATTCCAATGATAACATGTAATAACTGACTCAAGTAGAATTGTAGAAATATTAATTGGAAGAGATTCAGGAAGTCATATAACCCAATCTCCTTCCCAAAATAAAACTACTGCCCTTGCTAGACCTAGTCAGTCTTGGCTATTTTTAGAAATGAAAAACTTTGCAACCTCCTTGTGAAAAGAATTCCAGTACTGCACTACACTCCTGATGAGTATTTCTTGACATCCAAACTAAATGTCACAACCCCACAACTACTGGCCATTGCCCCTTGTTTTACCATCTGCCATTAGAGAGGAGAGTTGGCAACAATGACTTCACAAATGTCCTTCAAGCAGTTTGGGGGCTGCACACAGAATGGTGCAATCACATGTGACTAGATACAGAATTTGCATTTTATCATTCTGATTGCATTTCTGTTGTCTATTAGGAACCTTAGAATAGTTTTCTGTTTACTTGACTCTATACATTTGTAAGAACTTGATATCCCAGGACTGAAAAAAACAAAAACAAAATATAGATTTGTTACTTTGAAGTTCTGTTACTCTTCAGCAAACCTTCTGGAGAAAGAAAAAGGCAATCCAAACCACCATGAATATGTAGTTAAAATTTTAGAAATGGTCTTCCCAAAAGGTTACTTACAGAGAATTAAATAATGAGGGTTAGAAGATCAGGTGTAAACTGTGAAGTTGATTCCAAAATTAAGTTTTATAGACCTGTTTTTTACCCATTCTTAGTCCAAAAATCCCCTTTAGCAAACATGACTAGCAGCAGTGATAGCAAAAGCTGTTATCATGAATGCAGTTATGAGAGACAAAAGAAAAATTCCATTTTTTTTTTGTTTGTTGCTAACCTCATTTAGAACTAATTCTAACTACACTACACTACACTAGCTACACTACAAAAAAAATAGTATTTTTTTGTCATGGTAGATTTGTCTCAGGTTCATTTACTGCAATGGTTTACATTACTGTTGTTTTATTGGTGTGTTTTCCCTCTATCTTCCTTATTTCTGGAGTTTATTTGGATGCTAACAATGCTAGTAATAAAAAGACCTTATCTTTTTCTGTTTCAGGAGGACAATACTATTAAATGAATTATGTAATAGTTAGATTAAGTTGGATGAATAGTTAGATTTTTTCAGGTAGGGTAGAGCCCCTTAACACACAGAAGGATTTTCTTTAATTCTTCTTAGCTCTGAAGTCTGTTTCATTCCCTAGGACTTCACAAATTATGAATAATATATCCACTCAAGGCCTACTACATGAAATCCTAGGGGAAGCAAATTTATTTTCCCTGGACCTTATAGGGGAAAAAAAAGAAAGAATTTGGATTCTATTTCATTGTGGTTATCTTTTCTTTACCTTTAAGTTATGCAGAAAGTTTTCTGGCATTATTTTCCTATTTGTTACATTTTCTGCTTTTGACTATGAGGGTCCAAAGAGGGACACTACAGAGAAAAAAAAGATTTAACATACACCAACACTTATAGAAACTGTACTCTGTGAAAAATTCTCACTTTCCTTTATCCAGGAGGGCATGTCCTCAATAAATTTATATATAACCATTAAAAAAGGGCACCAGAACCACTGTGATGGTCCTTTTCAGAATTTTTTCAGTATCGCTATGCTGACTTTCTTATGTTTTCTGTACAGTGAGATTAAACCAGAATATAAATAAGGCAAAGAGAAAGGCATCAGCAATTTGAAGACACGTCAAGTGCTTTGAAATTTAAATCTTTAGTAGATCAATGCTTCTCAGTGGAAGTTACTAAAGTAACTATGTTGTCCCTTGCAGAAAAACTATTCTGAAGCACAGCTGTAGAAGACACGATGAACTATAATATTCTCAATAAAATATTATTTTCATGTTTCAGTTACATAGACAATCATTTCATCAATGAAATCAAGATATTTAAAATACAAGATGATAAACCTTTAAAAAGTCATTAACTTAAATTTGTATAAGGAAGATCAGCTCAACTCTGAGAAATAATAAAACCTTTCATTAAAATGAAAGAAAATTCTATTTAAAATAAATATGAGAAGATAAAAATAAAAATAAATACGCAAATAGAATGATAATATAAGTAACAGTAGCATTATTCTAAGAGTCAAGTCCTTAGAAATTCCAGAATTAGTTTCAACAGCTTGAGCTATTTTAATTTGCTTGTGTTAAGTGTGCAATTATGCAAGTCAATGTGGTTTTGTTTTTTTTTATGAAATTTTCAAGCCGTGATCAGCATGTCCAAATTGAAAAAAAAAAAATCTTCTGGACAAAACAAATGTAGCCTCATATATTTTTGTATGGAGCACACAAACTTCACAGTTTTCTTTTTTCAGTACCTTCCTGCAGTATGGGAATAATATCATATTTGTTTAACAATTACAGCTCAAGACTCAAAGAAACTGAAATATTGGAGGCAGGTATTTCAGGATCACTAGCCTAAGTATTCTCTGATTCATTCAACAAATATTAAAATCTTTCTAAAATAATAGAGTAATGTTGAGGATCGTCTTAAAGCAGGAAGTTCATATAGTACTAAAAAGAATAGATAGTGCTCTCAGCACAGCCTACAAAGAACAGCTACAAGAAGTAGCTACTGAAGGATTTTAAATGATTTAGCATTTTTAAGGTTACCTTTTTTTGTTCTTGTTAAGTTTTCTTTCAAGATGTCCTCTGTGGTTCTTTAGGACTATTTGTTTATCAGACTTAAAATTAAAACTCCACCACTTTCTCTTGGACACAGGTAATGTGGAATATCTTGTTCTTGTAATAAATCGATCTGAAACTCTAAAAGCTTTTGGTAATCCGTCTGAAGAAAACAGAAATCTCTTATGTCAGAAAACTGGTCTTCCATTAGAAACAACTTTATATTAATGTGACAGAGGAAAAGGGCTGGAAATAAAATTCTACTAATTCTTTCAGTATAAAAAAGCAGAAATTTCCTACTTTAGCAATTTTTTTTCCTTTCATTGCTGCATTTTAAATGTTAACTTCAGGGTCTCTACAGCCATTGTGAAAATTTTTGTCATTAATTCTTAATCAAACCCACCCTAATAATAATAATAATAATAATAAAATCTTCTAGGGTCTACAAGTCAGGATAGGTCATAGATAACGCATAAAGAGGCAAACAATTAATGAACTGACCACTATTTTTTTTCTCTCAGTCAGAATTGCTAGCATTTTATCACTACTAATTATCTCTGTAGAACACTCCTTGATATAATAAGCTATTAGTTTTCTCATATAGATCCCAAATGTTTACGTAGAGTATTCAAATTTAAGTTACCATAATAAAGAATAAAAACAGACACACTCATAATATTGGAACTGAGGAAGAGAAAAAACACAATAAGCTATATTCCAGATTTCCAGCTCCTTCAAACCACACAGACAACATACTGAAAACAAAATACAACTCTAGTCTATAGCATATTGACAGATCTTGGAGGCCATGGAGATGCAAAATCATATATTAAAATGCTAAGAAGATTATAACGACGACGATGATGATGATGATGATGATAAGCAGAAAAAGGATAATGTCTGCAATTTTGGAGCTTTTCCACCCACTCTTGCTTTATATGTGAAAAGAAAAATAGGCAGCTGGCATACCAGATGGTTTATATTTGTTACATCCAAAGCAAAATACAGTTGAAGAATAAAAAGAAATTCTGTTAGCACTATCAGTAGCTCAGAATCCAAATGATGTTTCTTGCACTTTGTCTCTGGAGTAGATTAATATTGAAATTCATCAAAAAGAATTTGAAAAAAAAACCTTTTTTTTCATTTTAATTACCTCATTTAAATTCAATTTTTTCAAGAAACACATTTTTCTGCAGGAGGAGAACAGAAATGAGCACAGTGAGTTTCTTCTAAGAAGAACTGACCGTTCAGAATGAAAAAAGAAAAGAAAAACCTCTCTCCTGCTTAAACACAATCTTTACAATCACTATAAACCCAAGGAACTGCTTAAAAAGTCACTTCAAAAGGAGCATATTGCTTTTCTTGGATAGTGCAAAATAGCTTTTCACATTTAGAAATTTTTTAGTTGTGCTTGCTAGAAAACAGAGAATATAAAGCAGTTGCTTCTATTTTTTTTTCTAAAATCACCATTCCAAGTAACTCCCTAGAAAAACAGATAATTAATTAAAGATCAAAGTGACAGGTTGCTGTAAGACTATTATACTCAGTCTTCTGGTAGGCAACTTTAACTAACAAGATTAAAACCTTCTGCACAGTATTTCTATGTGCTGACTTTGATGGTATCACAGTAGCCATAAGATATTTTAGGGTTCAAGAGTGAGATTTCACTGAACCTTTCCTTAGAATTATGTAGATAAACAGACTCTTTGAAAAATAAGCTGTTCAGTGTAAGTTATCTATTTTAGAATAAGAAGTCATGCAGAGATTCACTTACAGAGATTCTTTAGACATCTACATTTTGTCAGATGGGTCTTCTCCGAGGAGAGTCCCAGCAACAAACACACTCCACAGTTCTTTTTGCTCATCAACATATTTTACTCTGTAACAGTATTTTACAGGAGGATAGGAGAATCTGGCATGGTTATTCTAAAGCTCAGTGCTGGTTATTTTGAACACTCCTTTTCACACAGCTATGAACATGAAAAACTAGTGTATTTATACTGTCCAAGATTAAAAAGAAAGGAAGTTATATTAAAAGTAATGTCATATGAGCCCCATATCTGAGAGGTTAATATAGATCATAACAACTAGATCAGTAAAAGATAATTTAATTTTTTTTATTATGTTAACTGTTAGCAGAACTTAGCAGTAAAGGGAAAGAATAAGAGTTTAAGATGGGAAAGGTAAAGTCAGAATTATATGACTGAAAGTTTTTAGATGTGTATTTTATAATGGTATTAGAGTTTCATCATTTTACTGCCTGAAAAATTCTTCTTAGCTTGTGAATATTAAAAAGAATATTAGCCTTTATGCAAAGAAAAGAATTGAGAAGGAAAGGAATATTTTTTTCAGAGAAACTCTAAGGCATTTTAAAAACACATTAGGTTACACAGAGTAATAGGAATGTAAATAGGAATGTAAATAAGAGATGTTAGATTGTGTCCTACTTTTGTGTAATATCTGTAAAAATTACAACAAATTTAGTGCCATTTTTAATCCTCAGAAGATACAGAAATTGGTTCTTGATATATTTGAAAAGGTTTCAGCAAAACTACTCCACGTGATCCTAAATAAGGTAAGACACTCTCTATTTCGGAATCAAAATCACACAGAATCACAGAATGGTTGAGGTACGAAGGGACTTCTAGAGATCATCTAGTCTAAACCCCCTGCTCCAGAAGAGACACCTAGAGCCTGTGGCACAGTGTCGAATCTTGATGGTTTGAAGATCTCCAGAGAAGGAGACTCTACAATCTCTCTGGGCAGTCTGGTCCAATGTTTTGTTACCCTAACAATAAAAAAAGTTCTTCTTCATATGCAGATGAAACTTACTGTGTTTTAATTTATACCCATTCCATCTTATTCTGTCACTTGCCACCACTGAGAAAATTTTACCCCATCTTCTTTACAGTCTTCCTTCAGATATTTGTACGATTTGATAAGATACCCTCTCAGTCTTCTCTTTTCTAAGCCAAACAGACCTAGCTCACTTCTTAGTCTCTCCTCATAAGGTTTAATTCTTTGTTACTCTACGCTACTCCTGAGTGCATATTCTCTTCAGCTGGAACTTGATTTTTTTCTATATCTGCGTAATTGGTTTTATTTTATTTTTTTTTTAATCTACTTTCTGTAATGCCTTGCCTGTTATTTTAAAAATATTCTCAAAAGTCATAAGGGTCATTATTGCCATGCTAGTGTTCTGATATTTTTATTTATTATTTTTATTTTTCTCTGTTAGATTTCTCTGTCTCTGTTACATTTGTTTTGACTGTGTGATGTCAATGCACAGATTGGAAGTAATATTAAGTATCTGTGCATAACATTTCCCATGTAACAGTTCAAATATTTATCTAGGTAGGTTTTTGCATAATAGCTACTGCCAATTATTTTTTTAGTGCTTTTCTTCTGTTTAGAAATATTTTGGTTTGTCTATCATATATTTTGAAGTAATATTTCTGAAGGGAAAATGGTGGAAATTCTGATTTTTTTCAAAATTAATTTCGAAAATTGAGATAACTTGTTACTTTCCTTTAATATGTAACTGTTGAACCTCCTGTCTTATCATTTGGGTTAGTTAGATTTACTGCCTTCTAGCTAATGTATGCATTGAGATGATAATTCTGTTTGGATTTTGATTTTGTGTGGTGTGCTTTTTATTAACTAAAAAAGTCAAACATTTTAAAAGTGTGAGCAATGCCTAAGTGAATTTTGATCCCTGAATGATATCCAAATGTTTATATTTTTGGAATAACTGCAGTAAGTAAAGAGTATGGTAACATGGCTGACATTACTCATTCTGGTATTTCCCTTCTGCATTCCCTCTGGTATTTATTGCTAACTTCTACATTCAATCAGATCAACATTTATTGTCTAGGATGCTTTTTTATTTGATCCGTGATGGTAAAGGGAATTTCCTTTACTTATTCTGGGACAAAACTAACTGGAACAACGAACAAATTGTCATATGACATTCTTTCATGATGTCCCAGATTCTCTGGTGTTAAATAATTAGCTGGTTAGGCAACACTGGTTAATATCATCTAGTACAGCTAGGATACTAAATTAAATCCAATGAGCAATTTTTGTGCATAGTGGTAGAGAATGCATCAGATTATGATGATGAAGTAGAAATAGTTGCAATTGTTTTAATAGGAATTGATATGATTTTATTTTATGTTTTTGGAATAGCATTAGATATTTCTATTTATCTGCTTAACCCAGGAGTCACAGAAGATATTCCTTAAAACAGTAACATTCAGAAAAAAAAGCAAAAAAAAATCTCTCCTACTTTTTAAATTATACTTGAAATTTAAAGTTTATGTTGGTTCAGAATAGAAATTTAATTATCTATATTACCTCTGAGGATATTTTATTTCTTGAAAAGTAAGAGAAAATACACAAATTAAACACATAAAGCTGTACAGGGATTAACGCAATCAATCTTTTAAACTACCAGTGACATAATTCCCAGTAATGCATAGTCAAATCATACCACATTGAGAGTCTCATATTTATAGAATTATAAACATGCAAATTATGAATCTTATGTATCTCTTTTCCTACACTGCAATCATATTTCCAGGCATGTTCTGACTCCGATCCCTGGGTCATCACATGATTTATGGAGGACACATATAACGGTTCTTATCTAGTAACTTCTTTCTCTACATGTTGGTTCCTTCTGTCCACACACTTAATAAACTGATTAAAACCCACTTGCTACAGTAACAGAATTCACTTATTTTTAAAGAAGCAAGAATCTACAACTCTTTTAGATGAGGCAGTCTGGGGAATTTGTATTTCTGCAGCCTGTGACTGAGTATACTGAATTATTCTGTCCTGCAAACAACTAGGTACATAGATTCAACTGGATGATATAAAGAATCTTTCTGGCGTGCGCCATATAAGGGCCAAGTGGAGAAGTTTTTGATGTTGATGATTATCTTTTTCACAGAAAGAATGGGTTGGCAAGGTAAAACTAACAATTTCTTTGTTTGCAATAGAGGACTGAGGACATCAACACTAAGTTCATTAAGTTCAAGTATTGTCTTTAATGGTTATGTGGAAAACTCAGGAAGCCTTGTAAAGACACAGGAATCTTGTGTAGAGGAAGAAGGGCTTGGTTGCTTTCTAAATTTCTAATTTCTAAATTGTATCTGAAAAAGACATAAATGAATTTTGTGTGTGTTTGTTAGAGAGAAACACAAAATAAACACTTATCCACTTTACGTTTTACAAATGTTTAACAGCACACCCAACCCATGAAGAAGCACAGAGAATTTTGATTGTCCTGTGAGAGACCCATCAGCCATATGTAGCATTTCTTTATGTTGGGGGAAATCCTGTGGCAAAGAAACAGGATTACCCTAGATAACAAAAGACACTGGTGAAAGCATATTATTCAATTTTCCCAGCCACAGGTCATGCATTTTTAGATAAGGCTGTTCTTTCAGGTCTGTTATGTTTGGTAACATAGGACGAAAATACATGTAGATTTTGAATTCTAAATCTACATTTTCTTCTTTTGCACCTCAGATTCTTAAAAAAAAAAAAAAAATTAGGGCCTTTTTTTTTTTTAATCACTAAATAGCTCAATAGCTTTTAAATGACATCTTAGATATTATATCAACTCTAGACAGCTTTTACATACAGAAAATTGTTCAAAAATTCCAGGTAGCGTACTGTGGAGCAGTGAGACTCGGAACATGAAGAATAAAGAAAGGTGTAGAAATGTGATTTAATGGACATACTGAGCTGATTTGTTATTTAAAGGTTAGAATAAATCAGCAAAGTCTTGAATCATATTGTCAACATCAGTCCTATTTTTAACACTGACCTTTTTTAACATTGCTCAAGCCAAGCGTAGGAAACTCCCCAGTTGTGACAACGACCTTAAATTTTTTGACGTTTATTGGGATTCATTTCAAATTTAAATCTGGAAAACTTGAATGATTTTGTCAACTTAGAATATTTGTTTTGTTTCAGCAACAAATTTTTCAAAGATTGCTTAAAAGTTAACAGTATTTTTTTTTTTTTAAGCATACACTCACCTCACATAAAAGTAATTAGAACTGAGAGGTACTTTTTCTATTGACTTAATTCTATGATAAATCTCTCTAAATTAAATAAATGCAAGGATATAATATTACAAGGTCAGTAAGCACATTGGTAAGTACGATGTTGTGTTCCATCACTTCAGTGTTCTTGAAAAGTCACCTGAATACTAGTTTTTAGAAGTGCTTAGGCGCCAAAAGATTCTGGTAGTGTCAAAAGTGGTTTTCACAGGAGCTGTGTTAATTTAACAACTCTAATTTCTTTTAAACCACCTTGAGATATTTCTCAGATGCTTTTGTAAATACCACTAAGAAAGAGGTAGAGGACAGAGTATTCATTCCAGGTACTTTGTGCTATTTTAAGAACTGATTATTCAATTTTAGAGACTAACTAGGAGCTTAAGTTCTGCTAGGGCAGATAAGGTACCATCAATTGAAATAACCATCATGAAGATCAGCTGAAGCTCACAGTAAGCATGGCAGAAGTTCTGCCTGACAGATGTCTGTAGAAATTCCCTTAAATTGTTGGGCTGCTATGTTGGAAATGGGAAGTGAGCTGACCGAGTCATAGAGCCTGTAATGTCTCAGTTCATCTGTATTTGCATAAATATTTTTTTTTGCAAAAATAGACATATAGTAATCTCAGCTCATCTTTATTTTGTGCAAATAGACATATGGTCTACAAATAGACTTAGTAAACTATAAATCTTGGAACTATTTGAGGAACTACTTGAAACTACATATTTTTGAAAATTCTGGCCTTCACAACCTGCCTATTTTCCTTTCTGTGCCAGGTAAAATGTATCCATTATACCGCAGCTACGTCCCAGAGTGCTGTTAATGAATGTTCTCTGAAGTTGCTGGCATTCACAAGCTTCACAAAGATTTTTTTTTTTTTTTTGATAAAAGCATCTTTCCTGAACATTTTAAGGGCCTGAGTACATCTGTGTATATGTTTGTGTAAGTACCTCTACACTGGAGGAAGATTACCCTACTATTCTATATTGCACATACTCGCAAACTCCTCCCCCTCAAACTCTAAACAGCAATGCAGAACTGTAAATGTTAACACAAATTGTCTGATTTGGTAAGGAGGCATTATTTTACCTAAAGGTTGAGGGGAAATAATATTAATGAATGTCTTAAACACTTATTTCTGATTATATTAGTAATGTCTACTTAATTAATAATTAGTAATGTTAGTAGTTTGTATTCAGTTCAGTGCTTGAAATTAACAGCAAAAAGAGCCTACAACATTCAGCAGCACTAGAAGGTTTCAAACACTTAATATATAGATTGAAAAGGTCAAGATGTTATAATTGCAAAGGAGCAAGTTTTGATTAGCACTAGAAGCTAGCATTGCTTACTTCAGATATGAAAAAAAAGGCAACACAAATTATTATACAAGATATGCTATGTTTAGATCCGTCTCAATTCCTGACATACAGACTTTGCAATAAAGTCCAGCTGGAGTAAAATGTGTAATTATCCCAATAGATGATAATCTTTGAGTTATTTCACAGCAAGTACTTCGCAATCTTCATTAATGCCTCATTTGTTAACCTTAGTTATAGATAGATCTTTAGATGAATTCTGTGCAGAAAGAAGTAATTATCATGCATGTAATAATTTCATGCTTATACTGCTACAGAAAAAACCCACACATTTGGCTGGCCAAACAGTAAACTTTAACTGTTTAAGGAACACTGAAGCTTTTCTTTCTAAGATATGCTAAGAAGTCAGTCTGCATGTATTTTCTGTTGCAGCATGAAACATCCATATCCACTGTGTTATTGCATAGTTAGTCCCTCACAGTATGTTACCAAGGGCGGATAAGTTTACCTACAGATTTCAGGGGATGCAGGATCAAGCTTTAAGACACACAGCTGACATTAAATCACAACTTATGTCACACCACAACCAAATTTGGGACCTGGTTGGAGAAAGTCCCAGCTTATTTCTGACCTATGTGCCTTGTGCAAGGGAGATGGATGAAGAGCGGAATAAAGGACCCTGAAGAATACTACACAGAATGAGGACAGGGCCAAAATTACATGGTTGGATTCAGTAGGAGAGAAATATTTCCAGGATCATCTGCTTAGATAGTCTAGATTGTGTAGTAAATCTGTGGCTTTTAGGCTCCCTGCTGCTAAATGGATTCTTCCACCTTAGGTGGAACCCTCATGTTCCCTATATGAGAGAAGATAGGAACCTTAAGAAGTTATTACAGGGATTGGCAGAGTGGGTGAGGAGCTAGCTAAAGTTACTTTTCAGGATATGTTTCCTCTCTGATAGCTGATTTTAATTGCGTTTCCAGATCTACTTTTAACCTTGCAATCTTGTATTTCTTTAATATTGCAGGTGCAGTAGCATGGACTAACGGACTAATGGCTAATTGACAAAGGGCATTTCCTATGGTAGAAAATTAAGGGACTACAGAATTTAGTGACTATCTTTACTTTGGTAGTAGCATGACCATGAAATTTGAAATTATTTCTTTGTATTTCCAACAGTTATGAAAAATAACAAAGCTCTTTTTTGGATCTTTCATCTGAAAAGATGAAAAGTCAGATTTTTTTATTAACTCAGTGGGAGAAAAAGAAATTATTCTGGTGCTGTCCTTGATTAATAATATTAAACATTCTGAAGCATTCAAACATCTCTGGATGGGAAGGAAGTTTCTACTCAACTGTGGACCTGAAACAGAGGTCCAAGAAAGAAGCTCCAGTCTGTGTCCTGAACTGTCCATGAGGTTGTTTATGAACACTGAATGGAAGAGCTGCCCTGAACACATAAAAAGACACGTTACTGAATCAAAAAGCCTTCTTCTCCAAGAAAGTAAAGAGGTTAAATTTAGATGAAAGTAACTTTTGGAAATATTTAAATGGAATACGATTAGAAAATAATACATCTCAAATTCCCTTGTGATGTATTAACAGCTGTCACAGTTAAGAATTAAGAAAATTTTACAGAATTATTTTTGTTTTAATTTAATTAACTTCACAATCACTGTTTTAGTACATCCTGTAATCATAATCATATCATTTTGTTTCAGTTACTATTTTCATGCTATTTCTCATTTAAAAAAAACATAAAATACTTTTTTTCCTCAAGTTTTGTAATCTTCTGTGTAGTTTTTACATTTTTTCCTCCTGTTATCAGAATATTAGCAACTCTCAATATTCTCTGATAGAACACATTTTGAAGTCATATCATGGAGTCTCTTAGATAATGTTTACATAGATATTTTTACATATGAATTTTCCTAGCTATTGTGACACTGATTCAGGTTCTGTGATTTTTGTGAATGTATTTTTTTGGCAATAGTAACACTTTGCAAGTCTTATGAAGCATGGAATATTTTCTAAACCAATTAAAATTGCTTGAATATACAAATCTAAAATGGGAACAATTTTCCCCATTGGGAAAATGGAAAAAAAAAAACACAATTCATTACTATTTTAATAAGATATTCTACAATAGCAGGATAAAAATAGATCTTAGTTCTCATGACTCACTGTCAAATTGACAGAATGCACCTGCCACACCGCAATGCCTACAATAAGTGACAGAATTCAATAGTCCATATAAACATGAATGCTGTGGTCTGGCAACACTATAGAAACTATATGTAGGTTTTCTGTAGTGACTCAGAATGTGATTTACTGTGTGAATAATGCAGTCAGTGGGATGTCTTTAAATGGACTTTTGCATATGGTAGTCATTAAATCCAAGGCATCTAAGTCAAAGTCTATACTACTCTCTGAAAGTATATCAGTACAGCTTTCACACACACACGTCAAATGATGATCAATTGTGAGTGTTTAGATCTTTAAAATTTTATTATTTTAAGTGTTTTTTTTTATTCCAGGCTTCTTTTTATACCTAAAGGCTTTGCCCTGGGGTAGAATGATAACAACAGATCAATTAGAAAGGTATGCTTTCTGGTATCCTGCATTTTTGCTACTAGAACCTACTCTAGGAGACTGAAAAGAGAAACTACATAGCGCTAGCTACAATAAGATCCAAGTCTCTTCACTGAGTGATTTCACAGATTTTGTCAAACTGCAGCTTGTGCCGAAACACAAGCAAGAGTTATTGCTTTCTCAGGAGATACCATTAGCTGTAGCTCCTGATACCCAAGTATCAGAGGAATATGTTCCTGTGTGGTTTACTGAAACTGGAAAGTAGGGAAAATAAAACTGAAAACAAGCAAATTTAGGAGCTCTCCCTAGGCCTGTCTGTATCTGCGGTACAGCTTAGAAGCAGATACGAGAAGCGGTCTACTGCCATTGCCTGTGCTGAGGCGCAAGAAACAGGAAATCCACAAAAAGCACTAAAAGACAGTACTTCAAAACTTTTAGAAAGTTTTAGAAAATTTAGAAATTCATTGGGTGAGTAAGACTCTCTGGGTGGACCCAAATGTGCAAGTGGGATGTTACGATATCTATGAACAATTAACTACACAAAATGCTGAAAATTAGGACCTGACTTGTTATTTCAGCCTCAAAAGATGTCTGCAGCTGCCCAGGAACAGCAGATCAAAATTATTCCCTGTAGGTTGTTCTTTCCCTTGGTGGAACATTGCTACATTATCCCCTTCTATACCATATTTCATGTTGCATAAAGAGCACAACTCTGAATTACTTTGTATCTGAGTTGCAAGAAAATCAAATCTTAGCAGAGGAGGCATGAGTTCTGGTCCCCTTCAAGAATGTATATTTTATGAAATATTATTTAACTTCAGACATCTTTTAGGGATAGAGATGAAAGATGCCAGAGAGCAGTAGAAAATGAGCATGGCTGTTTCTTTTTCAACAAAGCTGGAATCCCTTCCCAACCCCAGGAGGAAGAAAAGTGATAAAAATCTGATAGCTGTCTTAAAAAAACCTTCTGTCCAGCCTCTACCATACGCAGAAATAAAATATATTGGCAAGATCTCCAATTTGTTGCTATTCTATGGCTCATTCTCCTAATTAACATAATCACTGATTGGAACTTGTTAGCCAAATGAATAGTCCTACTATTTGTAATGAAGCAAACTTCTCTGTACCTGTGAGCTTTTTGGCATTCGGCTCACAGTATGACTCTCCAGTTGCATGACATCTGCCTGTATTTGTTCCACAAACAAAACAGAACGGGATTCAAATGTCATTGAAAGTACTGACTGGGGATTCTCCTTATAAAATGGCAGTGAACTTTCTGGTCACTTTCTTTAAGAGAAAATATGGTTTTTTTCCAAAGTTCTTAGATACTCAAGCCACAGATATTCAGTGCTATAGATGAGAAAAATATGCTGATAAGTGAATTCCTAGTACTTTATGGAACATTAGAACATTGAGAATATTAAAGGTCGAGACTTTGAGGATGTCTTTGCAGAAGAAGCCAAAAACTGGACTCTATCCCAATGAAAGGATGGCTTTGTCATTTCCAAGACATTTTTTTCTTAGAACTCCAGTCAGTCATATATTAAATAATGGACATGAAAGCAAAAAAAAGTGCTTTTCACAAAAAAAGTAAAAAAATATATATTTTATATGCTCTAAAATTGATGTTCTAATTTAGTTTCAGTGGAATATACTGAATGGGTTTCTTATCTACAAAAGATGAAATTGTATTTACATGTTCCCAGCTGAGAGAATCAATAGATTCTGCTTAGTTTTTCCTCCAATTTATAGTTAATTCTCTTTTTTATCTATTAGTGACAGTATTTTGTTCCTATGTGACAACAAATGACATTAGTCTTGATGCTTGATTTACTCTATGATTAAGTAGCCATGGTGGGAGGCATTGGTCAACAGCTGCAGAACTAGCTACAGAATGTGCTTTCCATTGATTTGCTTTTTGGTCTGGAACTTTTAGAAGACTTCTTTCTTCTACAAGGGAGTCAAAACCTCTCATGCTCTGTTGTTTTGCAAGGTTCATCATAGAAGAACTAGTTGGCATTACAAGTTCAAAAATGGAGCTGTTTCCATCTTTTGTGTTAAAACATCTTCCTCAAACACAAGTTTTATATGAATGGAGATACATTAGAAAGTGTGCAGTTACAGGGATTCTACTTTAAATCTGCTTTTATTTCCTGGGTGAGGTTCATAGAGCTAGATTATATGCAATTAAACACCAACATGTTCTTTACAATATGATTTCAAGTCATGAATTGTTTATCAATGTCATTGATAATTTTACATCTTTGCCTTCGTATTTTTATTAATGAACTTCACAAAATGAAAGTCTGCAATAAAATATCAGAAAGCAGTCAGATGTAAATCTGACAAAAAAATCATGAATGATAAAGACACTTAAAGATGGTAATGCAGTTATAGAGACCATTTGTGAATGTACAATGCAAGGTTATGTAGAGTATTAAATTACGGTGGATTATGAAGGCTTCTATATATTATTACCTGAGATTTAGGAAAATCATGGATTATGGAAATTATGGAAATAAGGAATTAGTTTGTTCACTCAAATTTTACAGTATCATTTCTAGAATCACTCTTCATTACCTGAGATGTGAAATTTCAGTTATTGAAATTTTTCAGTTCTTGATATATTTTAAATTATTTGTGTTATTCATCTGATCAATGGCATGTAAGATTTAGGGACTTGAGCTGAGAGGAAATAATAAAAAAAGACTTTTTTTTTTTTCTAAATAATTGATATTTACTGTAAGAAGATGGAATGGATTACTACCAGGAATCACAATAAATTCATTTTATTTATTTTAATTCACTTTAGTTAGTATCACATATCATTTTTTTAAAGAAGGCAATTGAATGAATTCCAACACTGCTCTTTTAGCATGTAATATTGCAGAAACACAGATCAACACTTAATCTGAAAACTCATCAAAATTCACTATTTTGTGTATGTTAAGAATTCTTTGAGAAATGAACTTCCTTAATAAATCTGAAAAGAGAAAAACAGTTGATCTTGCTGAATTTCATGTGACATGCTGAAGTAGGTGTTGATCTCTAGTCCTTCATGCAGTAATATATGGTATTTGACATTTGTCTTAATGTGATTGTGAGTTTGTTGGAAAAATAAGTGCTATAAAGATCAACAGAATATAAAACCCACATTTTTGCCTGAAAGTACTAAAATTCAAATATATCCATTTTTATTTTTCCTAGGCATTGAATTTGTATTTTTATCAAGCTTGTGATAGTTGAAAAACAAATGTGTTTAATTAACATACCCTTCTTGAAGCTTTATTTTTTCCCTTAAGAAAAAAATATCCTATGAGAAAAAAAACAAAATTGGGTAGTGTTGATTGGCTTTGTTCTTTGTATTTGTTGCTTGAGTTAGATTTGCACAAATCTGATCAGTATTGCATGCGGAAGTATTTATACTTATTCTTTGGTATGGTCCTAATTTTTAGTCTTATTCTCTTACTCACACTTTAAGTGTGGAAAAGGTGTTTGCTTGTTTGGCTATAAAACTAGATGTTTTTGATGGGCATAATGTCCATAATGATAGCCCATCTCTTCTACAAGCTATTGCAACTAATTTAGTAACTAATCATGTATTCAAATAAGGCTAGAAAACAAGAATTCTAGTCAGAAGGATGAAAAATAAACTTGATATTTTATTCTAACATGGACAAAAGAACAATGAATGCTTGAAATTAGCACCAAAACAGTGAGGGTTTTTTTGCACTTAAGCATACCTCAGTCTTAAAGACTCAACTTGCCATACTTTAGCATACAACTAGCAATTAATTAGTGATCTTTTTTAATCCAAAAACTTTACAATGATCCTGAGAAAATGAACAATAAATTTTACAGAACTGTTGAAATAAAGAGAAAAAATACAGAAATATTTTTAACTGACATGATATACTGTTTGAAGATGCATCCGAGTGTCTCTTTTTTTGCAATACTCAATTTTATCTGGCATTGCACATATCATTTAGTTTTGTATGTCTTTGTTAACAGTCTTGATTACCTTCAAATAGAGCAACTAACAATTTTAACATTGTGTGGTGTTCATCTTTTCTCATTTCTCTCAGAAAAGTAAACATTTTTGTATAACATTTATTAAACATTTAAACGTGATTTCTTCTGTCATTTTGTCTTCTTTTTTTTCCGTATTCTTTGTATTGTAACATCCTTATTTATTTATTTATTTATTTTCTGATAAAAATGGAATATACAAAGACTGTATCCTTTGTCCCTAGCTGGAACTAAAAAGTTAAAAAACATTCTGGAAACTTTTATTTGTAAGAAATGTTCTGAACATCTGAAGGTTAGAATTATATAAACAAACATATAAGTTTCAGTGGACTGGAAGGCTTATCTGTACTTGCTTGTCATTACATTATTGCTTTAGTAGTTGTTTTTTTAACCTAATAATTACAGGTCAATTCAAGGTTAACAGGAAATAAGAGCAGAATACAATAGCAGCTAATGTGTACTAAAGTACTCAATACACATACAGAAAAGTTCTTAACCCTGCAGATGAAGACATAAACTGATGAACAAACAAGTAACAGAAAAATAATAGAAGTGTAGGATATGAACATATCAAAATATAGTTGAGATAGATATATACTAACAGGAAACATGCTAAATATACTGTGGAAACACATGTTAATTTAACATAGTGATGACATAAAACTAGATACAGTTCTGTCTTACTCCTAAGTACATGGTATTTTTAAAATATCTTTTTAAAAAAATGGACAAAAACACTTAGCACAAATCCCTGAATTCAGAGCACAAGTCCAGAATTCAGAGGAACCTTCTTTCCTGCTTTGTACAAAACTGTATAATCTTTATTTGTAATTTCTCTCTAGCCCACTGTGGCTATTTCTGTTCTCTCAGCCCTTTTCCATGCTGTTGCATAATATATGTCTTATCTGAGTCCTTTACAGCTGTTTCTATATGAAGCCTATAATTTGGTGGTCTCAGGATTTCTGAAGTAACAACATTTCCATTATCTGTCTTTCCCTTGGTTCACCCCAGATGCATGCACACTGCTGTTTAACAGAATAAAATTCAAGATTGCTGAATACCCCCACATACCTTGGTGGTTATCAGATGGATATTTTTAGCCAATAGTTCCTCATTTTATGATTTTGCAACAGAACACATGAAATATAGAAATGTGACCTGAGGTTAAGAACCTTGAAGAGTACATCAGAATTTAAAAGCTGGAGAATTTAAAGAAAAACAGGTTAGTGTTTCTGTGTTTCCACTCTCATGAGAGGAGATAATGACCATAACGTAAGCTCAGAATCAGTTAAAATTGCACTGTGGACACAGCGTCTTCAATAATATTGCGAGTTTAGTACTTCTTTTTCACCTTTTTATTCCCATAGTCCCATGTTGCCAGTTGTTCCAATAACTGTTCAACGTAACAGTGTGTATGTGCAATTACTGCTAATATTTCAATAAGTTTTTTCCAAAAATGCCTTGATTATGAAAAAAATAAAATGGTGGAGGATAGTTGTTATTGCCTAATACAAACACTAAGCATAGTAGTTGACCTCAATCAACAACAAGCTGGATAGAAAATCAGTTTACTGTATTATATCACATCATTTATTATAGGATCTATATGCCATCCTGTAGTAAGTTGGGAAAATAACAAATATTTGTCACATTCACTTCTTTTTTATTTTTGGAAATAATAAAAATAAATATCATTTTAATAAATAACATTTTAACATTAACTTTAATGAATTTACAATTTATATTATGCTAAGACATAACAAATTCAAGATTGAGGCTGTGTAGGAAGTGCTGAACACTACAAGTTTAAGCTAAAAAAAAGGTCAGAGAGACTGACATTTTCACTGTACATATGTTTTTCTCCAAAGCTACAAGAAATCCACAGACTGTGGATTGCATGTCCAAGATTCTAAATTGTTTTGTGCTATGAAAGCTGGTTTATAGAAAGTAATTTGTGTGAGAATCTATTATATTTGGCTAAAAATATTTTTAGCTCTTCTGAAAGAGACTTATTTAGTCAAGATATCAAATTCTCAGTCCAAATATCAGACATTCACTGTTAAATTGGAGGAATTATGTGATATATTTGACTTTTGACCGCTGAAAAGGAGAAATTGTTCTAAGATTCACCTTCTCTTTACAATTTTACACACCTCTGTTAACCTTTTTTACTCTCCTGATAGATTTTAATTCCGTCTTGGCAGTTGTACATTCTCTCTTTTGATATTGACTTTCTTTTACCATTCTTTTCTTCTTTTCATTCTTCTTGTCCTCCACAACCTAGATTTTTTCTTTTTCTTTTTTTTTTTTTTTTTTGGAAAGTTCTACCATGTTGTCTAGTTTCCATCTAAGCATATAGGAGAATATAGCCTGAAGATTTCGAGGTCTGCAAGAGTTTTAAGTGAACTCTGTTGTTTGTGCAGTTATTTTGATGCAAGACTTAATATTCAAATAATTTCTTCAATAATTCAGTGAAATAATCAAATATATAGACATGATATTAGTCTAATCAATGAAACTGAATTTGCTTTTAAAAATGAGATTGATATAGGAAGCAAGTTTGGTGGATTTACTGTAAATTTCCCCTTTTATATTTCTGCAAACTTAATCCCAAGCAGCCTCATGGAAATCTTTGACCTAATTCTATCATCCATAATTTACTGGTCCATGATGACTATTTGTAAATGGTTGCATTGACCTGTCTGACTTGTAGATATAATGGATGATTTGTTAAAAAATAAACAGAGAAAAAATGGCTAGTTGAAATCAGGACTGTAACGATAAAGAATTTTATGATATGTTAATTTTATTCACAGGTCTATGTTATATTGCCTGCTGTGGGAGTGGATTTTTCTTGTCTTGTTCAATCCATCTAAAATTAGTCACCTATTTTAGGGTAAGCATACAGGCTTCTGCTACTGCCAGAGAAGAGAGATAGGCACTCCATCTGGCAACTCATCCTTTCTATCATGGGGACATATGATTCACCAGATCACCCACTGCAACAGCCTAGAGGGATACTGGGTGATTTTATGGATTACTCACCTGATTATAGGCAGCTAAAAATAGACAAAATGAAACCCCAGCCTTGATGTCCAACAAAGTCACTGCAAGCACTCTTCTCTATGGGTAAAAAGCTAGAAGACTTGACTAGTTCTGCACAATGTATTGTCTTAAATGTTTGTCAATTTCTTGGCTCGGATGCAATAACAGGCACAATTTCTGATTCAAGCAGGTGGATGGCATAGCTTACATAAAGACTAAGTTTGCCGCTTCACCATAATAAAAGCAATAAAAATACTGTCGTTTAGGGCTCACCTCATAAAATACAGGCAAGAAGGCAGAGTGAACAACTTTTGTCCTTGGATGCAAGAAAGCAGGAGTTTAGTACTTACAGACAAAGAGATTGTCGTATCAATATGCCCCTCTCTGTATGTTTCTATGTGCATTCAAAGAATCAGCACATGTTAAAGACCCTTCTTGCATAAGTGTACTTTTTTACTGCTTTTTAGAAAGTAGTAATCACTGAAGTGAGGGAGAAACAGTTTTAATTTTGGAAAATTCATTTAAAAAAAAAAATGAGCTAATCCTCTACTTTTAGGTAAAATTTTAAAAAACATATACATATTTGAGATGAAACAAAATATACTTGAGCAAATAAGATATATTTCAAGTTCAATGCAAATGTTCAACTCTGAAAGACTAAACCTCTCACTCTTCCAGTGACTGTTTTCCTAAATGTAGATTTCACTCTAATCTTAAAAACTTGGGGAAAAAAAATCAAAAGGTTTTCAAGATCGTTAAAATCATTCTGTTCTTTTTTTTTTGTCACAGTAGGAAAAACACAGGTTTCTAAGGCTGAAGAACTTGTAAGGATTTTCCCTGAAGCAGATCAGACTTTGTATAACCTTTTCATATTATATTTTCATTATTTTCCTTTCTCATTTACTGATCCTCTGATTAGGTATATACTGAAACTAACCTGGCTTTTAATTGCAAGCTACTTTTTCACAGTGTCACATTAGGCTAGAGTATAACTTTATAAAGGAGAGAGAGATCTCATGTACAGGCTCTGTTTCTAGTACTAGGAATTTTTGGTATTGAAAGTATTGTTAAGAATTATTGCATCATGCTGAAAAAAAAAATGAAATAGGAGTGAATTTTCCAATTGAAGGTCTGGCTCAGTGCGCATTTATTACCATTTTATAAAATATCCTCACATCCTTTCCTTTCCATTTGATTACTTCTATGCTTATATGTAACATTCTCTTCCAGTCCAAATATTAATAATCACTTATACAAAGTGTTTAGATATTTTATTTTTTTTAATTAAAATTAAACTTTTGAACTTTTTTTTTTTTTTTTTTTTTTTTTTTTAAAGAACCATGTCAAAGTAAGACCCTGTCCAGATTTTGTGTGTGTGTGTGTGTGTGTGTGAAACCAGTCTCTGGATTGGGATTAAATATTAAAATTTTCCTTATGATATTTTTGAAATCTCCTTGCAAACAGACTTTTCCTAGGCATTTCTTGATTTCTGTTACTAATGGACAGTTAATAGTATTCAGCCTGTCAAGCATTTTTTATGCTACATACGAACACTGATTGACAAAGCTATTTTTCTCAGGTGGAAATGTGTAATGAATGTGCTAAGAAACTCTTGTTTATCATCTGTTGATTATTTCATTTTAAAAAGATAAGAGCATAGTATAACTGTCAAGACAAATAGAATTAAAACATAGGTTAAATCATTTAATGAGAACAGGATGTTCTCTGAAGCCATTACAAATAACTCCAGTTAACTTTCTGCTTCTGTTTTCATGGTTGCATTCCATGGAAACATAGATAGGCAAGCCCTTCTTTTAATATATTTCTAACTTTCCAGAAATGTTATTTGACGACTTCTAGGGTAAAGTATTGACAATATACAGAAAATGGAATTAATTTAGAATTTATTCTAATTGTTATTTTGTTAAGTATCTATTCCTTTTTTCCATCAAATGTTATGTATTCATGAAATCTTGATACTGTTCTTGAGAATAATAACTTAAAAAAAATCCAAGAAAATAGAAATTAAGGTAAAAGCACTATAAGAAATTGAAAAAAAAAAAGGAATTAAAAGTTTAAGGAGAATAATTAATTTTTTAAAACTGAACTAAAAAGAAAACAAGATGGAGAAATGAGCAAATAAGCAAGAAAAAAAATTCTTTAAAGTAACGTTTTACATTGTAAAATAGAAAAACATTCAATGAGAAAAAACAATATTTTGTAAAAAAAAACAACAATTTAATAGACTTCAGTATGCTTCATTTGTTCTTGTGGAAGTATCCTTTACCATAGTTGATTTTATTTATCATGCTGAACTGAATCTGGTTACACAACTGAGTTTTTCTCTAAGAAAGAACTTCATAAAGTCTTGTGGATATCTTTAAATTTACACAGCAATGTGGTTCTGTGGAGAAAACATTAAAGCCTTTTTACCCGTGGGTCTCCATTGGTTCCTTGCCGCAAGAGTATAAAGAGGATTTCTCCTCACAGTAGTAGCTACAAGAATTATGCTTAAAAGTTCCTTAATTATTTATTAGATTTTAAAAGATTTAGACAGAAAATGTTTTCCCAGAAGTATGACAGAAGAAGGAGCAGTTTGAGGCTAGCATGCACGGTGCTTCTGTGACGTGACTCAGTTCAGAGCAGCACCCAGATGTTGTGATCAAAACAGGAAGGGAGACAGGTACTATTCAAGGGTGATACATCCCTTTAGAGCAAAGCTTGCTCCAGACAAGAAAGTAGAGATACTTTCACAGCAGGAGTCAAGCTAACCTACAGCTAGCTTACACTCACCTTTTAAAGTAGTTACATTGCTCATGATGAATGGTCACCATGGAAAAGACAAATATGGGGAGGCTTTTCTGTTCAAAGAGGTAAGGTGCATGTTTGGACCTGGAAGCTGGTGTTGTTGAGTTTGCAGACAAATGGACTACTCAACCATAGAATTATACTAATAAGACAGGAACACAAGAAACTACTGACAATTCCTTAAATCAAAGAGAATGTAAAGTCTGAGCAGATGGCTAATTGATTTATGGTTACCCTAGCAGAAAAACAAAAATAAAAAAAAAAAAAAAAAAAAAAAACCCTCATAGTGAAATAATAATTAGATGTAATTCAAAAGTGAGAGCATCTTAGTGGATTGCTGACTAAAGAGGGATTAGCAAGGTAATCATACCATAAATACCTAAAGGAGGGTCTCATGACAGCAAAACTAGGTCCAATGGTTAAAATGAACTAAGTGCAGGTTATTTATTTGAAAGGATACACCAATCATAACAGAGAAAGAATTCGGGAAAGGAAAACAGAGAAAAAGGAGGTATTAGATTAAGTAAAGGAGACCAGTGTAGTTTGGAGTGGGAAAACCAGCCTGCCATTTTCCTGTAGTTTTATCTGAGTCATTTCTGTGGTCAGGATGTGGCAGTGCTTCTCTACCATTGAGGAGGGAATCTTGCAACTCCCTACCAAATCTGCCTGGGGGAACGCCTGAAGGGGACCACCTAACAACATCATCCCTTCCTAACCTCCTTAAAAGGATGAGTCATATCTGCGACTGTATTGATTACTGTTCATTTTGTTAACTAACATAGCTATTTTTAAAGACACTTACTGGTTTTTGTTAGCTTGTTTGTTTGTTTGTTGATTTGCTTATTGTTATGGCTGTGCTCAGATGCTCTGATTTGTGTTTTCTTAGCACACTGGATGAAAATTGACTGAAACTCCAGTTGGTCACTGGAGTTTTTAATGATCAGTATTGCAAAAGGATAAATGTGGGCAGAAAATGAAAATATTACAGAATTAAGAGTAAAACATTTCACTTTGCTTCCCTATCTTCTTCCTCCCTGCTGTGTTCCTCCCCCTGCCTGCCCTGAAAATATTAATCTAATTCAACCTTTAACCTAAAGTTAATCAGGACAAATATGTATTATTCTTCACACACCACCTAATCTAGGTCATGTAGGACTGTTACAACACTCACCCTCTAATAAAATTTTTATACATGGCCACGCGTTTTTCTGATACAGCAAAATGGGAAAACAATCTCTTTGAAGAATTTTTTTGGTTTTGTTTTTACCAGGGAAACATATCATAGCTTCTTCAGCTACAACAAAACAAATGCTATTTTTACTGCCAGGGCGAATTCAGCCTTTCATTATTTAGATAAATGCACTTTTGTGTTATACGTATAACTCAATGATATCATGAACCTAAAATCATGAAAAGCTGGAACCTCTTCAGAAATATAAAAGCAATATCACACAGCAGACACGAAACACTTCTACTTCTGGAGTTTGCTAATAGCTTCTAGATGAAATGTGAGCAAATTGGCTATGAAGAATTTGGGTTAAAAGTCTAGAAATTCATAAACTTGCAAATCAGACAGAACTGGTATATGAGTTAATGGAAAAACTGAACAGACGATTCCAATTATCACCTCTCTATTTTAATCCTCTTTGGTTTCCACATTTTAATCATTGCCTATTTAAAAATACATCTTTGATCATCTAAGCAGTGTTTTCACCCTCTGATTATGTTTCTCCTCTCTTTCCTGAACATAAGCTAACCATTAGCAGAGCTAATTCTATAAAGTTTTCATTTATGAATCATAGCTTTTTGTCTCCAGCTCTATACACATACACACATAGAATCATAGAATGCTTCCCTTCCCTTCCCTTCCCTTCCCTTCCCTATAAATAATGACCTTAAGCATAAAAAATCAAATAATTATAGAAAGCTTACTGACAAAATATCCTTCATCTTCTGCCATTGGCCGTAAGACTAGATCAGGATGAAGAATGAAGAGGAACAGAAAGCATCTGATATAATCCCTTTCATTTGGCAAAAAAAAAATCTCTGATAGAGAAAACTTACTGCCCTAGAGATTTCCCATAATGTTTAAGGCTCTCTTTTAAAAAAATACTTTGTAATAAGTTAGTGTGAACAGTGAATATATAATCAGAGTGTTTAAATACCTGCTTTGCTGTTCTTTCACACAAGCGAAAAAATAAAAAGAAAGAAAAAGTTCTTAAAGATCAGAAATCAGTGTGACAAAAAGGATGAGGCTCATGGCAAGTATTAACAACTGCTTTCTCCAAAGCATTGCCATATATTCCATCTACTGAAAGTACAATTGTCAATACTAATGGATAGCAATCTCTTGGGCATAACATGAATGACAGCATAAAGAGTTTTTCTATGAGTATAGGGTGGAGAAAAGTAAAACAAAGTATCTATTTCTCTTTCCCTAATTATTATTATTGTCATTTTGTATAACAGGTTTTTCTGGAGACTACAGCCAGTGTCAGAATCCCGTTGTGCAGGAACTGCAGAAAAATACAATCAAAAGGATTTATTTCCCCAAATCCTTCATAAAAATATTATTTGTGCTGCAGTCCTTATCCCACCCTTTCTAAGCACATGAAAATGACCAGAGAATTCAGCATTTCGAAGGCCAAAAATTTTACCACAGTCCTGATGCCATTGGTCTAGGAATAAGGCATGTAAAGGAATAAGGCAGTAGGCATGATCCCTTCTTCATCAAATAACATACTGCCTTTCAGAGATTATCTTTTTTCCTTAACAACCAAACCAGTAATTTAGATAGGTAGATACCAGGAAGATGGGAGGAACTATGTAGATATTTTTTATGGCTACATGGTCATTTAACCATGAATGAATGTTATTTAGAAAACGGTATGAAGTAGGTTTTGCAGTTTTCTGAAATGAAAACAATTTTTGATTATCCATGCTACATAATAGCTTATAAAGCAATAGGTATGCAGGTGTACATATTTCATGTCATTAATTCTTAAGCATTTCATTGAGACCACACTAAATATTTTTATTATTCCAAAGTAAAATCTCTTCCTGCTGAATCCAAAAAGTGCTCTTTTCTGTTTACCTATGGATAGTGTTACAGTACAGTCATAACAATGAAGCCTGTACTTCTCATCTAGGAGACACAACTTTATTTTCCAGGAAAATCAATTATAATATTTTTGCTTCTGCTGTTTGTTTTGTTGTTTTGTTGTTGTTATTTTGACTAGACTTCTGTATCTGGAACCATCATCTTTTAGCAAAGATGTTCTGGATGAGGTTCCTGGAATAATTCTGTGAAAATTGCTATATTTATGTATAGAGATATAGGAGATTTTTTTTCTTTCTGCTGGAGAATGAAAACTACTAGTTCTGTGATTCCCTTTGAATAAGGTAGGGAGGTTTTCAAGCCACTTTTTATTTATCTATTTATCTATTTATTTATTTATGTATTTTCCTGCTGTACTATTGACTAATTTCAGTTTGATGTTCTGCGGTAGGGAGATTCTTTCTGTAGTCGTGCATTATCAAACAAGAAGTTACTCTTACCATTGATTATACACACAATGAAAGAAACAAAACAACAGGAAATAACCATGTAGAAAATAGCTGAAACTGAAAACCTGAAATTACATTGTTTTAAAGAACTCTTTTATAATTTGGTTAGTTATAGTCTTGTTATGAATGAGGAAAATAAAATGGAACTATTATTTCTACTTTCTAAAAGAGAATTTTATTACGTTTTTTTCTTTAAAAAATGCAAGTAAGTTAGTTTTGAATATTTCCTCTAAGTTCTTATATACGTTTATGATAATTTCTTTTGGGATGCAACAAGGTAAACATTAATGGCCACATCCTATGCAGACGTGGCATAGGCAGATAGGAAAAAAAATAAAAAAGAAAGAAAGGAAAAGAAAAATCTGTCACTTTCTCTTTTTCCTGCAGCTTAGTTTCTAGAAAAAGTAGTGCTTTTGGTGTGCCAAATTGGCCCGAGCTAGGTTCCCCTGGCTGCCTAATTGGCACAAGCTTCTAATACATGGAAAGTAAAATGAAAAGATCGAGAATAGGTGGTAGAAAAATGACAGTAATAGAAACTGTCTTTTCAGGAAGATCTCAGAAAAATTTCAGGAAGATCTCAGAAAAAAGCACAGACATAATGATGGCTAGTCCCTTCTCTTATTTAGTCTGCTAAAGACACCTTTGTATATGAAATTAAAGGCCTGGTCATAAACCAGAAAATCTCTGTATTTCCACTCTTTGAGGCATCCGTTATAACCTGTGCTTACGCAAGGCTGTAATATATACACCCTGACTAATAATTGCTCTTGTTAATAAATTTATTGGCATTCTAACTGATACCAGTGGTTTGGATCATCTTTCAAAGCCTGTGAGCAAAATGGTAAATTCTAACTTATCAGAATGAAACTTTCTGTCCTACTACCTCACTTGGAGAACAAGCGGAGGTGGCTCTGACTCCGTGGGGACAGTGCCAGCAGGGAAGGCACCTCAAGAGCTGCCCCTGGGATCAGAATCATGGCACGGTACTCTGGGCAGCAGTTTGTGCGGGTAGTGCATACAGGGAGTCCCCTTCTGAGTCAGGGAAAGAGCTCACTCTTTGCGATTTCTTCCCTCAGTGAGAAATCAGGCAAAGCCATGGTCTCTACTCAGCAGAGAACCTCCGCCAGGAAGACTGTGGCAACACAGATTGAACCACCACAGAAACATGTGGCAGTCCAGGTCTCTAGCTGTGCGGGGTGTGTGAGACTCTCCATGTTACCAGGGAGTAACAAAAACAACACCTGCCTTAGGTGAGAGCAGAGCAGGTGGATGACGTACTTAGCCTGGTGGTGGAACTGAAGGAGGAGGTAGAAAGATTGAGGGACATCAGAGAAAGCAAGAAAGAAATAGACTGGTGGAGCCATGCTCTGCAGCTGCCTCAGGAAGTGCATCCCAAATCAATCTGAGGATCCCCTACGCTGTTGCCATAATGTGGAGGGGTCAGAATTATCAGTATTATAAGATGAACAAGAATGGAAATATGTCCCTGTTTCAGGTGGCAGACGGCTTTCCCACCCCACCTCACGCCCACAGGTGACTGATTCAACAGGTATGAGACAATGGAACTTGAGGGCCAGACAAATGAGGTTAAGGACTGAGGTCCCTCTAGGGGGTGGTGTAGGGTAAGTCATGCCTTAAGATCTCTTCCACTAAGGAGAAAAGGAGCACCCGGAAGAAGTGGCATGTGATTATCGTGGATGCCTCCCTACTGCAGGGCACAGAGACACCAATCTGCAGAGCTGACCGTTTGTCCAGAGAGCTCTGTTGCTTGCCAGGGACTCAAATAAGGGATGTCACAGAGAGACTTCCAAGGCTTGTGCAGGTATCTGACTATTATCACTTGTTAGTTTCATGTGGGCATTAATGACACCATGGGGAAACTGAGCAAAGTCAAACAAGATTTGATAGCCCCAGGGATGACAATCAAAGGTCTGGGAGCCCAGGTTGTGTTCTACTCTAACCTGCCAATGAGAGAAATGAATATGAGGAGGAAAATGTGGATATTTCAAGTTAATATTTGGCTGTGTCATTGATCTTGGCAAAGGGGTTTTGCTTTCTATGACCATGGGATTCTGTTTGAAGACCACCAGCTAGTGGGGTACGATTAGAACCACCTCAGCAAGATGGGCATGAGTATCTTTGCCAACAGATTGGCCAGTCTGGTTAGGAGTGCTTTAAACTAAGCAAGATGGAGAAAGGGGAGTGTTACATGGACCAGGCAATGTGTGATGCAGCCAAAGCCAGAAGCCGCCCAGCAGGAGCATGTGTAAGAGACTGTTATGGACTGTGTTTGTCCCAACATTGCTGACACACCAGTTATCTGGACAATGCCCCAGTATCTTGTCTCTGGGAAGACCAGCTCAAGACACAAACAATGACATTATTTCTCCTCATTTACACTTCTTAATCCTCGTATCTCCTCTCTGGGAAAACTGTAGCTAGCCTCGGCATGCTGTCTCTCCAAAGATCAGCTCAAGACCTGACTCAGCAGTGCCCATACCAGAGCAGCTCGCATTCCAGTTGGGTAAAGAGGAACATCAAAGCATACTGTGTGTATGACACAAACAGCATGTACCAGAAAATTTCAAGAAAGCGGGAGGACTCTTTGAGAAGGGGGACATAAAAGGAGCCTATATTCCCCCACCACCGTGTGCAGAACATCACCTGCACAAAGCATGCATGGCCTTCTGCCTCTGAACATCACCTCCTCTGCCATGTGGGTCATCACCTGCACCGAGATGCACGGCTTCTTTCCCTGAACATCACTTGCACTGAGGTGTGCACATCACCTG
>JAWLRI010000395.1:233976-249355 GCA_034781795.1 Crypturellus tataupa
GGGTTGGACTAGATGACCTCTAGAGGTCCCTTCCAACCTTAGGCATTCTATGATTCTATGATTCTATGATTCTTTTCTCTGTCCTACTCACGCTTATGAGAATAAAACTAACAAGGTTGTATGGCATTTGACCCTGTTTGCGTCTTAATCTCATTCTTGGGATCGTATAGAAACCTCCCCGACACTGGATTGGGACAGCATGGAAGTGGGGAAGTGAATATAAGATATGGTATAGAGGAGAGAAATCCTGAGAAATCTGCAAGCTCTGAAATGCCTGTACACCAATGCTTGCAGCATGAGGAATAAACAGGAGGAATTGGAGATCTGTGTGCAGTTCCAGGGTCATGATCTTATCACATTTACAGAAATATGATGGGATAGTTCACATAACTGGAGTGCTGTCATGGATAGCTATGTGCTTTTTAGAAAGGACAGGCTAGGACGTCGAGGTGGTGGAGTTGCTCTTTATGTGAAAGAGAAACTGGAATGCATGGAACTCAGTCTGGAGGTGGATGATGAGTGAGTTGAGATTTTGCAGATAAGGATTAGAGTGCAGGCTAACATGGGAGACACTGTGATAGGCGTTTGCTTCAGGCTGCCTGGTCAGGATGAGGAAGTTGATGAGGCTTTCTACAGGCAACTGAAGTAGCCTTATGGCCACAGGCTCTTGTTCTCACGGGGAACCTCAACCACCATACTATCAGTCAGGCACAAACAGTCCTGGAGGTTCCTGCAGAGCATTGATGATAACTTTTTGACACAGGTTGTAGAGGAACCAATGAGGAGAGATAGGCTACTGGACCTGCTACTAACAAATAGAGAGGGACTTGTTGGAGATGTGACGATGAGGATCCAATTAGGAGGAAGCAGGGCTGTAAGTAGCCTTGAGGCCATGGACTTTAGGAAGGCCAACTTTGTCCTCTTCAGAGACCTACTTGTAAGAATCCCATGGGCTAGGGCTCTAGAAGAAAGGGGGAGCCCAAGAGAACTGGGAAAGTGATGGGACAGCTCATCTTGGCTGTTGTCTCTAAGTGTGTGGAAGATAAGAAGATGCTCAGAAGTATGGATTCACTAAGGGGAAATCATGCTTAACTAACCTGAGAGCCTTCTAAGAAGGAATCACTGGCTGGATAGATGAGGGAAGAGCAGTGGATGTCATTGATCTCGACTTCAGCAAGACTTTTGACACCATCTCTTACAGCATCCTCTTGGACAAGCTCCAAAAGTGTGGATTAGATAAGTAGACAGTGGATTAAGAACTGGCTAGATGGCAGAGTCCAGAGGATTGTGATTAGTGGCACAGAGTCTAGTTGGAGGACTGTAGGTGTCCCCCAGGGGCCAGTCCTCGTCCCAGTCCTGTTCACTTTATTCATCAATGATCTGGATGAAGGGATAGAGTGCCCTCTCAGCCAGATTGTGGAAGATACCAAACTGAGTGGAGTGGCAGACATTCCAGAGGGTTGCACTGCCATTCAGAGGGATCTGGACAGACTGGACAAATGGGCAGAGAGAAATCTTATGAAATTCAACAAAGATAAGTGCAAGGTCCTGCACCTGGGGAGGAATAATCCCCATGCATCAGTACAGGCTGGGGACTGACCTTCTGAAGAGCAGCTCTGCAGAGAAGGATGTCGTGGTGGATGACAAGTTGACCATGAGGCGGCAGTATGCTCTTGTGGCTAAGAAAGCCAGTGGGATTCTGGGTGCATTAAGATGCGCATCTCCAGTAGGTCAAGGGAGGTGATCCTCCTCCCCTACTTTGTCCTGATGAGGCCACACTTGGAGTACTGTATCCATTTCTGGGCTCCCTAGTACAAGAGGGATGTAGAACTATTGGAGAATGTCTAGTGGTAGAGCTATAAGGATGATAAGGGATGTGGAACATCTGCCCTATGAGGAAAGACTGAGAGAGTTGGGCCTGTTCAGCCTGAAGAATAGAAGGCTGATGGGAGGACCTGACCTCAGTCTACAAATACCTTGAGGAAGGAAGTGAGGAGAATGGGGCCAGCCTCTTTTCAGTGATAGCCAGCGATAAGATTAGCAACCACAAAATGAAACATCAAAAGTTCCACAGGAACTCAAGCAAAAAATCTTGACAGTGAGGGTGATGGAGCACTGGAACAGGCCGCCCAGAGAGGTTGTGGAATCTCCTTTCCTGGAGATCTTCAAAACCCACTTGGAAGCAATCCTATGCCACATGCTCTAGGTGATCCTGCTTGTCAGGGAAGTTGGAATAGATGATCTCTAAAGGTCTCTTCCAACCTTTATGATTCTAAAACATGGAAAAAAATGAACACTTATTAGACAACCAAGAGAGGCAGGTGGCCAAATCTTTCCAAATTAATATTTTCAGCACTAAAACAACTGAGAATCAAAGGAATACAAGAGTTCTAAATTGTTTAAAGAGAAATAGGACAGAATTTAAGGCCTGCTTTTTTTGTGCTGATATATGATTAAAAATATTTAAATAGTCCATAAAACAAAGCTAGAGGAGCTACAAGGATAATTTAACAATCAAACTGTGTATCCGAGACATCTGCATTTTCTAGCTAAATGCAAAAATCATAATTCCCTTGACAAATGAACAGATGATATTATTTTCACAGATTATGCACTAGAAAAAATGCATTACCTATTTAAGAAAAAACAAGCATGTAAAATTCCAATGCAGTGAATTGTGCAGTGCAGAACAAATTCTTTTTACTTTTCCTATTTTAGTGAACTTTAATGATCTACTAAACACAATTTATGAAATTATAATAATTAAGATGAAATTTTCTTCACAATACTTTCATGTTTTTCACGCTACTAAAGAAAGAAAATGTTTTAACTCCAGAGAAGTAATCCATATATAATTCATTCTTGCACTGAATCTGTGTTTTTGCCATTATTCTCACACGCCTTCTCAAGCATGGAGATAATTTGTGTTAGGCCAAATTGTTAAAAATAACTTCAGTGCACATTGACAAAGAAGTTAATGACAAATCCAAATTTTATTATTATTATTTGATTAGTCATGTCACACCATAATTTGATAAAATATACTTAACCTTCTTTTCTTCAGACTGAGCAGTCAAAATTAATTCAGGAGACAGTGATAGAGTCTAAATTTTCTTTGTTTGTTCTCAGAAAACAGTCTACTTAAAGATACTTTTTATTCTTTTTTTTTGTGTGTGTGCTTTTTTTTCTTCCTGTGAAGTGGATGGATACAAATAGATTTTGAGGGAATAATATATTCTGTGGAATTAAGAATGAAAGAATGCAAGTCTTTTTTATTTAAAACATATCTGAAACTTCATAATAATTCTGGTCAGCACTATTCATTCCTCATAAACAACAACAAAAAAATGTATTTTTTGAGCTTAATGAACCCATTTTACCCCAGGGAGGAATTTTGCTCCTTGTCTTTATGATTTTTTAATGCTATTATTTCACAAAATCCTTGAGGAATTTGCAGACCTGAACACATAGAAACACATAGAAATTGCATCTCTTCCACTGAAGTGTAACCACATGTATTGTACTGATTTATGGTAATGTAGCAGAAGATATGAAGGCTAGAACTGTCTAACTGGAATGGACAGTAAATTGATTTGCCCAAAGAAACAAGATACTGGAATTAACAACTCTATGTGTATTAGAACTGCCACAAGAGCCTTCATTACTGTAGCTGATGAGAACATTAATTTTGCACTTTATGTAAAAATGTGAGCTCTGACTGCACAGAGGAAGATTAGTTTCCTGAGGTATAACTGTATCAAGAAAATAATTAATTAAAGTTATCATTAATTCAACTCTTTTGAGATATTGCGGAGGAATAAAGTGAGGAGCTCTAATATGTTCTTAAAATCACTTTCATCAAATCCAGTCCTACATTAAGTATATTGGTATATTATAACAGAGAGGCATTAGAAGAAAGTATAAAGATGCTCTAGATGTTTTGACTGAATATTTATTTATGTTAATGTGCTCAGTGTTCTTTTGTATTTAAAGTGAATTGCTTGACTGGTTAACATTTTCTGAATTAATTACAATATACTTGTATCCTTTTTAAAAATTATTATATGAAGTCTAAGCAGAAAGAATGTGCAGTCAGGTAGATGTGATCATCATGAGATATCTTTGACACAGAGCAGATTTAGCAAAGGCATAGCAAGTCCACATCCCTCCATTAAGTTCTAACCGGACCTTTCCTTTTAGTCTGTGAACAATTAGATAAGATGTTTTTCTTGCAATATCTTTGATTAATACATTTGTTTAGAGAGGAAGGGTGAGTGGCTCTGCCCTGAAAGCTAGAACTTTGCCTGCTTTGTAGATATTGCCTTGACTTTCATGCAGACATCTCAATATTGCTACTTATATTATTGTCAATGTCAATTTGTCAGATGCCTAGAGCAGTGCCAGCTTGGGTCATTATTTGTGTAGTTGTTATTAAAACAAACTCAAGGTCACCATTCTTCTGGATTGTAAATATATGGCGTAAAAAGAGTTGTTTTACAGGGCTTTGTATGATTTCCTTTTCTGTTTGTTTGTTTGATTTCCTTGGGTTTTCCGAGACTCTCCTTTGAATTCTGAATAATACAAATAACATTATATTATCCCAAATCTGGTTATCTGGCTTTAAGTAAACTATAAATCTACATTTATAAATAATTTTTACATTGCTGTCCTCCTCCTGAGTGTTCTTCGACTTTACCCTTTTAAACCTTAATTTCACTTGATTAAATGAGGTATATAATGGAATAGTAGCAAGTGTGATTTATTATACTTCATTTGCTTCATGAATTTACTTTTGTAATCATGACTTTTTAAGGATATCTTAAAATGAATGAATTAGCCTGAAACCTTTTAATAGAAAATATGTTTGAAAACACACACACATTCACACAGTGACAGATTGTTTATACAACAGAAACAAAACATTTCCCAAATCAAATGAGCTCTCTGGACTCTGGAATTGCCCTGTGGAATTGATATTCCACGGAGCTTCACAGATTGTACTAATAAGCAGAAGGTTCTCAATATCTGAACTTGCCACATCCTCATAACCCCAGAGATCCCAGTCTCTCAGTCTCTCAGTGATGACAAGGAGTTATACTTCATGTCCATGCATAAACTTCATGTCTTGTTTGTTTGTTTGTTTGTTTTTTTGATACCAAGTTATATTTAGACATGAGTTTTGGGGGCAAAAACTCACACATATCTCTATCTGCAGAGGTGAGCAAGAATGAGTCAGGCACCATCTTTACCTTCTGAAACTGACCCCAACATTGCGTACATGCACAGATAGAACTTTCTTGAGGTTACGGTCTTTTTTAGAAGGAAATATGATGTGCTGAAGCCATCCTGAATGTTTCTTCCTAGTGGTGGCACATAATTTGCAGTGCTTGAATTTTTCAATTTCAGTTTAAACCTAATACATCTACTATTCAGGAGGTATATATTGACATAAGAAATAATTTTATGTTATATAGGGACTTGACCATTGACCTTAATTTTTTTTTTTACTTTTGAATTTGCTGCTATGGTTGCTCCTCATGAAGACTACATATAAAAAGAATATAACTTTTACATTATTTTTATAAATATATATGTTCAGAAAGTATGCATGTGTTTTCCGTAAAAAAAAAAATATATATGTATTTCCTCCTTCTATTCCTCTTAGAAAGTAATGAAATTCTGTTAAATTATAGTCTGTATTAACATGCTTAGTATTCTGCTTTCTGACTTCTTTCCTGACTTCTGGAGTATACAGTATTCTTGTTCTGCTGTGCCATTTTTGCTTAGTCTGTATTTTTAAGTATTTTATCTAAATTTATTTCAACTCAGAGATCACGATTGTTATTTTTCTTCATATTGATTTTGGCAGCTTCAATTAAACATGTTTTCTTCATGCAAGAATCCCCTCAAGGAAATTCCATAAAGTAGTAAATTGTTTCTTTCCAACTGTCACCAGTAAGAATATTAACTCCTCTTTCATACTCTGTGTCCTACCTATTTTGTAAATATTTTCATTTTGAGTATAATTAGCTAAGTATGTTTCACCACTGATTTCTGGGATAACCCTACTGTTAAATATATTACATTTGGATTTTACTCCTTTTAAAATCAAATCAACTCCCCAACTACCCTAATAACTGTTTTTCCTTGTAGACAAGAACTCATCTTGTATGCATTCATAATAATTATCCCAACGAGGCAATAGAGAACAATTAATTTGTGTTGAAAGACAATGTTCTGTAAATAGTGTGTTTGTTGCACATGAAGCTATGAGAGCACCTAATGCAAAAACAGCTTGCTGAAATCAACAGAGAAACGCTGAAATTTATGATCTAACTGAAACCAGTTCTTCTCTCTAGTCCAGAGAATTTTAGTGCTCTTCAAGTTCCCAAGAGATGTCTTCTGCATGATAGAAACAGTCTTATGCAGCATATTTTGAAAACTGAGTGTGATTCTTCTGTTCTTTTTAACTTTTCTTCATCTCCAGTACCCACTTTTGTGTTCCTTTGATCCCCAAGAACCAGATAAGTAGCCTGATATCTCCTTACAATATTTGTAGTGCTAAGACCTTCCCAGAGTTTTAAATATCTGTATGTTAATTCAGGTAGAGGTCCTGACTCAGCTAGGATAACTCAATTACAGAAAATTAGAAATACTTAGACTCTCATTTAGTTTCAGACACACTTGTCGCATAACATTTTTTCTTCCTATGACCCTTTCTCATTACTTGGTTGCATATACCTGGTATTTAAATATGTTTTGAGACCTTTTTTTTTTTTGTTTTCTGAGTATGTTTTAATAACTTTGTGAAATGCCTGTGAATACTTTTTGAAACATTGTTTTAGTAGACAGCACAGCTTTTTTTGCTATGTTTCTTTGCTGTAAATAGAAGACTTCTTATACGACGAAAAATGGAATGAGATTTTTTTTTCTTCTTTTTTAAGTCTATAAACCCCACAAATTTTATCTAGGTACATAGTATTGATTAGATACATGCCAGATGCCCTGAAATATTTAAGTGGGGAGAATATATTATTGCTTGACTGGGAAGTTAAACTCCATTATATTATTGATATAAGAGATACATATAATAAGAGAAAAAAAAAGAAAAAAAACAATTAAAGTTTGGACCTAAATATTTAATATTTTAGATTTGCTCATAACTGCATTTATTTGTGAATTGAAGTATATATTTTTAAAGCAAGTTTAATTTTTACAGATTTAGAAATGCTAGAAAATGTGGTGGTGAGGACTAGGAACCTACTCAATCTTCATATCATACAGACTTTAGAATAAAAGGAGGTAGATGAGGACTGTTTTACACTTCCCTCCCTCTTTCTTTCTCTCAACCTGTCAGTGTGTCACATGCAGTAAAGCTTTAATCAGTCACACCATCACCCTCACTAAACCTGGAAGTCAATTATGAACTGGCTACCCACTGTATTCCTTGCAGTGCTATCCTTAGGTGTGCAGTGAACCAGCAATTAAACTGACTGCTTAGGCTCAGGATCCCTGAAAACAAGGGAGCAAGTTCTCCAGGAATAAAAGGAAGTTGCTGATAAGCGTGAATAGCTGGATTTAATCAGAATTTATAGAAGCTTCTCGGGGAACTGTAGCATGTGGGATCTTTTTGAGTTTTCACATACTTGCTTTGAGATTTCAGAAATACTAATAGCTAGTCTCTTCCAGCCAAGGAAGAGCCAATTGGAGGAGAGTACTGGAGGTAGCTCTATGATGTTCTTGAACTGCTTGGATAATAACAAGGAAAAGGGAGTAAGAGAAATCTAGGTAAAATATGTTGAAAGTAGACCAATGTACTTAATACTGCAAATATATGTATTATTATTTATATTTCTTTCTTCATAAGACAAGATAAAGACATGACAAAATCGTCTGTAAGGACATTGAAGAAAGAATGGAGCTGTAGGTAATAACAGCAGGTTTTTTTTTTTCAGAGTCCAGCGATCTCTGGTGATGAATTATGCCCTGAAGGATAGGTTCCGGCTTTTCTGTCGGTTACATCTATGTCTCACATGTTTGAAAATAGGACATAACCTGAAAGTAAAGGTGGCTCCCAAGGGGTCCTTTGGGAAAAACAGATATATGTTGAAACAGTAGACTTATATATAAATGCATATATGTGTGTGTTTGTATGTGTGTGTGTATAGTATATGTTTATATATACCTTCATAAAATATATTCATAAAGCAGGAGTTTATATAGCTCTCTATTAATATTTTATAGCTTTTATTTTATTTCTATAGCATTCCTAAGCAAAAAGAGCTGTATTTTATTCTTGAGAAATTACTATGGAATGTTAACAAGGAGATTGATCAAAAGGTTGATCAAGTTGTTTTCTTGTGAGCTATATTTTTTAAAAGAACTATATGGAGGAGAGAATGGTCTGAAGCACCGATTCACAAGAATTGACATATTATTTAACTACCAACACACTTCCTAATTGGGTTTATGCCTCTGTCTACATGTCTAGGCACATTCCAAAAGCAGTGCTCAAAACACATCTTTGCATGAGTCTGAATTTTGAACACAGTCTGAATGAGTGAAATAGATTTCAGGTGCAGTGACATGTTACTCATTGATCCCTAAGTATGATCTCCTTATATGTACCAGAATTCAATATTTTCTTTATATAACTCTTTAAAAAAAAAAAAGAAAAAGAAGAAAAAAATGCTTATATATATAGCCTTACTGATAGTGATGCTTCTCACCTGGAACTTTTCCAGTAATTTGAAGAACAGCATTTGTCATATCTACAAAATACGACATGACAGATACATTGTAAGTGCAACTAATTTCTTAGCTAACAAAGCCCTTCTGCTGTGCAAGTGTGCAAATCATCAATAAAATTCTATCAAACAATATCAAATGATTTTGGTTTGTTTTTGGAGACAATGGATTACACATGAAATAACTTGCAGATGGTAGCCTTTACAGCAACTTCAACAATTTTTTTTCTCAAGATAATGAATAATAAAGACCAAAAATGATACCAAATATTACTATTAGCATTGATATGAAACTCAATAAAAATGATACTCCTAGAAGTTTTCTCACAATGACATCTAATATACTTTAAAAAATATTTTCAGAACAATTGAAGGTAAAACTACATATCTTTTATTTCCATGCATCTGCTGATTTCAAATACCTTCACCTTACCTTCATAAACTTATGAACTCTTGAACTTGCAATGCATTCATTGTTTTTGGCTTTAGAAAGCACTTGAGTAGATGTGTATATTGCCCAACAAAAGGTTGAGAGGTGAATCACACATTGTGAAAAGGAGCTTGACCTCAGTCCAACTGTTGAATTTCTTCTCCTTTTGTAATTTCATATGAAAACTTGAAGAGAAACTTTAGGCTCATATAAGCTTATAGATGCTTTCTCCTCCCAAATTCAAAAGGTAGAAATGTTTCTTGCATTAGAATGCAACCTCATCTGGATACATAAACAAATGGAAAGACTGAGGAAATCCATACAGGATTTCAGATAGTTTAAGTCTTTTTTAAATGCAACCCTTGCTATTTTGATTCTTTCATCCACATTAAAATGCATAATATTATTTCTAATACATTTAAATGTCTTGTTTAATATAGTGAGGTAGAACATTTACATATATTTTAGGTTTAGCCAATTAGAGAAGAAGATGCTTATCATGTGGTTTAGGCAGCCAATTGCACAGTGGCACAGCCTGTGTTCTCCATGGAAATGGAGGACAGGAAAAATCAGTACTTCTCCAAGACTTTCAGGTTATCATCGCTGCACTTGACTATAATTATCCGTGAGGAATGTAGAATTAAATCAACGGTGCACATGAAACTCAATATTAATGGGCAAACAGAAGTCACACTTGGTCAAAAAGTTCACCCTTCTCTGTTTCTGAGTGGCCAGCACCCTTCAATTCAGTTTCTGAACAACTCAAGTGCGATGTAGAAGCAAAGCTCTACTTCTGTGTTACGTATCTTGAATTCTGGTCACATACTCTACACTGCAACAAAAAAAGTGACTACTTATTTTTGTTTTAGATTTAAATTTAATAAGCAATGGGCCCTGTCAGCTTTGTCATTCCTCTCTGAAAGATCAAGAGCTATAACAAGAAGCAATACTAAGGGAAGATTAAAAGAGACCCAAGCAATGGAGAGAATTTAAAAGATTAAAAGCCAAACAAAATCAGATAGCCAGATAAAAAGAAAACCAGTAGAGACACTTCAGAACTGTGACAACAAAGATGTAGGTGGCAGCACAGGCAGGGATTAAATGAAAATTAGAGTGAATGAACCTTACTAGGGCAAAGCACAAGGATGAGGGAAGCAAAAGAACAAAGAACATATCAGCAAAGAGGAGGAAAGAAGGATCAAAGGAAATAAAATGAGATATACAAGACATAAAGGAGAGAAGCTACAGCTCAAGTCTAATATTGCAATATACAGTCAAATCATCAAACAAACACCTCAAACTTTGAAACTGCAGAAAAAAAAAGTCTCTTCCTGGAAACTTTAGCAAAATCAGTATTACCACAATAGACATTGCTTAAGGTGGAACCCCTGTATATTTCTCATAGTCAGGCCTCTGTAAGTCTGTAATTTTGTGATATAAGTATTTGTATCAGTTTAATGTATACCTAACTGAAGAATAAAGAATGAATTCCTTTCAATTCTGTATCAATAAAGTCTAGTTCTATGAAAAAAAAGGACAGTTAAATGGGGTAAATGGGACAAAAGAGAGGACGTAGGGATGGAAAATTTTAATATTTGTGTACAACAGATGTGATGAGTTCTGCACAATGTAAGTATTCTCCAAATTGTTGTCACTTTAAAGATAAAATGTTGACAATGTCAGTGGATGTAAAGCAAACTCTTGTTAATATGTAACAACAGGGGAAAAAAAAGTTTTCTTCCTGCTTCATTGAGAGCAAATTGAGAAAATCCAAAGGGAAAATAACATCTTAACTAGCCTGTATTATATTTTTTCCCCATGGGAGGGGAAAAAATGTTTTGTGAAAGAGAAATGAGAATAATTCTTCATCTGAACCAAGTACAGAAACCAACCAACCAAACAAAAGAGTCTCTCTATATCTACTTGGAGAAACATTCTCTCTTTTTTAAGGATTTGCAACTTTACATATGGAATTGGTTAAATAATGAAAATAGTTGTTTATTTTTCTCTGAACATTGGGTATATTTTGCAATTAATACCTATATAGTATATAATCATATAGTATATGATTAACAAAAATGCAACAGATAGTTCTTAGGGGAATTCATTCTGTGTTTTTTTTTCTTTATCAGGTATTTACTATTGGTGTTAGCCACTAGAAGATATCTTTCCCATATTGACCCAACTATGAGAATTATAAAATGCTACTGCCTGTACTATTTTGTGGAAGAACTTTGATGCTCTTGAGGTGCCCAGAAAAATTGCTTTCGGTTACTGGCTATTCAAATTTTGTTTGTTTTTTTTTTTTTTTTTTTTTTTCCAGAGCTTGTCACAATATACATTGGCAGAAAAATACTATAGCTTGTTTTTCAGTTGTTACCTTGAACTCTAACAAAGTTGGAAGAAACTTTATAAATCTTCGTGCCTATCTCCCACCATGAATTCAGACCTTATACCCTGTACTCTGATACCCTTTCAGATTCCTGTTTGTGTAACTTGTGGGTGAGGATCTTCAAAAAGTGTGTGTCAAACACACTGACTATGCTTGGAGTTCTCATGTGCTCCTCACTACCTCACATTCAACCAAAGATTATGGCTAAATTACTGTTCACAGGAAGATTTCCTTCCTTCCCTACCTTTACAGGGTATCAAAATAGTCCCAACCATGTGAATGCATTTTGCTGGATGTCCTTGGGAATTTACTGGATAGCTGCAGAATATTCAAAAGGGTCCCAGTTCTCCAGTCCACAGATTTACTACAACCTTGGGGGAAGTCATCTTGAGCATAATCTGAACTTAAATAAAGTTAAACTAAAAACTAATAAATCCACATTTTTTTTAATTTATATTAGCCACCGCAGAACACACCATTAGAAAGTATTAAAAGGCACACAGTGGGAATGAGTCCAGAAATACATTCTTCATCTGCTAAAACCAAGATGAAATCTGGCAAGCCTCTTTTTTTCAGCTAATTTACCTTACAAACCTTTTTGATACATCTCATGCAGGTTTTCTGTCTTTCTTCCTGCATTACATAACAGATTGCGTCTGAAAGGGAGTATCTTGTGCTTACAAACCTTGATTATTTTTATAACTGCTCTTATTTTTTGAATCTTCTAGGGAATTAGAATCCTTTGCACCTTGTACCTTTTCCCTGCAGATTACAGCCTTGCTGATACTGACAATGGGAATCTGTCAATAAGTATTTCACTGGTTCTTCCCCTAGATCCCCTGCTGTTCAGTCTTCAACCAGCTCAACTATTGCTTTGCATTCAATACATATACAGAATATTAGTACATTTCTCCAATTTCATCTGAATTGTGCATTTCAAGAACATATCTTCTATTCCTTTTCCATTTTATTAATTGGACCAATACTCAGTCTGCCGTAGGTTCTGGAGGACCTCTGCTCACTGAATTTTGAACAGTGATCCAAAGATAACCATTATGAGAGTTTTCCAGCAAGATTTTCAAGAAAAACTACTTTACCGTAGATTTCTCTTTCTGTAGAACATCTGCCTGTGTCTTGTTTATACATGTGCCATGAGAGATGTGTCAAAACTCTTAGTGTCAAGACATGATTTTTCTTTTCATCTTTTCATAGGATGATTTCATTTCTTCTACATCAAGAAATTAGATAGGGTAAAGTCAAATCCATGTTACTCATTTCTCAAAGATTTATATCTTAGTGCTTGTAAACATTTTATGGGATTAATATATTCAGTATTTGTTCCTAGAATTAAAGATGAACTGACTATTTTTTTCCCTCTTCATTGAAGAATAAATATAAGATTTATTCTTCTCAGATTCTCTAATATCCTGGAGTACCTGTCATCTCTTTGTTTCCAAACATGGTCAGAAGTAACTTTAAAATGTTACTTCTTTAAGTAACTTTGCATGAAACTCCTCTGATAATGGCATTTTCAATACTTTATACCCACTGTCCTTTCTGTTCTTTCTCTGCTGTAGTCTAAGCCTTGCCCCTTCTACATAATAGGTCTTATTCAAATAACCGTTGCTTTGACTTTCATCTCAGTCTTTGTTACTTTGCATTCCTGATCCTTGATTAAAGCTCTCACTCAACTTACTTTATTATGTCAATACAGGATGACTTAGGGTCATTCGTAAAGCAAAATTTTGCTAGCATCAGCACCTGCAGAGCCATCTATTTATCTGGAAGATACATCTATTCCTATCTGAGCTTTTAAAATAATTAACAAGAACATTATCTACTTTTTGATCCTTTTCACTGTGCTGCAGAGTTTTATGGTCATGTTTGATCTTCTTAGTGAGATTCCTGGCACTAGTACAGATATTGATACTGAACATGTTCCAGTGTCGTTTGGTACCTTTAAAAAAGCTTGTTAATCCGCTGAGAGGAAAATAATACTTTTCTTCCAGTTGAAAGTAGATTCATACTTCAGTAATTAGTGTCTTTGCATACTGTAACTTGTGTTTTACATAAACATGTTTATATAGATATCCATAGAGCAAACCTGTAAAAAAAAGTATAGAATTTGTGTTTTCATTAAAATCCACTGCTTGAAATTGGATATGAAGGTAAAGTCTGAGATAGTGGTATATTGGTGTGACTGAGTTTTAACATGTTCTTTAAAAGGATTTTGAGAGATATTTTGACGCATTATGACCTTTTTATGATTATATAAAAAGCCTTATTCTCATTTGTTATTAATTTTGTATAATCTTGAGATTGATTAGCATTATATTTCTAATAAAAGCTGACTACATTCAAAAAAGAGTAGATTTTATCTAAATAATGACACAACAAAAGAAATAAAAAACATAGTAAGTTATATTTTACTTTCTGTAGTGTCCACATAGTTTGTAACTAATTCCTGGAAAATGTTGTACTAAATGAAATCAGTTTTAACTTTTATTTCAGTAGTATACATGTCAGATTTTGTCTGAAGAATTTGTAGAAAATACAACATTATGCTAGAGCTGGCTGAGTCCTCTGATCGATACAATCATCTGCCCAGTGATAAACAAACATTGTGCCTAAATTTGCTCATATTATAGGCAAAGAAGATTAAACAGAAGTTGAAAAATATCTAGTTGAATAACCCTGTCCCACTGCCACTAAGGTGCATAAATCATAGTGTAATCATAGCGTATAGAAGTAACTTCCTTCTGTGAGGCAGGGGGAAAGCTGAAAGGGTTAGGGTTTGGTGAAAAAAGCTGGAAAGTAGTTCTGCAGGTTTTCTTGATGACCTTTTTTTTTTTTTTTTTTCTTAAAATTGGATATCTGCCAGTTTTAATAAAACTAAATTAACAAGGGAAAGAAGTATCTGCACAAGCTGTATAAGAAAGATTAATAAATTGACTAGATTGACTAGACCTAGATACAGGTGATAGAGACAAGTATTTGAGAGCAGAAGGAGCTTTTTTCAGCAGTCCTGACAAATTTTGTGGGAATAAGGAATTCTGTCATGGTTTGGTTCAGCTTTGTTTGGCTAGTTTGGATTTATCATTTATCTTAAATCTCTTTGAAAGACTCACATTTAATATATTGCAACTGAAAATCAGAAGGAACTATAAAGTTATAGTGAAAATAGACTCAGTACTTCCTTGAAACTCCAGATAAAATCAATGTTGTCCAAAAACATAAGAGAATATCCAATTCCAAATCTTAAGTCAATACCTATAATGAATGATACAAGAATGACAGATGTGGAACTTCAGTAAAAAAACATTATTCTTTTTACTCATGTTGACTATCAGATACTTGACATTTACATACATTCAGATTTTGCTCATCAAAAATATTTCTCTTACTGACTACTTATTTATTCAGAAAGGTATGTTAGTCTTTGAAAGGTATCATAATGAAAAGGATACATGAAAATCTCTGGAATGTCTAGAATTGTTTTTCCTAGAATTGTTTAAAGAAAAGGTGCTGTATAGGGTATATAGGGTGTATCTAGGATAACATACAAAACTTTTAGTAGAGGAAGCAGTGAAATGAACACAGAAGGGGTAGGGTGTTGCCTCACAGCAACATTTATCCCGGCGGACCAAGTTAGCACGTGTGCCACCGCCCAGCACCCCGGGTCATTTGAGCACAGACACCAATATGGTAGATGCTGCAAATGGCGTTTATTGTGTGTATACAGGGACTTATATAAGATATCTAAGCGCGGAAGCTCGCATGGTGGCCAATAAGCATTACTGTTACCTAATA
>JAWLRI010000395.1:249455-260571 GCA_034781795.1 Crypturellus tataupa
TTGCCCACCACTGCATGTTAGGCAGGAAGCAAAAGCGAGCCTTGGCTTTTGTCTCTCGCTTGCACCTGTATCCTGTTGACCTAGTTTTGCCAGCGTTGTACCCTACAGTAGGGATACAGATTGTGCTGTTTCACTTAAAGAGAGTAACAGCAACTGCATATAATCTTGTAAAACAACCAGTAGATAAATTAGTGGGAAAGATCTTTGAAAGATGTTTAAACTAAGACAAAGAATCTGTGGCATTATGCAGAGATTAAGAGTTTCTGGAGGATTTTTACAAAAGAAAAAAGGAATAGGTATATAGTCACCATATGTGTTTTTCCACACCTGATTAGATGTGATTTGTTAAATAATATTGCAGCAAACAAAATAGGACTTTATGTTTCTGATGGGAAACATAGCATTTTACCTAGGCGTAAATAAGACACTATGAATGAACTACATCAAGACTTGGATACATTGGCTGAGAGACTGAAACACACAGTGTGGAAAACTTGGTCTATGCATCGCGATAAATGTGCCTGGAACAGATTTTCGGTTAGACTAATATGGTTTGTTGTCAGGCAGGTCAGATTGTAAGATAGCTGTGAACTGATTAGCATATGACCTATACTTCCTGTAGTCACTGGTGCTGCTATTGTTTCTGACTGAAGGCACACAAAGGCAATGATTAATTCTAGATCTATGTTCCTACAAGTAGCAGGAGAGATACTGACTTTGGAGAATGGAACATGTAATTTCAGTTTGTGACTGTTGTCTCTTGTCCTGTTACTGGGCACTGCCGAAATAAGTCTGGCGCCATCCTCTTTACACTCCCTCCAGGTGCTTATACACATTAGGATCCCTCCCTCAGTCTTCTCTTCTCTAGAAGAGTCCCAGCTCTCCGTCTTTCCTCATATGAGAGGTGCTCCAACTCCTCCATCATCTCAGCAGCTTTTGGTGGAACCAAAATGGACACAGTACTCCAAGTAAGTGTGGCTTCACTAGGGCTGAGCAGAGGGAAAGTTCACCACCCTCAGCCTGCAGGCAATGCTATTCCTGATGTAGACCAGAACACCATTGACCTTTTTGGCCACAGGAGCTCACTGCTGGCTTATGCTCAGTTTGCTGTCCACCACCCCTCTCAGGTCTTTTTCTGAATAGCAATTTGAGCAGAGAATAGAACAGAGTATCATAGAAAGAGTAAAAGACTGAAAAATCTGCAGAAGGGATGTATCTTGGCAATATCTGGGCAATAAATAGCAGCATGATATAGATTTTGTTATTATTCATTTGCCTTTCTTCAAGGACAAACATTTTTCCTCAATTATGTGTTTGTGAAAATAATTAAAAAGATTTTCATACACTGCTCTTTAAATTATTAAGATAATTTCTTGCTTTCTACTAAAGTGCTAAATAAAAATAGATTGTTTCCAAATATCATCAAATGTTCTGTTCAGAAGGAATGAACAGAGTAATTTCCATACCATTTGTTTTCTTATGGAATATTAGGCAGAGACATAAAATATATTATACTTTACTGTAAAAGGGAAAAACTAGAAATTAATCTGTTCATTCTGATATATTTGTTCACAATGTCAGTTCCTTTAAATGCCCAATTCATATGACAAAAGCTACATCATAATAGGATGTCACCATTTAAAACATAAAAGTAGTTCTATATTACTTTTAATTATGATAAATAATTTCAGCAAGATCACTCATTTTTTTATCAAATAGATTTTTTGTTAAACCTCCTGTTGAGTAAAATTTTTAACTTTGAACAATATGCTATATTCTGAGCTGACATTAATTAAAACTTAAGTGAAAAATAGATTTTTAATGCATGAACCGTCTACAATGATCACTTGAAGATTTCAAACTGAGGGAAGTGTTCCATAACATTAAATAAAATTCCAGGGCTGAGTATGCCTTTCAAGACTTTTGTCAGTAGAAGTTATTGGTTTTGCTCAGCTAAATTCTCACAAAAGTATAAACCTTTCCAGTGTTTTAATTTGATCGATATAATCTACCTTTAGCTCAGGAAACATGAAAATGAGCTAATAAAATTGTCCTACAATCCTATCCTAATTTTGTCAGCATGAAAGAATTCTCAGTCAATATGAAAGACCCTCTACAATGTTGCTTTCCTTACTATTAGGAGTTCTGCATCTTTCTCATGGAAGCTGCATGATAAGAATGTATGAAAATTAGAGTAACCCATATGAATACTTTCAAAAGCAAATCTTAAGGTCTTTTTTGAGCCTTATTAAGAATGTTGTGATAAAACTGAAAATATATGATCCAAGTATATAGAAGACTCAAGGATGATTTTTATCCGTTTCTGATTGCCTTTGTCAATAACAATAGCTTTGCATTTTCTACTAGATAATCCTAACTTTAAACAATCTGTTATATATTTCTGCAGCAGGTAAGTTTCCATAAATAGAAGGAGCTTGCTCTTAGTGAATGAGCTCTTTGTATATCTTGATTCAGGGTATGCCATAGTCTACTTTCTTTGATTTGTCTCTGTTGTGTGGACTTGTGTTTTCTCAGAATTCTATACAGGATTATCATACTCTAAGCATTCTCTATGATGAGTATCAGAGGTAAATGGGATGAACATCAGTGTAAGTGGCAGCAAGGACTTGTGGAGGAAAGTACCTTACTGTTCAGAAGCTGTCAGAATTCAGTCAGAATCTGTCAGTGACTGACAGTCATTTTCTGAGCTTTGTGTATTGCATTGCCTTTGCATTTTTTTTCCCATTTCTGCCTCTTCCACAACAGAAAAGTCACCAGGCAGGAATTCTCTCAGATTGTATGAGGTGGTTAATCCAAAGTGGAATTCTCTTATGTGCAAATAGCCCTTTGTTAAATCCTTGGCATCTGAACTGATACATATCAGTGCTAAATTCAGAATCTACATCCAAGACTACTTGAAGCATAAGCACTTGCATTTTTATGAAATCATTCCATGAATGAAGTACATGCTGTGTTACGTTACTTTTCATATGAGTTATAGCGAGAAACCTAACAATGTGTCTCTTGCAGCATAACAGGAAATCAATGTATTTATTAACACCAGTTACTTAGAACTCAGTGGGACATCTGACTTGTAAAAGTTGAAAACATGCAATCAAATGAGGAGAAAAGAATAAGAAAGAATTTACTTCTGAACAAATGAACTGATAAATAAGAAACTTAGAAAGATAAATTCTTAAAATTTGTATATATAAAGTTGCCTCTAAAAGAATAAAGGACACAAATAGGAATGACTGAGCACCGCAGGTGTCACTGCTCAATAATCTAAATATGCAGCATTTTAGGATGCCGTCTTAAGATCACAGTGCTAAATAAAATAAAAAATAGAGCAGAACAAAGCCTGTTCTCTACACATCTTGTCCTCCTGATCGAAGGAACTTCCAATCTAGAGAAAGTAAGAAAATAAAAATATTGTGACTATTATTCGCATAAATGAGCATGTCTTTTATGAAATCTTTTTTTTTTTTTTTTTCTAATTTCTCGGCATCTCTGATGAAGTCCAGTTAAATATTTCCCTATAAATTTTCCAATAGCTTCTCTGAACCTGTTCTTCTTTCCATCAGTTTAACTCCTCTTCCTGTGAACTTTCACTGGTAGACCCAAGAACAGAACATTTCGTTGTCTTTGAAATGATAGACTAAGATAAATGGAGTATTATGAAAAAAGAATCTACAACAGTTACAAACAGTCTGCTGAGACTCATGCTTTTCATGTTAAAAAGCACTTTTCACTTGAATTTTTAATGGTGCGCAAATTTTCGAAGGACATTCAAGAGAGATATTAGCACCAAATGGAGGAAAAATAATTCAGTTTCCTTCAGTTTCCCTGTGTGCTAGTCCAATGATTGGAAATAAATGAATAATTTGCATAGAAAAAGGATGCAGAAATCATTCACCCATACAAAAATGTTATTGAAAATATATGAAACTATAACCATTCAATTTCAGTCTACATGGTATGCTGCGCCGCCGTTTCTGATTTCCCTGCTTTTCTAAAGAAAGTTTATCTTCACTTCATATTGCAGATGTAGTATATAAACATGTATTTTGTAGTTTAATAGGCACACATAGGCGCTTAGATTTCTCAGAAATATCTCAGAACCATCTTCAGCTGAAACACATTTTATTTCATGAGTAACTTCAGTTGTGTTTTACTTGAGCATTTTGAAAGAAATAACAAAAAAAAAAAAAAAAAAAAAAAAAAAAAAAAAAAAAAAAAAAAAAAAAAAAGGGTCCCGCTGAGTAGCATATTAATTTGAATTCCAGAGTATGTAAGACTCAGGAAAAACATTAAAAATAAATCATTAACATAAATCTTTGAGTACAAAATTATGTGAAGTTAAAGTAGGATTAGTTTGAACATTATGGAGGAAAAATATATGGATTTAGAATGAACTGGGAGCATCTGAATTTGGAGCAAGAGGAAGTAAGATAGCAACAAGAGGAAAGGCTGACATCCTAAGAAAGCCTGCAAAATGTGTGTGCATCGCATGTTAGGAGTTGCAGGAAGACTGAAGCTGACAAAACCGGGAAACTATGACCAGTAGATTTTGAGACTGGGAGTTAGGAATCAGTATATCCCATGGTGTAAAAGTTTAACACAAATATAACATGAATAAAAATTAAATTATATTCATTATATTGATATTCACAGCAGAGAAGGTCACTCCTTATTGGAAAGAGGTGTCTTATATTTGTATTTCAAATAGAAAATGTTTTAGAAGTAATGAATAAAATAACTGCTAACTAAGACCAGATAGTAGTGACTGCAGAATTTTATAAGAACTGAAAAATGAGAAAGCAAACTAGTAATGGTAGACTTCATTCATCATTAATGTCTGTGTCAAAGGAACCGAAATTAGCAAAAATAATATTAGTCCTTACACAAAATTTCAAGAATAGTTCTGTCTTTATATAAGGAAAGCTGATGTTTTCCTTATAGTAATATAAGTAACATTATATATATAGTAATATAAGTAATATCCCTATAGTAATGAATAAATTCAGACACATGAGTAAACATGATATATTCAAGAAGATTCAAAATGACCTTGTAAAAGAAAGTTGTGTCTCTCAAAAACAACTAGCACTCTGAAGGATTCAATAATGTGTCCAAAAGTCGTCTGATTAATCGGGAAGATATTTGTTCAAAGGGTCTTGAAGAAATTAAACTCTTATAGTACCCTATACTATAGGATATTAAAGGAAGGTCTTTTAGAGGATTGATAGTCCATTTGTATAAAGAAAAATGAATACTATAACACACTACAGTAGAAGTGAATGGACAATATTCACAAAGAAGGAAGATCAACATCAAAATGGCTCACTCATCTTTGGCGTTGTGTTACTCAGTATATTGTTAAATGATCTAGAAGAAATAGCACAAATTAAGTGGTATATATTAAGAGTATTTGCCAGTAAAATTAAATTATTCAGAATAGTGAAATCTAATAAGTTTCTCTAATAAGAGAAAAAATACAGCAGATATTGTGACATTAAGGGAATGGAGATAAAGAAGATAAAAAGAATGAAGTAGAAAGATATGCAATTTAATGTATAAAAATGAGAGGTAATGTACAGAGGGAAATCCAGTTCATGTCCAGTGAACTTTTAGTTAGTTAGCACTATCCTTGAAGGAATCTAGATGTTTAAAGAATCTTAAACAACAATAATAACAAAATAAAACACAGAAAATAGACTTAGCAAAGAAACAAATAACACAACATTAAAAAAAAAAAAAGAGAGAGAGAGAGAGAGATAACCCTAGAAGATTATATATTATGTTAAAAAAATCCATCCACTGGAGTTCAGTTCATATGAAAAATAAAAAATAAAAAAGGAAAATGCAAGGAACGGTAAAAAAGTTGTTCAGATATATGGAATATTTTCCACACAAAAAAATCAAATATTCTATTATATTTATGAGATGATCAATAATAGATCTATGTCTTTAAAATAATGGAATAGGTAGAATCGGAAAAATGTGATAATTATTTAAAGTAATATGAGGTTTAAAAAACTAAAGTAAACATAAAGAAATCATCAGGAAGTAGGCTTAAAAAAAAAAAAAAACTGAAACTTTACATCATGAAACATATTATCTCAATATGTGGTAGAAACCAAACATAAGTAGACTCATAAAGGCTTTAACAAATACAAAGAAGATGGGTTCATCAGTGACTACTGAAAATAGTGACCCACAGTAATTTTCATTCATGAATCCCACTTTTCCTGGAAGACCAAGAGAATCTGGAAAAGTTTTGCCCAAACTTTTGCTATTTTTATGTGAAATAGCATCTGGATTGGTTTATGTAAACCCTTCCCATACTGCTGCATGGAAGTTTTAATGATGGGTTTTCTGTCCTACACTGAAGTAGGGCAGCAGTCTCATTTCATATTCTGTCAGTTCTGCTTTCTTTATCATTACAATTTCTCATTTATCTTCCATACCTAGAGAATTATGACCTCAGATTTTGGATCTGGTTTACAAGGATATTTTAATTATAATATTACATGATTTGATTTGATTTGATGTTGGTGTCCTCATTTATGATTACATTTACAGAGATTTTCAGGTATTTCATTAGTAGTCTCTTGCATCACTGATATTGCTGTAATTTGTATCTGCTGAGAATTTCAAAAGGATGGGGATGCACACAGGTTGCACTTGCCAAAACGTCTACCTTATATAGAAAAAGTGTGAAATGATTAAGTCAATAATATATATATAAAAAAAAAGAAAAAAAATAGAGAGAGGGAGCATGGATAATCAGACACTTTCTTTTCTCAGTCCTTCTAACATTCTTTCATCATATGATTGTCTTTCTCTTCCTCTACTGCTACTGGTGTTGGAAAGGCATAATTAATAAAAAAAAAATCTTATTAGAGATGTGCTGATACATCAAGCACAATCCTTAATGTAGGGATCACTCCTAAAAAAAAGTTATGAATCTTTATTTTATAGGTGTTTTATAAATATAATTGCAATTCAAGAAGTTTCTTTTCTTTTTTTTTTTATTGAGTTCATTACACATAAATTTTGACCCATTAAGCAAAGTATCTGTCAAAATTTTTTTGGAATTTTCTTTTATCAGTGGCTGTGGGATTTCAAAATAATGATGCTTATAACTCTCAAGAAGAATAGTTATTGTGTAATCTCTGATACAGTTACAGATTAGGCCTTCTACTGCATGAACACAAACGTATAGTCCTAACAGTAAGGAAACAGAGATTTTCCTGGCAGTTGTAATGAGACAAGAAGTGTGCATGTAAAGTATTCAGAGCAGCCAAAAAACAGTTTATAACTAAGACTGAATAATAAACTCCAGCTAGTGCCTGGCTATGAACTGATGTAGAGTGAGTTTTCATCTCTCTGCAGTACACCAAGCAGACAAGAAAATGTCAGTTGCTTTTTCTAATGAAACATTCATTTTGCACTGTCAGCAACATACAAGTTCCTGGGGGTTAAATCAATTAGAAGACTTAACTGGCATTTAAGTTTCTCTGCTCAAAATTGCCATCTATAGAGCATTAAGTGATTGCCACTTTCCATTGCCCCCTTCCTGGGGAAGTGCCTGCACGCTCCTCCAGAAAGAAGATTCTGACTCTGCAGAGCAATGGTAAGAGATTTCAGCTGGGAGACCACAACTTTTTTTGCTGCATTGCATTTAACTTATTTTAGCTATTTTTACTTTAGATTTAGATGATTTGTTATAAATTGCTTACAAATGTTCTTTGTATGATTGTCTGACACTGACCTCTGGGTGGTAGGAGTGTAAACAATTGCACCCCTGTCACCTTATATGGTCTGGCTTGGAAGTGTAACCCCCTTTTTTTCTATAATTAATCCATTATTAATGAATAAGATTAATCATATTGGAGAAAGTTACATGTGAATTTGTGTTACTTGTAGTTTAAACAGCTATTGAATCACTACGCTCTATACTGTTAGCAGATTTTCTAGTCACTACTATCTGTGAAAGCCAGTAAATCTCATGTGGTATTCTCTTTTTCACTCTTTTTCTATACTCCATAACTTAAGCCCAGAATGATTTTTTTGTTTATTGCCAAAAGAAATATTTATTGTAGTTAAATTAAACTTACTGGAAAAGTCACATAGCACCTTAAAAAAAAAAGTGCCTGCTATTGGCATTAGAAAACTGACATCATGACACCATGAGAAAATTCTTGAGCAGAACGGCTGTATGGAAGCAAAAAATAATTACACACCTTTCCCTAAGGAACACGATACTATAGAGATAAGAACAACAGTGATGACATGCTAGATAAAACACCTTCCCCTCCCTACCCCTCCAACTAAAAATTGGATTATTTAATGGTAAAGTGTACCATTTGGAACATTTGTTTTTAGCTATGGTCCTTTTGTAAGTTCACTAGAGAAAAGTTTTATGACTAATAATAAAGACTGCGATTAAGCATAGGAGCCTGATTTATTTTTTTTTTTTAAGTTCTTATTCTTCTTACATATCTGACTATAAATAACAACTTTTGTAGTCTGCAATGGGAAAGAAAAAAAGAAATAATGAGTAAACACGCCATTTCGCTTACAAGCATTCTGGAAATCAGTGTAAGTTATCATCTAAGAATAAACAGAAAAGATAATAAAATAGAGATTTAATCACTTCAGTATCTTTAAAACACAGATAATTTATTTGAGTCCTGAAACAAGATTGTTTTGAGAACAAAGAGCTGCTAATCTTGATTAACCGCAACTTGAGTCCTCACGGCATTCTTGATTAATTGATCTACTAATAAAAACATTAAATATACAGTCTAATCTAATAAAAAGGAATGTTATACTTATTTGAAATGTGATTACTGATGACAAAGATGTTGCAAATTAGAAATCTAAGTTCAAATGCAATGTCATATGCACACTTTCCAAGAGTCAGTAGGACTATACCATTGAGCAAAAGGTGTAAATATTTCTTCATCCTTTCCCCTTTCTCTTCCCTGCTTCTGCATGCCTTTTATACTTGCTTTAACAGATTTACAAGATCTCAAGTTGCTACCTTAGTGAAAATCTAGAAATGTAACAGCAATGTCTGGGGTACAAGGAGTCTCCAGGACACTGGAATGCATTTTATAAAGCAAGATGCTATTTGAAATAAGTTTTCTGGGAGTAAATTATATTCTTCTTTGCCATTATGCAAATGAACAACAGGCATACCATAATTTAGCTCTGAACCTTAAAAAAATCCTTCTTGAGCAAATAGGTACCTGTTTCCTACACTTTTTCATTCTTTAATCCCATCTCCATCACTTGATATTATAAGTTGAGGACACCATTAAGCTTTCTCTCATAATTATGTATATTCACTGGGGTCACATACAGTTGAAGTAGAGGAATTTTGTTATGCTAACATACTCTTGATGCACACATAATTCAAGAAATACAGATTTGTCACCAATGACTTGAAATTTGGAAAAGAATTGTAATATACAACAACACTAAATGTTTTTTGGCTTCCCTTTGTTTCCTAGTAGATTAAGAGAGTGAGGCAAAGCAGATGACTAAGGTATCAGTAATATTAAAAACAGAAAACTTCACCTTTTGTTTCAAGTATTAATACAGGAGACTTGGAAAAGAAAGAAATGAATAAATCTTTAGAAAGTAGAAGAGATTTTTGTGTTTAAATAATTAGCAGAAAATTCTGAAGATAGAACTTCTGGATTATGTGAGTGCTTTTAATAACTGATATAGTGATACACAAAGAATGAAATGTCACATCAAAAGTACTGAACATTGCCTTCCTGCTTGGATCACTCAGCATTTCAACAGTCTGAGACTTTCTAATCAGAGTTGCACCAGGGAAAGCGATTTGCAAATAGAAAATAATCTGACACAAGTTGTTAAATTGTTATTTTAATACATTTCCTCTAGTATTAGTAGGATCCTGAATGCACTAGCAGGCTCAGCAATCTCTTGCTTTCCTCTTCCCTAGGAGTTTGGTTGTGTTGGCTCTTTCCTGAGCCTACAAGTCCTTGTTCAGACACTGCTGGCCTTGCTGTCACCCTGGGCTCCTGGCTCACATTCCCTTGTAAAGCATCCTTGCTTCACTGCTCCTGATGTGTCAAGGGCAACTAAACTTTCAGCAATGAAGAAGAGATTGCAAATTCTCTGCATGTACTCAGGTGGCTGACAGTTGCCTTTAACACACTCTCTCTCATATTAATCTTTCTAACACAACTTCACCAAATCAATAAATCTAGTTTCAAATAGATTTCTGTAACAGTGAACAGCTTCTGTTCATGATACTCAATGCAGGTAGCTGCTGTTTATCATTGCAAGTAGAAAATAATCAGCTAAACGGAAGTGATTCCAATACTGAAATTCATGTGTAACTTCTACAATCTAAAAAGGATGAATTTAATTTTAATTTGTCTTTCTCTACACCTTAGAGAGAAAGACAGTCCTGAGGAATTCAAACTATTTTATGTTGGATACAGTGATTTAGCCTCAGAACACTTTTGCTCTCTCTCCCTTGATTACAGAGGGAAGTTAAACTGTCCCTTTTATGGAGCATAGAGTTCATGTCAGACTCAAAAAAAAAAAAAGAAATAGAAAACCTGAAAATGAAATTCTTTTTGTGTGCTATTTATATTTCTTAGATAAAAGAAAATAAAAAGATCTTCAGTATCTAAAATAAAATTTCAGTTCATTTTAAAATGCATATAGATAGGCTCAAATACGAGCTGAGCATCTAATGTAAAAGCTACTGTGTTGATACAAGAAAATAATGAAAGATGTGCATGAACAATCTATACTTTGTTCTATCAGATGCTCCTATCACAAAATTATGCTTTTAGCTTCAGACTACCTGAAGTGCCCTTCAGCACCACACAAAAGACAAGAAAAATAGAAAATATAAGTGAGTCCAGTACTGAGCTTAACAGGAACTCTTAATCCTTTGTACTTAGGGAAAAAATTAAACTGAAAGTACACACAGAGACAAAAAAATAAGTTTCTGAATAGCAGTGAGGAAAAGTCCTGTGTTTCAGAAAAGAAAAAGAAAAAGAAAAAGAAAAAGAAAAAGAAAAAGAAAAAGAAAAAGAAAAAGAAAAAGAAAAAGAAA
>JAWLRI010000395.1:260671-276464 GCA_034781795.1 Crypturellus tataupa
AAAAGAAAAAGAAAAAGAAAAAGAAAAAGAAAAAGAAAAAGAAAAAGAAAAAGAAAAAGAAAAAGAAAAAAGAAAAACTCAATTCCAGTTCCCATTGAGTAGATCTCTCTGGAGAATATTGTCCTGAGAAAGCAGAAAAGGAAAGATTACTTTAAAGTGTAAAGACATTGACCCTTTTATCCCCAGAGGAGCTGTTTATTTACTCATAAGAATTTCTAACTTACGTCAATGAATTTTTTTAAGAAAAAATACCATCTTTTCAAGAACAGTATGTGTAGTTTTGCTTGTAAAGATCTTTCATGTCACCTGCATTTCTTAGGCAGCAAGGCCTGGAGAAGACAAATTAATGACCAATATTTGTTTGTTATAACAGACTAGGCTAGTAGAAAAAGAATGACCATGATATAATAATTTTAGTAAAATTCAATCTGTTTACAAATGAGATGCAGATGTAGTCCTGATACATAGCTGCACATAGAAGAAATTGCTTCTTTCTTCTCATAAAACTTTGTCTGCAGCCTTAAATGTATTATATTATCTGGTTTAACTAAACCAAAGCAGGCAAAGATTAATTGGACAGTACAAGTACCATAATGATGAAACAAAATGTAATCTCTGCAAAAATAATCAGTAAAGCAAGATTTTACTAAGAGTTAGAAATTGCTACATGGATAACAGAGAGATGTGTGCAGTGAGATGGAAAATACTGACGTTACAGTCAGTACATAAAGGGAAGGAGAATATATTGGCTCCATTGAAATAGTGCTAATTGTCATGTTTACTTTTATAATGACTTTCATACAATTGGATCATTTATGCAGTTCTAAATCACTAAGGGGAACTTCTGGTGACTAATGAGTCTATACAAAATAATAAAAAAAATACTATATGATACTGAGTTTGATGAGCATATATCAAATCAACTATAACACCAGCAGCAGACCTTTTAATTTTATGTACAAAAGATACTAAATCTTTCTGATTTTTCTCAGATCTCTTTTTTACTTATGGAATGTCACAAACAGAAACGCAAATCAAGATTTGGACTCATTTTCACTCCCATATTTTTTACAGAAATTCAAAAATTCTAATAATCTTGATCACTACTACGTCTAGTAACATTGGGTATTCGTTTTCTCATCTAAACATAGGCATAGAATAGGAACATGAGGATGTCAAAAACATGCACTTCTGCACATTTGGACTTGGAAGTCCAATCAGAAAGTATTTAGACATGTGGACAAATAAGCATTTTCATATGTCTCTGCAAACACTAAAGCACTTATGAAGTACTTCTATAATTCTTCATTCTTATTCTCCTATAATATTTATTTAATGTACCTTTGGTACCATTAGCACAATTAGCACCATTAGCACCTGGAAATAGAGAGTGCTGAATGCTACGCAACTTGTACCTTTTTTCCAAATCATTGCTAAGTATTTCCTAAGTAACACAAAAACAGCACAGACAAAAGTTCACTTTACAATATTATGAAATTAGACCTATTTGGAATTTATAACATTTCAAAATTCTACAGAACTTTTTTCCCAATTATAAAATAAGATTGATAGTGGATATAGGTGGATATTTTAAAATAATGATATATTTTAACACTTTCAGGGAAAAAAAAAAAAAAAAAACTTTTGCACAAAGTAGAATTGGCCATTTATGGAGATTGAGTCAGTCAACTTCCATAAGGTTTAAAGTCAGCAGGTGAAAGTGGGTATGTTTTAATACTCTGCCTTTAGGTTCTGATATACAATTTAAATGTCTTGGTAGAGAAAAGTGTAGCTTTCTTTGTAAATGGTTTCTTCAAGGTCCAAAGTGGTTTCAGAAATCTATATTAAATTATATAATTTCCACCTTTTGGGAAATATAGTTCTACACTTTTTCCAACTTTGAATTCTTCGACAGATTTACTTTTCTAGAGATATTTCAAATATTGTTAATCAATCAGATTGGTGATACTTGATGGCAGTTACAGTGACCCTCAGGATTAGCCCATATTCTAAAACACTGCAAAGTACAATAAAGAACAATAAAAAACAAATATGACACACCTAGTGTCATTGCCTTGTTATCCTTAATTGCATTTTTTTTCCTAAAATATCCTTCTGCTAAATGGTTCCTATATTTTTTTTTACTGATTTGTTCTCTGTTTTACAGAGAAAACAGTTAATGTATTTATCAATGGTTCATCATTCAAGACAGTGTGATTTACATGTCTCATCATTTAATTGTTTCACTTCTATACCAGTACTAGATTTGAGGCTTTTCAGGGGCTTTGTTTCCTGCTATTTACAAATTTCAGGCTGAGAAATAGTTTTTGACTAGTTTCTCACTGAACAGAGGAGTCAAGTTACTAGCAGAAACTCATTTGAGGATGCCACTGTGCTAGTTCAGTAGCTAAAAGGAGCTTCCACTCTCTATCTAACTTGTTGAATCTACCTAGCTTCATAACAAATGATGTCAAAGTGTAAGATCAGGTTTTGATTCTTGACAAAAACTCTTCACTTCCACTCCTCTTTCGTCCAGCAACTGGATCCACCAGCATCCATACAGTCGTTTAACTGGTAATCTATATTCTTGACAACTAATAATCATCTTTTAAAGACACTCTTAATTTATTCTTCTTTGCTCCAGAATATTCACAGCATTACTCTTTTAGTCACTTTTGCCATCAGAAGATAAAGACATCTAATTCAAGATCTATAACTGCTTCTTATGTTTTCACTATATATTGCACGAAAGGTCAAAATTATGTTTTCCTAAAATATAGTCACCCTTAATTTAAAGGAGTATAGTAGTATAGATCTAACTCTCCTAATATTTATACCAGTTTACACTAGGTTTATGCCTATTGCTTTTGAATACAAAGGAGTTCCAGTGTTAAAAACAAGTGTGAGATAAGTATCGAGTTTTCTATCTCCATCACTAGCTATATTTGAAGTTGGCACACATAATTTTCAGTTCCTTATTTTTTTTTTCTGTGTAAACAGGCTCATACTCAATACTTAGATGGAGAGCTTTGGGGATAGCAACATACATACAGTAACACCAAATAATCCTGTATTTTAGGCTGATCAGTCTTCTGAGAAAGCTAGTTTTTTGAGTTTTAGATCTGTATTGATTTCATACATTTTTGGTTTGACAGGCTGCCAGTCATTCTTTTTGAAAGCATATTATTCAGTAGTATAGTTATTTTAGAGTTGAAGTACTTCTTAGAACTTGTTCTCAATTACACTGCATCTTGTTTAATTATATTAATAGTAATTGTTATATTAATTTTAATTATTATTATTGTATTCCTCACTGTTCTCTGACTGAAAAATCCATCTTTGGAATATCATTTTTTTTTTTGTCAGTGACACAAATATTTATTTTTTGTAATCAGCTGTTGGCTGGCGAGCACATTGGCATTGTGTGACCTGAAGAAATTTTGTTTCTTTAATCAAGAATTGTATCTGTTCGGATTGTGAGTCCCATCTGTTTCTATCTGTACTGTATTATCAAGCAACTCTTGCACACTCCCCTTATCCTAGCAGCATGATGTATTAGACAAGATGTCATGATACAGCTCCTGACCTGAGCTCCAGATGGCAGATCCCTATGGCGATCCATGCAGTTTGGCAGAGTAGATGTTTTTAAAGGATAGCTGCTTAAGATGATAATAGGGGCCACCTACACATAAATCATGTGTGGCTTTTGGAGAGTTCTTTGGAGTCTGCTGGAAAATATAGATGTTTGTTGTAACACTCTGATAGATTTGGGAAAGAGTTTACTGCAGTCTTTAATGTTTACTGCCATTAATTAGTTTTGAGTCTGAATAAAACATAGGGATAATCTGTAAATACTGTCAGAGAATCTGAAAATATGAAGAATAAAGGTCTATTAATACTTTCTTCAGAGAACAACTGACATATCTTCAGCATAAATAATGAGAGCTTGTAAGTAGTGTGACACTTTTTTTCTCGGTTCAGTTTAAATTAGGATGTGTGAGAACAGTGTTGTGCAGACATTCTTAAGGATAAGCCCAAAGCTAATAGAACTTATTTGGTTAGTAGATAAATGAATCTTCCAGGAGCTTGCCTCTGAGATGCATACTTCAGCCATAAAGCAGAAGAGCAATAATCAGTCACAGTAGGAAGGCCAGTGGTTAGAGTTGTGATAAATGTTCTTGGTTGGATCATGGCAGACTGATTTCAAGTCTCAGCTTTTAAAAGCATCAGTAGAAGAAGAAGAAGTACTGAAGACAGTACTTCTGACAATAGGGAAACATAACTAATACAGGAAACTTCCTGAAAACATTTTACAACATCCTCCTCAAGCATACAAAACATACATTAGCATTCTGTAATTCCAAAGAATATTTCTCACTGGTGCTACCTTCTAACTTTCGATTTATAAACCAAGATGTTTATTGTTTATTTCTGATAGATGCTGTAACTAAATCAGATTTAATATGAAAGGTACCAAAGTAGTCTTTAAAGTTTATAGCTTTTTCTAACATTAAAGAGAACTTTTAAAGATTACTTATTTTCTTCATTTTCTTTTCCCTATAAGAAGGATTTCTCTGCATCAAATATCTTGCAAAAATGTTCTATATAAACTGAGAAGAATTAGAATTAAAACTGGACCATAACCTTTAGGAAATATGGTGTCAGAGAAGAGGAAGATGGTATAAATCAATGGAATATAATAAATATACATGATTAAGCACTGAATTATTTTTTTAAAGCAGTTATTTCATGTCCAAAATGAATAAGCAGAATAAGAACTAAGATCTGAGAAAGATGATCAGATTTCTTGGATGAAATTATGACAGTTGTACTAATTTTATTGTCACATTAGCCTATCTTCTACAAAAAGTCCCTAGAGGATTTTTCTGAGATTAGGTCAACCGGAGTTAAAATCTTAATTTAAGTGCTTATTCTGCTATCCTAAATATTTCATTTTTAGTTCCATTTGGTATATTTTTGAATATATATTTTTATATTTGTTATTTTTTGGTATTACTCTTTGGACTTAAAGCATTGTTTTTCTGAATAACTTAATACTGAATGAAGTTAATGTAGGAACATTCCTGTGAGGATGTAGTCCAACTAGAGTGCCCCAATAATGAAAAACACACAAAAACTCAGATGTTTCCTGGGATGTCCTGAGTACAGGACATCAGATTCTAAACAGTGCCTATATCTTCAGAATCTAACCTTGCTATCCTATTCATTACACACCTGGCCCTCTTATATTATATATATATTTAAGGTATATATATATACACACACACATATATATATGGTATATTTTACTGTTATAGCAGCTCATTATTTGTTTAGAATTAGGTATATGGTCATGTATCATTCTTAACTTGAAGAAAACAGGAAATTCCATATCTATAGAAGATGACCTGTTAGTCTTCTTGTTTTTATGTCAATTTCTTTAAAATAATGTCAGCTTTCACCTGAGATTTGATGTCTGTACATTGTTTTACTGACCTCTTTCTCTCTTTCCCTTTGTATTCTAAGACAATTTTCACAGCTGCTCAATCCTTTCAAAATCACTTGTGACTGTGAGTCTGCCCTGAAGACATCCACATCTATGCATATGTACTCAAACTTACACTTATTTTCAACAAATATTGTGTCAAATGTCAAACTCCACAACATAAACTTTATACTTCTATCTCTGTCCCTTTTCTTCTCCTAATTGCCTAATCTCCCTCTACCTTTCCACAAGCTTTTCTGCAAGAAAAATCAGTCTTGGCCAGCCAAGTGACCCTTCTTGTGACATGGCTAAAATGACTTAAGTCTGATACTGGTACAAATTAGTCAGGTCTTCTGTGCCTGTCACTCTCTAGCAGTGAGATCACAAATAGAGACAACACTACAAACAGTGCCTTCCCTTTGTACCTCTGCTCATCTCTTCTTTATTTCTGTATGTATTGTTCTTTTGTTTTCCGGAAATCTTGTTTTCGGGAACAAGAACAGAAGCAACAGCAATAACAATGGAAGCTAATAGAAGTATCTCACGATAGTATAATATGTAGGATGATGCCTTCAAAGAAAGAAGAAATAATACATGTGGTTAAAATGGAGACTTTCTTTCACTGTTGTCTACTCCAAATGCGTTAGTTTTTCCTATCCACTATTGTAAAAAAGACAGGCAACATTTTTAACAACAAAGATTTTCCACTCCAATAAAAAATAGGATCCTCAATTTTGTTTAACTATTTTATGAAAGAAAAGAAAAAATTAGATTTTTAGATTTTTATTGTGTGCCACTTAGTCTATCATGCAGAAAATGCTGCTGTGTTTCTTTGAAAACATATTTTTAAGTTTGTCTTAAAGATACCTATATAGCAGAGAAAATACACTCTCCTTGTAGAACAAAACTCAGAATCAGGCAGAAAATATGAAATGAAAATATACCACTGAAAATAATGGATGGTGGATTAAAGTGTCAAAGGTGACAGAATTTCAAGCTAAGCAAAAAAAGTCACTGGTTGCTTATTTTTCACAATATACCCTATATGATGTAACCTGGATCAGTTCAGAACTTTGACTAACATCTTTTCAGAATCAGGCTCTTAATGAGCAAAATATGAATATGTTTATCAGAAACAAAGTTTTTTGCCAACAAATAATGACATTCCTATGTTGAAGCATCAGAATTAATGAAGCCCTGGAGCACTAGATTTGGGCATCTTGAGTAATTGAACTACTCATAATATAAATCAAGCAATTTAAGACACCAGAGCACAAAATACTGACCATGCATCAAGCTCCTCAGACAGTTGGAGTCCTTAAATAATAACTCACAATACACACACGGTGTCTACAGGAGCCATACTAACTTGAGTACTAATTATTCTTCAAATGAATTGAAGAATATTTTGTGTTTGTATTAGTAATCAGTGCAGACCAGCAGAAGTGGAGTGAAATACCCAGTGCTGGGAGTCTGAGATTCACAATTTGAATGTTTCATGAATATATATATATATTTTAATCTAGTTAATCTGATTCTGTGAAGTGAAAGTCCTTTTGTAGCTAGAATGCATTAGATGTACACCAGACACACATTGTCAGTTGATTTTCATATAGAAGGAATATAGTTCTAAGACTTCTCCAGCAAAGCATGGTATTTAGTGATAATCGGGACATTCATGTCAAAACTGCTCTTTTGATTCAAACCGCAGCACTAATGGAGATCCACCTTTTGAATACCAAACCAAAATGATTGCTCCATTTCTATATCTATACATATGTGTTACATAACAAAGTTTGGGTAATAGAGTGGTTTAAGTTAGGAATGATTATCAAGGAACTTAGTTGTTGGGTTTAATGCCTGAAACTAGGTTCAGGGGACAAGTATCAGGGCGAAAACAGAGCTCTAATACTGGCTTGTTCATGTTAAAAGTTGAAACCACACAGATTTTTGATTTTGTGTTGTAATTCTCCTATGTTCATAAAATATGTTGACTTATTCTCCTCTTTCTGGCCCTATAATGCTGTAAAATATTTCATAAATTAATTATTTTCTATCTCTATTCCTCTATTAAGATAAGCTTTAAGTAATCAGCAATTTCAAAATATATTGAAAGGAGAAAGACAGAATTACATTAGGTGTCAGAAATATTAAATTCTCACCATTATTATATTGATAAACATCAACATAATACTTTTACTTAAGGTTTGTATGTTGCTTCCTGTAGGTTGACAAACACCATTCATTCACTTGCAAAATTCATATTTCCTCAGTTGTCCTATTGCTAGTCTCAGAGTGGACATTTTCATCATCTACTGATTTGAATGACTGAATGTGCTAGAGAACTTCTTTTATTACAGGCGTGTTAATGCACAGTTGTTTCATTACTTTTAATCCTTGTGATGTTTGATGTTTATGAAAAGTTGAAATATCATTAACTGTTATACTCTATGATGTGGAAAATATAGTTCAGAGTGTGAGAGTTTGAGATAATAACCTGCTGTCATCAAAGAAGTGGCAACTGATTGCTTTGTATGGAGAAATAAAACTATGTGTTTATGTTACATTTTAGAAATAAAAACTGAGGAAGAATTGTATTCTAGAAGTAATGTTATGCTCTTAGGAATTATATATAGGATGAATCAGGATGAAAAAACTTTTAAGAGTTTGTTGTTGTTTTTAACAGTAACTCTTTACTTCTTTTGCATAATATGTGGTGTAGCAGAGAAAAGTATATCATGTGGATAGTATAATAGAAAATTTCAAATGCTATAGTGTTTAGATTCAGAAATAAAGTTGTCCCTGTAAAAAGTAATGAGTACCACCTGTCTGAAGTTAAACTTAGGCTTAAGTACCAAATGAATCAAAACTTTTTTTTTCCTCCCAGAGACAATGTCAAAGTTTTCATGTGGAAAGATTTCATTTAGCTCTTTACAAAAAGGACATGAAAAGCTCAGTTTCATTGCCATGAAATGCAGGAAACATAAAGGTTAGATTTACAAAAGCATTGGAGAAAAATATCTCATTTATAGTTTGATGATTACAGTATGCTTTGAGGATGTAGCAAAGCCATTTTCTGTCCCAATCTCTAGTGCTTTCCCTAACCATTGGGCTATTAGTTTGAGTACTTTCAAGATCACTTGATGAATGTGGAGCCAGCACGTCTGGATTTAGGATGTAGAATAGATTTCTTTTTTCCATGACAGTGGTCAAACTGCTAGGCTACAGAATCATTTTTGCTTTTGTCTCCCAACAAAAATGTATTTGCACAAAGGGTAAGTGTCAACAGCAGGTAGAATGGAAGGTTTTTTCCAGGCCTGATTTTCCACAGGATGTAATAAGTTCTAAATTACTTTCCAACTAGCTTGGGACTGAGTATTGATCTTGAGCTTCCCACCTTTTGGCTGAGTATTCTTTAAACTGGTGTAGCTTTTTATTAGCATTTAAATGATCACTATGTTTTCATTTTAATTAAGCTTTGGAATAAGAGAGCTCTTCATCTCTGAAAGAATATGCTTTCAATCTTCCTAAAGACCTGTGTGGAAAATATGGTATTCTTTTAAGTGCAGAAGTTGAATTATCATTATTTTTTATGGATTGAATTTATAATTTATAATTACATGAAATAAAAAATACTTCTTATTTGCTGTTTTCATATACAAATTCAAAACCTAAAAGAATTACAGAATTATTTTTCCAGTTTTGTTTAAAAATTCAGTTTTATTATTATTGGTATATGTATTGGATTTTCCAACCCAGAAATGTATGGATTTTCCCCCACAGGTTTTCCAATGACCACTAAAGAAACTCTTCATTCTATAATATAAAACAGAAATATGTATTCTTGTCATGTGTGGAGGAGTAGATAACAGCAAAAGAGTGGGTACTGAAGACTGACTTCAGTGGACACTTCAGTGGACATATTGATTCACATTTTTTTTATTCTGGAATGTGAAAAAATGTATCCCTATATGCAAGTTTTCTGATTTTTAAGTCAAAATTCACTATTACATTGACACATGGAAAAGGGTTGTATTATGTATAATTTAAAAACATTTGTGTATAGTGATTTTTTTTTAGTGTAAAAGTAGTAAAATGTCCAGTAGAACAAACCAATTAAGCAAATATATTTCTAGTAAGGTATTCTTTTTACTTAATATGAAGCTATTTAGTTCTTAGAATACAGAGATGAGGTTATACACTGTTCTATCTCTTTTCAGGTCTGAGAAGAACAATGCTGCTATGGGATAGAAAAATATCTTCAAAATATTTTTGTTATTAGGATTTGATCTTCAATGGTTACAAGGTTAATTTAGATCACAAATTGTATAAATAAAATCATAGCATGTCATATAGATCATACCACGTTTCATCAATGATTTGAGGACAAACTTTCACCTAGGTTTTACAGTTTGGTAGAAAAACAGATTAATTAGCTTATAGGAGATTGCTTATGTTTTAGGCAAAGACTGTGTCCAGATTAAACATAAGGGATTTTGGCATCTCTGACTTTATAGTGTCGCCAAGAATACAACAAAGAAGTTTGAAAAGCACAATAAAAGAGAGGCAGAAGAGAGACATTCTCTCTCCTTTTCATCTTAGTTCACTGTGAGCAGATTAAAGCTGAGTCACATTAGTTATGGCAGTAGGATATTGGTATGAGTGGCATTTATACCACCGTGTACTATTAGTCATGGGAATCAGCTAGCACTAAAAAGTCTGCTATTTCCATTTACTCTGGATTTCAACTGAGATATGTATGAGCCTGATTTTTCCTTTCTTCATAGGGGAATACTGTACCACTTAATGGGAATTATTTTTTACTTCTTTTTTAATGGAACATTATGACATGGGGTTCTGTTATAATCCAAGAGGCAGTTTGGGGAATTTCACTTAACAGGAACGAATATGAAATATACAGAGTGGCAGATGGTATGGAGAGAATAGATGCCTCACTGTAAAAATAATTAAATAAACTCTATCATTTTAATTCTTCTTCATCTATATTTGCAAACAATAAAATCAACTGAATCCACATTGGCTCCAAAGCTTACAGGCTCACAGGTAAAATAGATCAGGGATTTTCTTTGTTTTCACACTGAACAGGTAATCATGTAAATTTCTGGGGTTTTTCTTTACTTAAATTTTAAATAAGTTGCTCTAACAGAGAAGCAAACAAGGGGAAATCCATTCCTCCTGAAATAAGCAGCTAATTAAAGTAACTGGAGACAAGTTTATATCTCTAAAAAGAGACAAACAGAAGATGATCCATTCCAAATTAATGAAGCAGCTACTCCCATGGCAGTATAGGGAACAAACAAGGAATGTTAAATTGCCAACTTAATTCAAAGCTGGTTTGTTCAGCTAACATCTTCTGGATGCGGAGCATTTATTTTCATTCTTCATTTCATTCTTTCATTTTAGAACAAAGATCCATGGAAAAAGGAAGATACCTGGAACCGGATGCCAGAATTTCCTTATTCCAGGGAACTCAAATTCCACACTTCCTACAGTGCCATTCATAAGCCACAGCAAAGCACTCTGTTTACATGCCAAGTCAACATGTCTCCAGGAGTGGAAGAACCATCAGACTGGAGGAAATGTATCTCTGCATGGGAAACACAGGGGAACATCACTGGCCACATATATGGATATCTATCATGGTTATATGGATAAAATATTAATGACAAGAATCTCCAAATATATAATAAACGCCAATTAACAAGGTGTTAGTCAATTTTCAGGGTTTTTGGGGTGTTTCTTCTCCTTTGTTTGTGCTTATACCTTGTTCATATCAGTGATCTGTGCCTGTAGTTAACATAAACAGCTTTCAGGAGAAGGGTCCAAAGTATTGCAAAATGTAAACTGAAAAATTGGAAAATTAATTGAAAAGAAAAAAAAATCATTTTTGTACTTTTTAATAAATTTAGAGCTCAGTATACAATCCAACTTTTCAAACTCACATTTTTCTTACAGAAATTTAATGTAATTTGTGAAACAACGTATAAGACTGAAGAATACACTTTGAGGTCATTGATTTCAATAAAGTATAGGTACATAAATGTTTTTTATTAATAGTCTTTCTGCTGAATACCTAGTACAGCATAAACTATATAATAAAACAAACAAACAGAGGCATCTAGCAGATTGGTATAGCACAGAAAGAGTTTTAAATCAAATAGAATTGCATATTTCATCAAGACACTATTTGTGCATTTCTCCAAATGAGATTAGATTTAGAGGAGAAATCTTATGCTTTTGTTTTGTCATACAAACCTTTGTGACCCGTTTCCATCTTTCAATAAAAAAAATAAAAAATATGACTTGAGCATCAGAACAGAAATACCATCATTGCAAGGTAAACCAGCCTGAGCATGCAAAAAAAGTAAATGTGTGGTCTTGTATAATTAAAAAAAAAACAACAAGAATCTTCTCATATTTAGCGTATTTCTCTGCGCTTCTGAAATAGAAGTGTTGACTCTATCCCTAAAATTCTTTTTAAAATGCTTTTCATACTCAAGCTATACATTTTTTTTTGACTCCTGTATATTATTTCCTACTAAAAAGTAAAACAGAAATAAGAAGTGTAAGTAACTAGCATTTTGCAGACTACCAAGAACAACTTTGGCAGTGAGACACTGAAATGAAACGATTGGACATGTTATGATAATGGAGAGCCAGAGTTTAACCATGCAAGACTAGAGCAAGGGGAATTTAATTTTGCTACCCAGCAAGAACAAAACGAATTCAGCTCTGTACAATCAGCGTTCTTAAAAATCCCTGTGCTACTGAACATTTGGCATGGACGTACAGCCTTCTTCTTTGAGGATGATTTATGTGGTTTGGGAGGAATTGGAGAGACCTTGTCAGCTTTAACAAAGACCTTTGAGCTCATCTCTTGATATCTTAACCAGACAGTGCATATAAAAGCACGTGGGAAAAATGCTAGGCACACTTTTTGCATAAGAAAAAGACACATCTCATCTAAAAATACATTAAAATGTCTCATGGTGATTTAGCAGAGGGCTTACTCTAATATTTTGCCTTTCTTTTTTGCTTTTTTAAAAATAATTTCTTTTGCTTCTTGTTAGGCAAAATTTCAAAATGTCCTTTTTTTCACCTCTGACTTTGATGCTTATTTCCTGCTGTAGACTTGAATCCTGACAGCAATTAGGATGTGTTCTACTGAGCAACTGGGCAGAAAGACTGGGGACATAAGATATTTTTAATCCTGTAACTCATTTACCACTAAATTTCTTACTTAATCATTATATTCTTTTTACACTTTTTACCTAGTTGATGACTGATTTTTTTTATTTCCTGCTCATTTTCATTTTTCTTGCTCTCTTCTAAGTGTATTCCTTTCCCCAGTATATAATAAAATTGTAGATAATCTTAAAGTTATTTTACGGTTTGTGGTTTAGGACCTACTTGTCTACATTCTAGTTACACACCCTGGGGAAAATTTAAATAAGGGTTTGGTAATAATGCTGTGTTTTTAGTGTGTATATAATCATTTCCTTAGCATTTTCCTAAAAATTTCCCACAGTGCACAAAGGCTTTTTTTCCTCCCCTATATTTAATTCTCCATTATCTCCATGGAATATGAGGCTGCCATTATTTTCCATCACATATCTATCTGTTAGTTCACCAAGCCCCCTTCTTTATGTTGTTCTGAAGTTCCACAGTATACACATTTTGTCCAAGATGACATCTATCTTCATTTTTCAGATTTTCCTCTCTTTATGGTCCCTGCTCAGACACACTGATGCTCACAAACTTCTCCCAGACTTATACTATAACTCTTTCTTGCTTTTGCTCCAGGAGTGATACTTCACTTGCTCTCTCAGCAAATGCTACACGGCATATACAGACTTTACTGCATATACCTAGGGACAGAGGGAAAAGAAGGATCACTAAACAGTGAGCTCGTTTCATAAGAACAGAAACCTATGCTTTCTTTCCCCCTTTTGTGTGTGTGCGTGTGTGTGTGTCAGAAATGACCTGCAGGAAATGATGAGAAGAAAATTAGAAAATTCTAGGTGAATAATTCACCATCTGAATTCAGTGTTCTGCTTCGTTTTAGTGATTGTAGTCTTTTACATGTTTTATACTACATGAATTTATTAGGTGCTGAATTTGACTAAGTGTGCTTTAGCTATTGTTTGAGTTGTCCTCAACATACTGTATCATCCTTCATTTCCAAATGTGATTTGTGCTGCATTAGTTTTGATTTCTTGTCAGGAGATTCAGGAAAGGGAGGGCACCAAAGAAGCCATGAGGGTTAAAAATCTCATAGGAAATATACTAGTAATTTACAGAAATTTTGGAAATTTCACATCTAGTTACAAAAAATAGTGGAAATTTAAAAAGACTTTCTTCCCATAAAAATGTGTGATCACTGTCCAGCAATTAGAACACTCTGATTGACTGATTAGGTAAACTGCTTACCTGTATTCACTTACAGTTAGTATATACCCATCTATGATGCATGACATAAATGTTTGAGCTCATTTCATTTAGCTTTGGCCTTCCAAAAACTAACCAGATTGTCTGAGCTAGTCATCCATGCTACCTCTGCCATAAATAGAGAAAAACAGATTATTAATCCCAAAGACATTAGACATCTATCTTAACATGAAATGAACTGCGCTGTGAAAGCTGCAATTTATTTGCATTAATTGAAGTTTATATAAAACATGATATTTAAAGGTTTTATATAAAGTTTTTATAGGTTTTATTTAAAAGAAAAAGAAAACCTTTTCTTTTTCAGTGACCCACTTCTTATGGAGTACAACATCAATCTATATAAAATTAATTGTTTATGAAAACTTCAGAGGATGCACATCGATGTTTTTATAGCTCTAACTTGAAGCCTATCATATGTTTCACACATCAAAGATCTTGTGATTTGTTGGAAGATAAGGACTGCTGGAAAAGAAGTATTAAAAATAAAGACAGGCTATTCTGGGAAAGATGTGATGACTTATGCACTGCTGATAATGAATATTACCACCTAAACTAAAATGATTATGGAAAACAAATGGTTCTTTAGGTAAAAGAGTAAGCTTTATTGATGACCTTCAGGGGTTTTTTGGTTGTTTATTTTTTAAAAAAACTGCAGAAATGTATTTAATGTTTTAATTTATTTCTTTGAACAGTTTTTAGATTTAATCTAACTAATTAAATTGTGTGTGGAATCAAGAGGTTCCTGTGGTATTCCCATAAAGCTGTGCATCAATGTTGCTATGGATTGGAAAAGAGATACATTTGGAACAAAAATTAGACATTAATATGAACTGCAAAATTTATTCTATTTTTTTTTCTTTGAAAGTATAGCTGAGCAGTTTGTTCTCAACAATATACATGACTGTATCATATAAGAAATGCAACCTGTAAGTAAATTAAAGCAAATTTTACATAGTTAACAAATTCTAATTGACATTTGAATTCAGTACATGCACCAGCGTAGTAAATAACTATCAAAAACAATGTTTCCTAATTACCCAGGAGTCCAGTGTGGACTGTTTACTTAATTTAGTTTTAATCACTTTATTTTGTATTTTCTCTGCTGTATATGCAAATGACACACACAATGTCACCTCTGTGGGTGAAAAAAAGAAAACTATTAATTGATCTTCAGGAAGAATTGATTCCTCCAAAGTAGGGGATTTTAATTTGAGTCTTTATAGAGAAATAAAATGAAACTGTATCTGAGTTATCAACCCTAGTGTTTTTATATGCAGATGGATATCATAAAAAACAATATGAATCCTTTTGACTATGGCTATACAGTTCTAATGGAGAACCTTCATCTAGATTGTTACATTAAGGAAAAGTTATATTATATTGAATACATTCAAAGTTAAGAAAAAGAAACCTTCAGGTAAATGAACAAACAAACAAACAACTCTAAAAGATCATAACTAAAACAATTAGCCAAAAAATGCACACCCATAGAAAGGAAAAGGGAAAGAATGACTAGTTATAGCTGGTAATGTCAAAAAAAAAAAATGTGAATACAAAAGTTATAGTCCTTCTGATATCCATTTAAGGAGAATAAAGCTTATTTCTTCTAGTATAAAGAGAAAAATCAAAATCCTCCATCTTTCTCTTTCTTGTTTCATTTTTATAAGCTCAAGAATTAAACATTTTTCAGTTTGCACTGCACAGAGTATAACAGATTCAAAACTTCCTTGTGAAATATCAGCACTGTTTCAAATCTTTCTGTTAGAGGAGAGGAGAGGAGAGGAGAGGAGAGGAGAGGAGAGGAGAGGAGAGGAGAGGAGAGGAGAGGAGAGGAGAGGA
>JAWLRI010000395.1:276564-291202 GCA_034781795.1 Crypturellus tataupa
GAGAGGAGAGGAGAGGAGAGGAGAGGAGAGGAGAGGAGAGGAGAGGAGAGGAGAGGAGAGGCAAAGCTGAGACTGGGCGAGGTGAGGTGGGGTAGGGTGGGGTAAGGCAAGGCCAAGGCCAAGACAAGGCCAAGCCAAGGCAAAAGCGCAGCAAGGTGAGGCAGAGGTGAAGCGAAGTGAGGCAAGGCAAAGGCAAAAGCAAAGGCAAGGGCAAAAGCAAGGTAAAGGGCAAGGCAAAGGGAAAAATGCATAAGAAAACAATGATAAGTTATATGCAGAAATTTGTATCACGCTATTATTTTGGGACAAAATTAGGGTAAGTCACAATGAAATTACATCATGACTTGATTTCTAAAGTTATCTCCATAATTATGGCTTTCTTATAGCTATATAGTTCTTTACCTTTTACAGGGTGGAGAGTGGAGGGGAATAAAGCTAAACAAAATGTTTCAATCCTTGGTTATAAATTGTTATTATCGTGTTTTAGTCAAGTATATCATGTCAAAGAGTGCAGCAACAGGACTAAAGTCATGCAGAAAAGTATATTAAGATGTGGTGAAAAGATGAACCAACCAAGTCTTCTTCTGTCTTTGTTAGGATTTTAAACTCATAAATATGCAGTTAAAACTTACCTAAACATTTAAAATGATGCTTACTGTGGGAGATGTTTTGCTGAAAGGTGATATTATCAAAGAATCAAAACTTCTGCAAAAGAAAAGTTAATTTGTGGGTCATGTACACTTTGACCAGATTTACAAAGCTTCACAGTTCAGAAACAGAGAAATGGTTCAATAAGCTCTTTATTTAATATAGCTTCGAGTATATCAGCTAGATTAACCTTGAAAGATTGCTATTAACTATGTGTGAAGTAAGAAAATAATATGTACCTCTGTAAAAAGAAAGTCTGCTGATAGGGTCCCTGGGGTTACTGTAGGCAGAAAATTAGATAACCTTAGCTTGAGCAGTCTTAGTTTTTGCACTTCAGAAAAGAGGACAGTACAGTATAGGGTTGTGGGTAGTTTGTAAAGAGGTCTCTCATTTTGCTTAATGGCACCAAAATTATATTCTGTAGAATGCATTCAGCAGCACTTGAAACATACCCTGAGACCAGAATAAAACAAAAATAATTGCCTCAATTGAAATGACCATGATTTGTAAAGGAGAGATTAATCTGAATTGTTTTTTATACAGGTAAATGTACATAGATGTGTGTCTATTTCTGGATGTATATATGTGTGCATGTTTGTATGTGCATAACTCTGTCAGAAGGAAATACAACAGATCAAGCACCACAAGTTCAAGCACCACAAATTCAGCTCTGAATGATCTTGTGTATTGTGCTTAATTGAGTCCATACCAGAAGAGAAACTCTAGTGTGAGGAGTCATTGATGTATAAATATTTGTTGTGGTAGTTTGTTTTTTATTTGATTAAAAGGGGGAAAAAAGCCTCTTGGAAAATACTGCTATTTTATCTAAATATTTTAATTAGAGCCAATTGGAAATTGACATTTCACCTACTGAAACAAAATGTAGAATTTTATCGCCTTTTAATGTAAATACCGTTGCTTTTATGTATGAACCTGTTGCTGCACATAGCCCCGTGGATACATAGTGACAATATGATGCTTTGTCTTTGCTGAAAAAAAAAATCTATTTTCAAGGCAATATCTAGTCTATGTCAGTAGTCATGGTAGTCATAATTTACCTTAGTTGGTGTTCTCTTCTATATTATTCTCGTTCTTTCATTTGCCATGTCACAGCAGACATTCTTGTTACTATTTTGTGCAGGATTCTCTCCTCAAGAGAGGAAAATTGTTTCATGTGGCCTGCTGTCCAAGCTAGCAGTTGGAAATTGCATGCTCTTTTTTTCCCAAAAATACACAGGAGATGTCATCAATGCAATGTCATTAGGATAGCCTATACCATTTGTATAGCAAATCTGATTCATATACATTGCAAATGTCCCCAAGTTGGTTGATCTGTTTGAGCCACGTATTGGGCAACAATCACTCATTTTAAAATTCTGTTAAACGTATTCATGCCAAATTGCCAATCCAGAACTGATTTTTTTCCCACTGCAGACAACATATCTGTTATTGCAGGAAAACTTTTCTTGATTTGAGATGGCCAGTAAATACAGTATATGTACTGCCCAAATGACACTTTGCATCTTCTGTCTGTTAGGTGTATCTTACTGCTCCCTTGATGACAGCTGGAGTAACTCTGTCAATGACAGAGCACATTTTACAAAAATACTTATCAGGATTCATAGATGTGCAGAACCTGATAGGGCAGCAGCCTAAATGATCATCCCCTGATTCTCTGGCATTTGAATGACCTTCTATTTCACAATTGCTTCAGGCACTTAAAAATAATTTCCAATATATTCAATAGATATTTTATGATTTTTTTTTCAGTTCTGTCTCTGTACCTACACTGACTCTGCCTTGTGCCAATTTATAGTTCATTAATCTTTGAGAGTAACTTTTCTTTTTTTTGTTGTTTTTTTTTTCTCTGAGGTTCAAGGAACAGCCTGTCGTCTCGATACTAGATATAAACACAATGGAGGCTCAGGACACTATCTCTTTGTGTACCCAAGAAACAAGCTGCTTTGGCAATTATTGAAAGTTGTTTAGTAAATGATGTTGTTTTTTACAATCACTCTCATCTTTGCCGACTCATTGCTGCAGAAATTAGAAAATCAATAATGAATGAGGCAGAGCATTGTGGGAACAGAGAAGCTGCCATGGCAATTTAGGAAAGTCAAAAACGCATAACTGCTATATGAAGAACCACAAACGTAAAAGTCCTCTTGCAACTCTAGTATTCTTAGGCTGTCCTGTTACACTGTTCCTCACACACACACACCAAAAAGAATGCCCCTTTTTTAAATGTCCAACAGTCCAGGCTGCAGGGTATGTAGAAATGGGATATCTTTTCACACAAAATATATAGTGGAGGATTTATTGATAAAAGCAATCAGCTGACGCAGAAGACTGGTAAACTGACTGGATCAGCTCAGAATCTCTCAAAACCAATTTTCTTCGTTATGCACTACTCAAACTTTTTGATTGGAAAAGAAAATGTTAAACTATTCATTACTAAATGTTAACTGAAAATAATGTAATGAGCCCCATCTATAACCTCAAAAGTGGTAGTACTGGACATTTTTACATTATAGGGAAGTTCTCTTATTTACAGCAAATCTCCCTTACCCATCTCTAGCACTGATGATCCTTACTGTAGCAGAACCTATAAAAATTTTCTCTGCAAATTTGAACAATTTATAGCCATTCTGCTCTACAGGCCACCATCCATGACTTTACAAAACTGTTTTTGCTAAGGGTTTTCCAAGCGTAACACCATACACCTGATTCATTTGGGTCATGTTACCAGTTACCTTATATAAATAATTATATCGTGTATTTCACAACATCAGTTATATTCAGTGGTAAATGCTGAAGACAAATATTTTCCACATTTTTCTATTGGAGAAGATGAAGGTGTTGATTCAGTAGGTAACTACAGCTACATCAAAGGAAACTTCTGCATAGGAAGGCAAAGGAAACAATGCATATTGAAGTCATTTCAGCTCATTTTAGATATTGACTTAAAATTTTCCCATTTAACACTAAATTAGCCAGATAGCTGTGGTAATTCAGGGCTTCACAAGACAGAGACCTTTTCTAGATACTGGATAGAAGCAGTTTGTCATGTTCAGTGTTGTATTTGACTGCATATTTTTTTTCTCTCAATCATGTTTGGTGCTATCTTATGTTTCATATTGCTTCTAATTACTTCAGCAAGCATTACTGTGTAAAGATATACTAAAAATATTTGGAACACTTTTAGAAACAAATTAGGGAAAAAAAAAGTTGTGATGCTATCTAAAAGGGAAATTGCATTCTACTTCACATTCTGTGGCTTGTAATTCCTATATAAACGTCATGGATGTCAAAAAACGTAATTAGCAAGAGTTTAGCTTGGGTTGCCACCAGATGGATTTTTTTAATCTATTGAAAATTATGTTAGATTATTCAATATTCTGTCAGATTATTCAATGAACAGAGTAGAAGTAGGTTGTCTAAAACTCCATTAGACTGGAATTTCCAAATAATTGATATGATAGTAATCATGTCATTGGTCATCATATTGTCTTTTTTCATCATTGTTTATTGCACTAAACTGCTTCAATATTAAGATAAAAATATGTAATTTAAAATTGTTAAAGACACCCATCCATCATATGTGAATTTACCAGGGTATTCTGAAAGCTAAATTCAGGAAGAAGAGCTTAAGCTGGCCATCAGAGATCTATTATGAGCTTGTAAATTGTTGTACAGTTCTGATGGTGACTGATTAAGGCCATTAGGAAGTGAAGTTGAAGGGTTGAATTATATCTGATGTTTCAAGAGAATTTTTTTTTATCAGTAATTATTTGCTTGTTTTTTAGGAGTAAACACACAAATTCTGTACCAACATTTTTCAACTTAATTTATAGATAATAATTTATGACACACTAACATTTTACTAAAGACTAATTCATCTCCCAAAACAGATGGAAAGCAACATCATCAGGATTACCTTGGAATAGATCTATCTCTATCTTTGCATTCGAAGATCAAACTATGTGGTGAAACTATCCTCTTAACAAAAACCTTGTATTACACCTTAACTATGTTTGACTTTTGCACTCAGACTGAAACTCTTGAAAGAGAGAGGTAAAAAGTAGCCGAGATCTCCCAGATAGACAAATTTATGGCCATCTTGTAGCCTTCACACAGCACAGTCTCTGTCTTTAAATTTGGACAAGGTTTTTACTAAAACATTAAAAAATAATTCTCTGAACTATAACCGTGAGTTCACACTGAAAAAGGAATCTTGATCCATTCTTAGAATCTTTTTAACTACCTCATATCTCAGTCACTGTGGTAACGTCACTCAGATTTGTCATCTACTCTGAGTGTTCGACCCAGACATCTAATCTAATCCAATTAGATTCTCAGTCTTACTTTTTTTTTTTTTCATAAAGCTCTTTTCCAGTCAACTACATTGTTATAAATCTCACCCAAGTAGTCATCATTTCACTTGCTGTCATCACTGTTTTTACAACACTCTTTTCTTCATGAGATTAATGGCAAATGGCAAACTCATATTGTGAAACTGCAGACACAAAACTTCTGTAAAATTCATTTTTCTTAGGAAAAGATTGACCACATTCCCCTTTCTTTTCTTTTGTGGTTCTCTATTCCACAGTACACTAATTACATGCTTCATGACTGCACACTGGCGGCCAATAATTTTATCTGAATCTCAACACCTACATAGGCAGATTGAACTACTGGATGGAACATAAATACAGATGTACTGAGCACTCTGTTGTTGGGGGACAAAAAGGGGATCTTGGGGGCCCCATAGGGGCCAATGGTGTCCCCCAAGTGACCCCGGTTGTGGACATGCGCAGTCGCGGTTTGTACACGGGGGTCCCGGGTACCTGGGATGCCCCCTGGGTGGCCCTGGCCTGCTGCGCATGCCCACAGCACCCCGGAGGACCCAGCTACGTGCTGGAGGCCCCCGGGGAGAAGGTGCTGGAACCCAGAGGTGGGGGCCAGGAGCGGTCTGCCGCTCCTGGCACCCCGCCCAGTAACGGGTTCCAGCCAATCCCCCAACACCCCCAACCTATCCTGTCCCTCTCTCCTCCCTCGTTCCACCCCCTTGCCAAGTTATAAATACCCCGGTTTCAATAAACGGGGGGCTCTTTTGGCCACCAAATCCTAGGCTCGTGCCTGTCTTCTTTGCTGGACCGAAGGGTGGGCCTTGGGTTCGGACCTGTCTCAACTCTCTGGTAAGCAGGCACTCAGAACTCGCATCGAGCTAGTTACGGGTGCCGAGCTTAGCGTTGGACTTCCTGTTCGCGGCGTGCCTTCAGCCTGAGCGTCGCTCCAAGTTGCTGCAGGCCTCGGCGATCCTTTGGACCGGTGAGACCTATTACTAGGGCCCAGGGCTGGGGGAGGCAATAAAGCCTGTGGGCCCCGGGAGGGGAAGGCGAACCCAGGGGTGATTAAAGAACGCATCGGACCGCTGGGATCCCGTAAGGTTTATTGTTTTAGTTTGTTTTATTTCTCGTCGCTGGCGTCGGGATTCTTCCGGGGGGCGGAGCCGGGGCAATCCCTGACTAGGATCCCGGGCGGGGTTACTTTTCAGTTATTATTTACCCTTATCTTTAGTTTGTCGGGCCTCTCGGAGGTTGGCCAGGCCCGTGCCGCTCCTCTTGGAGTTAGGCCGGGAGCAGATTTTATTTCTCCCCGTATATTGATTTATTCTTGGGTTTTATTTTTTACATTACTCTGTAACCTTGACATATCAAATTGTCAAATTGTATCAGTCTGCCTTCCTGAGAAAGAAGAATAGAGCAGAGGATGAAGAGAACATCACTTCTTCAGATCCAATAAGGGAATGCATCAACCTCTTAAAGTGTACATCTTTAAAAATAACTGTTTAGCGAACATGGATGCTTAATATTTTGTGGTGTAAAACTGAATGGAATAAATCTGGAGACCAGTAATTCTGATAATTTTCTTATTCATTTTTGTCTTTAAGAAGCATCTTGAAACTATATTAGGAAAGAAAAAGAAAAAAATCTGATGAGATGTAGAACAAACCAAGGGCAGTGGGACTCCAGTCAAAACATGAAATCATTGCTAATTAGGTGATTTATTAAGGCAAAATACTATGGAATTTATTTGCGCCTATATTTATTTTTTGTAGGCACTATTACTAAGACATTAAGCATCATGGAGATGAGCTCTAAGTTCAGTCTTACCACTGACATTGTTTCACTGTTTAATTTCTCTTTAATGGAGATGGTTCACTGATTATTTTGCATTCATTTCTCATTTTCCCAAAACACTTTCATTTTAGAGTTTAGATTTTCTTATAGGAAGTTGATATTATGCTACAGCATGTTCTCCACAATGTAAGTTATTTTAAATCATACCGTGACATTTTAACAGGAAGATTGTTACGCTTTATAAACTCTTTAGCCTGGAATATACAGCGATATTTTATGTTCTGTGTTTTTGTTATTTATTTTCAACAATATTCCTCAGAAAACTATTTATGAGAGAAAGCTCACATTATCCTATCTCTCTGGAAAATATGTCAGGGTGTTCTGCAGTTATGAAGAAAATTGTGTTTAAGTGGGGAAATTGCTAGAGAAAAGGGAGTAAAAATGGACTAAGGAAATACTTCTATCTTCAATTGTAGCAAATTTATCTTGGATCAATCTGTGTCATGCCAGCTCATTATAATTGCTTTAGCAACTCAAAATAGTCTCTATAGCTTCAGGTGTATATTTTGATTACTTTGAAGACACGAATCAATTAAATTGGCATCAAAAATAACTGGTGAAAATAAGAAAGCACACAAATGATTTTTCTATTGCCTGGAGTTTAAATAAAGTATAATCTAACTTTTTTGTTCAAGATGAAGTTAAATTCTTTTGGTGTTTTACACGATGTATTGTACTCATATATATGTACTCAAAGATGTAAAAAAATAATCTGTTTAGGACAAAAAAGGGAACATATTCAAATACCTACTGCATAAAAGAAGTAAAACCAGAAAATATATTTCCAAATATTTCTTGAAAAAATTCAGCTTCCAAGAATGACTACAGTCCCAAAAATGATGATAGTCTAGTCATTTTTCAGATGACAAGAATGAAAAAAAAAGTTATGTAAGTGTTAAAAGACTGAATATTATTAAGAAACACCTAGATTCTGCTAATGCTCTCTGCAATGGCTCTATGAACAATAGGTTGAGAAGGACATTTTCCTTCACAGTGAACTGCGGAGAACATAGATGCACTAAATGCACTCTCAATTCTGCAAGCTGGATACACTTACCTAATGTAAGATAGGTGTTCTTCCTGAAATTAAGCCTTTAAAAGATGTTCTAGATTGTTTACTAGGGAAACTGTGTCAGTGGTCTGGGAATGACCAAATTTTGAATTCATTTATGTCTTGGAAAAATGCCTGGATTATAATAATCTATTTCACAGATTTAAAGAGCAATCACAATAAATTAGAAGAAAGGATCACAGATTACAGAGGAGCAAACCAGAACTCACCATGAGAAAAACAAGGAAAGAGGTGTGTTTTATTATGAAATGCTCTTTGGTTTTAAAATCAATATTAAAAAAAATAAGAAGTGAAATTTGTTTAGGAAAAGAATTCCTCATGACAAAAATGATTTGGAGAAACCAAAAGTATTTCATTAATTTACAAGCTACCACACTACAAGACTTGCATCAATTACACATTCAGCACACTCTTCACCTCCTAATTTTCCCTTGTTCTGCTAAGTCTTCTATGCCCTTCAAATCCCCAAACCCGGTTTAGTTATTTAGCTGCCTTTCTGGAATATTCTTGTAAATACTACTTTCCTTCCCCTAAGTGTAAGATTTTTTCACATAAACATATTGGCAATGTTTTTTTTTCCCCTCCTCTGTGATCAGTCCTTTTTATATTTGCCAGATTTCATTGCTCTTCTAAAATAAGTGTTGTCTTAAAGCTCCTTTTTTCTTTCCAGAGACCTTCTTAAAGAGCTCTAAAAGGCTGTTGTCTTAGAGGCCTGAAAATATATTCCTCAGGTAAGAATGTCAACTACCTGTTGAAAGTCTTTGACGGTAATGATTATATTTGGCCAAAGGACAGTACTAATCTTTATCTCTCCTCAAAGATTAAGTCCCTAATCCAAGGCAATTTATTTTGTTTTAAAAGCGAAAACCAAGATATTCTTTTGGGGCATTTGGATGAAAAAGATCTGAGGTAGTTGGATCTGAAGTGGAGATAAAGCAATTCAGATCAGAACAAAAAGAAACACGAGCACCTTTAAATTAACCCCCTAATTATATTAATTCCAGTTCTCCCACAAGCACATATGTACACTGTTTCTATTTGTTGTTAGAAGTGGAGAATGAATCATTCATATTAACTGCTAATTAGTTTATACTGTTTATCCTTGGAAGGTGATCTGACACAGGCACTGACAGATTAAAGCAGGCAGCGACAGAATAAAAACCAATCCAACGAAATAAATCAGAGAGGAGTACATATGTAAGCACAAAACTATCTTGAATTGCAAGGTAGAATAACTTTTTTTTTTTTTTTTTTTTTTGAAAACTAGGTTGGTGGAGAAGAGTTAAAAGGGAAAGGAACAGAAGGGAAAGAAAGGGGGAATGAAGACAGAAGGGAAAGGAATAGAAAATAGGCTTTTTTAGATATTATCTTAGCACAAGTATAGTGGGATAATATTTTTCAGAAAGTAGACAACAAGCAGAATTAAGTGAGGAGGTCTCAGTTTACAAGAATATTTGTATATTTAAAGCGACAGTTTACCCCCCATCCAATCAGTTTTTGATGGTAAAATGAACAAATCTTACAACAACATAAGATTTGTCAAGGATTTCAAATTTGTCTGTTAATTTAGCAGTAGATTTTGTGGCTGAGAACTTCTTTTTTCACAAAAAGTGAGACTGTCTATAAACAATGAAGCAAGGTTATTTGATGTGATGATTATTGATGAATATAATTGCATATATAGTATTTATCTGAACTGAGATTTATTTATATAGCAATCCTAAGGAACTTTTTAACTTGAGTAAGGGAGACAGGGGGTTCTTTGCTGACTACCTTAGAACTCTCTTGGCTTAATTGTAGCATGACTTAATAGACAGGTAAATTAAGAAAATATATTGAGATTTTAGAGGTTTGTAGATAAAAATGAAATGTTTGGATCTTTTTTTATTATGTCATGATAGAAGAAGGAAGAACTAAAGAAATACCCTAGATAGTATTTTGAAGTTTAGGAATTTTCCACATGGAAAAAGATAAATAAAATGTGCAAAACAGTAACATCTTCTCTTCATAATAAATATATATATATATATACACATACATATATGTATAAAGTGAGAGAGAAAAAGAGTAGTGATGGCACCAAGGTAAAAGATGATAAATTACCATTTAACCATGCATGAAAGAGGAATGTTTACCTTCTCATTGAAGTTATGGAAAGGAAATTTATTTGAACTGAATGAGTCAACATATTTCATAACCCTCCAATCCTTGATTTAACAGCACTATTTATAGCACATCCAACATACCTATGTAAACAAACTCCCCCTCCCCCAAACCCACCACCACCACCACCAGCCACAAAACAACGAATTTAAGCAGAAAACAAATGAAGCTTCTACAGCAGGATTAAGGAAAACATTCCAGCTCACAACTTCAAATGGACTAAATATGTCATAATTCAATTAAGCTGTAGCACAGAGAATAAATATAAACTATTTTTCTTGAAAAGATTCTAATAATGCGTTAAAATGCTATTATTACTGAAGAGATTAAAAGCATTTGCTGTTAATCATCTACTTTACTTCAATTTTAGAAGAACATGAACTAACATTGAAAATACAAAACAATTAATATTTTAGATTCTTTCTTGATATGCATTTATTTACCCATAATAAGACAACTACCTTTTTTTATATATTACATATATATATGCATATATATATAATTTAAGAAAACTACTTTAATGTACTTCCTGGGTTTCATCTGATTTTGGCTTTCTCACATTTTATCAAATATCGATTGTTTAAATTATCTATGGTATGTTAAATCGGTTAACTTAACCTTTATATTATGATCCAACATTTTTTCATACTTCTTTGCAGTTAAGTCGGGTCCAGTTCACCTTATGTTATATTGGATTCATGTCTCCCCACTTAAGTAAGGTACAATATCAATACCTGTATCTCAACTATAATTTCCTTGTTCATTCCACAACATTGTGTTGTCTGTTCAGATGCTAAGTTCAGGATGAAACAAATCGCTCTGTAGACCCATTGATTGTATTGGCTATATCTCCATTAATTCTAATGAGGGCCTACACAGATATCTCAGTAGTAGACATTTACTGTCAAGATGAATTCCACATCTTTAGGCCAGATATTTAATCTAAGATGATTGTGCAGTCTCCCTAGAGAAAATGGAAAGAGCTAAGATATTACCATTGTAAGGATATCTATTTCTCTCCATTGACTAAAGAGCCGAGATAATTAGCTCTAACTCGATACTTATCTTTTACATAGCTACGCTTAGTGTTAACACATTTGATTATATTCTTATATGCATGTGAGCTTACAGATATTTTACTGGGAAACACATGTCTATCTTCTCTCAAGTTTGGAGGAAAACTATAATCTGCATGAAAGTAACTTCTAAAGTGGTGAGAAATATTAAGAAAATACCCTATGTCAGAGGAAGTCCATGCAAAGTAACTGCAACTTATATATAGCTATAGTTTACACACATTATGCACTATATATGTTATATACATACATATAAACATAAATGTACAATATACATGTAGTTTTAAATTGTATTTTTAAATATAAAATGAGGGTTTGAAAGTGGATGCATTGCGAATCATAACTCATAACAGAGGTACAGTCTTACAGAACATTTGTTTATGTAACTTGGGGAGTTATTGATACTTCTTGAAAACCATTTTGCTTTTCTATGATATTACAGTAGTGGCAACTTTTGTTTTGCTTTGCTTTTGTTTGTTTTCTTTCTATTTCATTCCTTCTTAAGGAAAATATTAAGGCCTCAAAATATATGTAAACTTCATAAAATTAATATAAAATTAATGTGTAGATTGCTAGCCATCCCATGTTAAAACATGAAATATATGCTGAGTCCTGGTTTTCACTGCAGGACATTCAGACAGAGTCCTGAGTACCAGGGACTTGTAGTGATGTGAAAGATTGATTTTTTGCTGAGATAGCAGAAGTATTCTGGACCTATTTTCGTTCTCTCCATTGCTAAAACTGAATATCCAAACATGTTTCTTGACACTCTACATCCCGTATATATGTGGAGTGTATTTCTAATCAAAATTGATGATAAGAATATTCACTTGCTTTTTTTTGTGCAATTAACTGCATGCAGGGATAGTTCTCTTTTCCTCATTGGAATTTGCATCTTCTGTTCTATATCTATATAGGATTTTACTTACTTATATTACTTATATTACTCAACTCTCACAGTTTAAAACTCTCTCAATTTAAACTCTCTCTATTGAAATTGATCATTCACCTAGATCTATTACTTCAGTCTACAAAATAGATCATTATTAATTTCTTATAGAGTCAATTAACATTGATATCTAATAATGTCCATATATAGTAACTGTATCCTGTGGGACACATATGTCCAATCTGAAGAATATGCATAATAGGTTTGCTGAAGGAAAAGTGATTTGTTGCCTTTTTTATCTATATCAACCTTTATTTTATATTTATAGATATATAGATGGATAGGTAGATATCGATGTAGATAGATGTATAGATAGATAAATTAGATATTCAGAGAGATAGATGTAGATAGATATAAATATATAGATATGGATATAAAGCAACAAATTATATATTACATATAAATTTAATCAAAGGTTAGAATTATTGGAAACATTTCTTTCACTTTTTTGGTTCACGTAGCTTATAAGATGTTTCAAACAGTTCAATTTAGATGCTTAAATTTCACAAAGCTGAAACTATGAAGCCTGTCCAGTTTTCACTTTACTGATTTTTGACTATAATTGCTTTGGATTTTGGATTTTACAGCAACATGAACCATAAATCCATGATCCTATAAATCCTTCAGATCATCTGTAATATTCTCCTTTGACCATTTCTGTGTCCAAAATCTTTTATATCTGGAGAACCAGAAAATGGCTAGGACAGTGAAGTTCAATCCTTTGTTGTATCAGCTATTGTTGAAATCTCCTGTAGTCCAGTTTTATGTCAAATATGCCATGCTAGGTGCACAAGATCCTGCTTTCTTGATCTAGTATTGCAATTGTTTTCTTTTGGGCATCCAGGTTTCTTCTCCAGTGAACAGGGTGAATGAAAGCCATTACATGGAAGAAGCATATGGGGAACAAAGCCAGAAAAATCATTCATGGAATCTGAGCTTTGTGAACAGCCACAGTTACCTACTGTCTTTATATTCCTTTGTTTACTTGTTTGAGAAATATAGCAGTTCATACCAGAGTTCTGTTTCATAACTACCAGTAAATAAGTAAAATAAATAAACAAAAATGCTTCAGAAGGGGATTTTACATTTTAAAGTTTGTTGATGAGAGTTCACGAGGCCTTACTGCTCAGATCTGGAAGTTTAGTCAGTGACAATTGCTAATTTTATGTGATAACCTCATACCTACACCCATATTAAAAGCCTATTCTGGTAAGTATTTCAAAAATATCTAGGAGATCACTGTTCCTAGATTGCTTAGAATAAAAGCCATCAGAGCATATATATATATATATATATACACACACACACAGATCAAACTCCTAAGTGCCTTAGAAGTGATCAATATTTCTTCAAATTAAGATTTTTTTCTCAGCAAAATTGTGATCTCATGGCCCATCCTTCAGTGTAGAAAAAAAATATATCAACTCTGCATGGCTGCTTTTTTCACTTTTCCTTTTTCCCTTTTCCTTTTTCTTACTAATTAAAAACAGATATTTTTACATAGTAATATCCAACCTTGGAAACTGCAGAGGCAGGAAACAAATTTTGGAAATGAACTTGGTGCTGCCTGTCTTATTATCTGGCAGGAATTCCCTCACCCTGTGAAGGAGCCACTAGCAGGAGACCAACTGACTCTCAATACCAGAGTCTTAGTACCAGTAACAGCCTGACTTTACATTTTGTGTTTCCAGCAGGTACATGAAGGTTTGGAATTTAATTGTTTGGTCTGGGTTCATTGCTCAAACAGTTCTACCCTCTCTTCTACAGTAATAAACAGTGGGTTGTATGATGTCCCAAGGACCACATTTGATCTGCAGGCTGCAGGTAGACTATGCTGAATTACATGGTTACTAGTGCCCTTATTGCATGAAGTAATTTGATCCAGATACATTCTTCCATTAAAACAGACCTAAACAACCAAGCAACTGAATTATCTTTATAGCACTATGTTTGCAGTCAAGCAGGCCATATATCTTTTTACTACTCTACATTTTAAAAATTCCTTGCCAATCATCTCAGATTCTGAAATTAATAAGACACTATGCTCTGCTTTTAATCTTGAAATTCTGTAGAGTTTTAATCTGTTTTTTTTTTCTCATGTAACACAGTAAATATGAGAATATGAGTTTTCTAACTGTGATTCCTTTTTTTTTTTTTTTTTTTGTAAAGAAATGAAAAAAACTGATTTGGATAAATTACACAAAAAAAACTGTACTGGACAGTTTTGTATTTGTAATCTATGCACACTGTTCATTTTAAATAAACAGTCCAAGATCTAGATAGTTACTTGCCTAGATTAGTTATTCTGGTATGCTCAGAATAGCCTGTTATTTGGGTTTTGTAAATTTTTTTTGTACATAGAATCATAGAATCTTAGAATCATAGAATGACTAAGGTTGGAAGGGACCTTTAGAGGTCATCTAGTCCAACCCTCCTGCACATGTACGGCTACCTAGAGCACGTGGCACAGGGCTGCATCCAAGCGGATCTTGAAGATCTCCAGAGAAGGAGACTCCACAACCTCTCT
>JAWLRI010000396.1:0-55914 GCA_034781795.1 Crypturellus tataupa
CACTCTGTGCCTTCATCCAGGTCATTGATGAACAAGTTGAACAGGACTGGACCGAGGACTGACCCCTGGGGGACACCGCTCAACACAGGCCTCCAACTGGACTCCGCGCCACTGACTATCACCACATTGTCCAAGCAAGTACATCGTAGGGAGCAGAGGTAGGGGGAGAAGTGTCTTACTAAATTTTCTAGCTTCATGGTAAGGGATTTTCCTTAAAATTGATTAAAAATTACAACTCAAAAAGCTTCATTTTTTTCACACTCCCATCCCCCAAATTTGAAAAACAGGCTTTGTCTTAAAATTCACTACTTCAAGAATAGATTCCTTCTCCTCCCTCATAAATTTTTGTGTCCATTGTAAGATGAAAGAAGTTCTTTGTAAATCCAAACCTTCCTTTAAAAAGGTCTGAAAAAAAAGCTGACTGAGAGACATTTTCCTCAACTTCTGCTGTACTTTCAGAGGCAAGCCAAGTCAGGCAAGCTTTCACATCTTAAGAAAAAGCTTCCCGGGATGAGGAAAGCACCCCACTCACATACTGCACAGCAGCCCTTTCAAAAACTAGAGCAAGGTCCTTCCACGGCAGGAATCCACCACTTGAAGCAGCAACCCACGGCTAGTGGATGCTTTCATCTGCTCTAGAACCGTCTTTCCTGCCAAACCTTTTGCAGGAAAAAGGTTTTAAAGATTACAATTTAATGAAATATGCAGAGACAATTCTGGAAAAAATTCCTACCTTGTCTCAAACACTATCTGAAAACACATAGAACTGGTCCAGAGCTGCTTTGGTGAGACCAAGGCAGCAAATAACAGGTTATGAGGAAGTGTTATGGTTAATCCAGCAAAGGAGGCTGACTAAAAGCATGCACTGAGGCTACAACAAAGCTCAGCTTTCAGTTTAGAGAGGCCTGCATTTTTAGAGCAAAACCATTAGCTGTTTGTATGGATGGGTTTTCACAAAGCAATCTGATCTAGGAACCACTAGATTTTACTCTGAGTATCTCTGCTCCCCATTCTCAGTATAGTAAATTTAAGGAAACTTAAAGAAGTCAAGAAAGCAATATTTTTTTTTTGGAATAGCCTTTGCAGTTATTTCATGGTTTGCTCAAAATGAAGAGCTGAACCAAGTATTTCAAATCATATCTGGAAGCAGGCCCAAGATACTGCATGCGCTGTCCAACTAGAACTTAAATTATAGTATATGTAAAAACAACTCTGCCCCCAAACAAATAAAAAACACACACTTAAAAAAAAATCCCACCCCCAGGCCCTAGAGGGTTTTTTTTTCCCCCATTTGTGTGATGTCAATGTATATCTAATAAATATGTTGTTTATTATCTTTGTTTAAACCATGGCTTTTACTAAGTTACAACAGGAATCACAGGAAGCATATCACGACAACAAATCAAAGATACATGCGGGATCCCCTTGCTCCCCACACAGTACTATTAACCACCTACTTATGCTAGGATTATATTTAATAAAGCACTTTCTACTCACCTTTTTCATCTCTTTCACTATTCTGCTCCTATCAAGACAGTGAGCTCAAAACCACAGTGCTTCTGACAAATTCTCGAGGAACCCCTTTTGTTCTGAATCAGCTGTGTGTTTTGCTCAACTGCTAAGGCTCTCCACATGTTCTTCTCTCAAAGAAAGAAATGTTTTCTATTAGAGATGCCTAACACCATACAGACAACTGCAAAATGCCCCTCAGACAACCCCAAGTATCTCTCTCTCTCTCAGGAGATTCACTTCAGCATATAAATCACAGCTTGTCCAAATGAAGAGCTCAAAGAAAAACCTAGTGTCAAATTGCCAAGATACTGTGAGACAGGTTTTTAATTAGACTCTTCTTATTGTATCTTGAAGATTCCCTTATTCTCTTACCCTCCCAAAATGTTTATTTTAAATTCAATATGCTATTTTCTAGAAATATTTTTTAAAAAAGTTATCAGGAGCTTCTAGAAGAGCTTCATGGTTTTCATTGTTCTCTACACTGCAAACATACTAACATATATACACCAAACACAATAATAAAATTATAACCCAGGAAAAAGCATCACAAATCAGAAAGCATCAGCAACATGAGTGGCAGGCAAACGCTTAATTATGCCCTCAGGAAATGAGGGCATAGTTATTAACCAGAATCATACAATCTCTGCAACAAAAAAAATACTAGATATAAGTTACTGACTCAAAACTGGATTTTGCTTTCAGGGAAGCGTTATGCTTCCATAGGGATAAAATTTGTGCCTCAAGCACAGGTGCTCGAGACAGGTCATATAGGAAGATTCAATATACAAATACATGGTTGCAGGACCTAACATTATCTGCTCTACTACATTCAGCAAGTCAACAAAATGGGTAATAGAAGGGAGGAGCGTACATAGAAAAGAGCACTAGTTGCATACTTCATCCATTAAAAGGCAAATAAAAACAGCTGGCTTCCACTGGCTTTGCAGAAACAACCAGCCAACTGATTCCCTCAGGTATCACAGAACACATAAAGCTCAAGAAGATATTTATGTATGTTTCAGAAGCTATGCCAAGAGCAAGATGACGACAAAAAAGACAATCCAAAGAGCTGTGTAGAAAGGATCGGTCACTGGTGCTAACACTGTTAGTAACAGCCCATGCCCTAATACCAGGGGTTAGAAACAGATGGCTGCAGGCCTGCATGGCAGCACTGTTAATTCATGTTCAGGGGTAATCCGCTACTGATCACCTGCGGAAGAACAGGGAAGCAAAGCTATGCTCTGGATCACTTAGACACTGTGCCTAAGGAAATCCACATCAAGTACTATACTCTTAATATTGCTTAGGGATGAAACGGATTCAAACAAAAGCTGTTACACACAAATCTATGCAAAACATTACTTTTATGTCCCCAGATAGAGAAAAACACTGCTTTGCATAAATACAGGTAGTACCAATAACTATATCCCCAAAATTCTATTTTTATAACAGAAAAATACTTTAAATAATCAACTGAGTCACTGACGCAAATAAGTAATCTTTAAAATCCACCTTGCAAAATTTGGTGTCCTTCAAAGCTACAGTATCTGACCCATCGTGCACCAATACATTAATCCAGTGTTACATAAGCCTACTTCGTTGTTTGCAGTCTTTTTGTATTATGTGGTATTAACACCTAAAGCTTATGACATTTTTTTTAGGAAACAGCTTTGCAAGTTGTCACAGGTCCCAGTCCCAGCCTCACTCTCAATGTTGGGAACACCACCTGGGGTTCACCATAACGGACATTAGTGTTTCAAGATAGGAAGCAGGACACCCTCACAGCAGCATATGCAGATGCATAAGAACACATAGCACCTTTTCCCTCAGAGGTTATCATCGAGAGGAAAAAAAACCAAAACAACAATAAAAAAAAAAACACATCAGCAGGAACACAGACATATGAAGCACCAATAAGGAGGGAGTAGCAGTTGTGATAAACAGAGATGCCCAGTGGCACAGTAAAACTAACAGGTCACTGTCTAGGAACACTGGATCTCTAAAACTTCTTTGTTGAAGGTTGCTCTGGCTTAGCTCTTCCAACTAGTTCCAAGGGCAAAAGTTCCTGGCTGTGGTGATCGGCCTTTAAAGCTACAGCCTTGTTGCACTGCACTTTATTAAGGCTTTGAATGAGCCCTGTAAATGTTAAATATATACAAACTAAAATTATATTAAGATACAACCAAACAAAAATAAGGAAAGTTATAAAGGTTGCCAAGAAAACCAGAAAATCTTTTCTCACGGGGTATTAACTTGCAATAAATCTAATTGGAATAAAAGGCCAAATTTGGCAGATGTGGGGAAAAAAAAAAAAGCAGTCGATGCTATGCAATCTCAGGCTGATTTGCCTCTACTAAAAGACCTGCGGAGTTTTCACTTCAACAGGTGAGGTGGCAAGATTATAACTACAATTTTTAGCTTATGTTCTGTGAACAAAACTGGCATAAGTAACAGTCTTTTTGGGTAAACGAATATTTAAGTACTTTGGTTTGTATGAAAAAAAAAAAAAACACTCAAGATTTATCTTTGAAGTTTTATTTAAATTAGTCACGACAGCTTAATCTGGATCAAACGAAAATGGGAAAAGTAGAGCTATACTTAAACCAAAGTTGGTTCCTTGATGCAGAAAGCCCTTAGTCTGAACATACAAAAAGAACTAAAATTAAGAGATGACAAAACATATGCATTAAACAGAGATGCTTGGCATGTTTGTCATCTGATACAATAGAAAAGACTTCATACTTGCTAATAATTTCCACCCACAAGATATTAAACAAAAGGCGTGGAAAAAAAATGTGGATATATTTGACATCAAACTAGCTACTGTTTCCTAAGGCTCAAAATATTGGCCTGTAGTCAATACATCCTCTGACACTAAAATCCAATGAATTCCCAGGAGAGTAGAGGTCACCAATGATGGAAAACTTAGTTGTGACATTTGAACATAAACACTTTATTTCCCACAGATTAAAAATGACAAAGTACAACACAAGGAAAATGCTGGTAGTTTCCAAATGGGAGCTGTCACAACAGGAAAACTATTTCTTTACACCTACTGTCAGCATTTTAAAGCAAAGTAAAACCTTCAGTACAACAATCACAGCAGGATCTGTGAACTATATCATTTCCCAAAACTGTCCTGTGTGCAGTCAGTAACGTTTCTAACCACAGGATTTTCCAGGGCAATGGTGAAGACTATTGTAAGTCCCATACAGGTGGGTGGGACTGAAAGAAAAGAGCCCAAGCAAGATGTTCTTACTCCACGTAACACCAGCTCAGATTTCTTTTGCTCCTGGCTTCCACCCCAGATATGCAAAGTATCTTTTAGTCTCAAAACTTAATGCTTGGATTCAGAAAAAAAAAAATAAGGCATAACAGGCTGCTGCTGAGTAGACACAAGATTAAGCAAAGTACCCAATGCCAGTGAAACTCCCTTGCTACTGCATGGCACATAAAAATGGGCACGTGCAGTTCATTCAACCCAGACAGTTCTCCAAACTGCAAAGAGGGTCCAACGCTTTCACTGTAACACAGACCAAAAAGCAAGATACTTTCAATGTGTAAAAATGAAAAAGAAAAGAATTTACATGAGAATCAGCCACGGGTCAAAACAAAAACTCATCCCCAAAATCTAGAATTCAGAAGGGGGACTGGAAACTAAAACCAGATCTTGCACTTTGCTTTTATGCCTATGCTGAAGCAAGCCACATGGAAACACACCTCAGCTCTGAGGGGCTGAAAAGCTGGATGCACATTCCATGCACAGCGTTAAATGCATTGCTGCTGTCACAGCACAACAGTAGCACATTTTCCTACCAGAACAATTAGAAAAATCCACATGAAGTAACATGTCTTATTACCTCCAGTACACATGAATACAAACAGATAGCAACTGCACCTGGAAACTCAAAATTTAGTGCTTTAATTCCTAGACTGCTGCACTCTGGTCAGATTTTTTAAAAATACATGAAAAGCATTAAAAACAAACAAAAACACTCAACCTAGGAAATATGAATTTTTGTCCTGCAGTCGTGGTCTGATTTACTGATTTACCCCACACTTAACCAGAACAAACCTCTCTAAACTGTTTTTCATTTAATTCATTTTTATAAAAATCATTCTAAACTTCCCTTTCTCTCCTCTAATATATATAAGAGCTTAGTATTTCAGAAATTCTGTAGGTTGCTTATGCCCAATTCAAAATCCCACAAAGGCTATTTCACTATGTGTCCTGGAGGCAGGGAAAGGTTTAGTTGTATCTGAAGCCTGACCCCTGCAACAACAGTAACACCCTGGAGATACTACTTCCTTCTTTAAAGTAAACATTTTTTATAAATATTTTTATATATGCAACACACACATTTCTAGGTGTTCTTGTGTTTATGTTTATACGACATGTAAACATGTATGCACATAGTGTATAAATAACATATAATTTACACTAACTAGAGTGTGTCTACACACGTGTGTGCATATTTCAGTGTTTCATCTATGACCCCTTGAAACAAGACCAGTCATAAGCTAAATGTTACATTGTTGAAATAAATTATTATGAGAGGGTTTAAAACAAAAGAAAAATAGGATTCATACTTGAAAAAAAAAAAAAAAGTCACTTGTAACACCAGGACATACACATTAATTTTAACCACTAAAACCTAATGAAACATACTGTTGCATAACACTGGCACGGAGCGCAGAGAATCTCTTAATTTTACATGACACCACCAACCACTGTTTATGCCACCTTGAAGCTCTTAAGACAAAAAAAAACAACCAAACAAACAGTACTTCCAAGGCACTGATCAAATCCCTTCCCAATTCAGGGCACAAGCTTCTTCAGGTGCACATAAAAGCGGTGGCAAGACAGATAATTCAAGTTCCTTTAAAACATCTCAAACATCACACTGCTGTCAAATGTTATCCTTTTCAAGGTCGTTTAATATATTCTGATAGTGACATAACCAATATAACCTTTTAAGTTATAACTTTTTTTAAATTATCAAACAGGAAACATGTAAAAACTTACTGGCCCATCATCCTTAGCTTAGAACATCATGAGCCTGATTCAAATTTGGGGAATATGTTTCTCAGAGATCTGTTTTGTTTTATCATTCTTTTCTCTAGTCATATGGAGCTTCACTTACCAATGCAGGCATGGACTCTCACTGAGAGCTGCGTCCTCAGAATCATACTGTGCTTCTTGCCTCTCCTAAAAAAAGAGAGGGAGTGGAGGGAAGAGAAAAGAAATACATAAAGAGGAATGATCTGAAGTTCAAGCACATTTCACCATTTTCTAAAAATCTACATTAGGGAAGTACTAAGTGCTATTATTTTATTAATAATTTAATTTCCATAAGAAGATTTTAAGGCTAGACATAGTCAATTATGAAAAGAAAACACAGAGGCAACTACACATCTAGAAATCTGCTCATACACACTACCTGATCCTTGAAACACAAGGAAAAAACATGTTCTTCATGGAAGGAGGTAAACGTAAGGAACGTCCCTCACTCAGGCACTGCCCAAGTTTCATCCCAGTCTTAAGCACAACAGCTCCATCTCAATTCCCCGCTACTGTCATTATTTTTTTGCAGGCAAGTTAGAATTAGACGCATCTTTTCACCTGGGAAAGTGTGAGGTACTTGACTACTAGATGCTCCACAAACTGGGACCAGGATAGAAGCAGCACCTTACCCCTGCCCCCCAAACTGCTCACTTGATGGAAGTGGAGGGTCACAAATGCTAGAGGTCTTTTCCAGGTGTACAGCAGTGCGGTCTCCCACTTTTCTCTGAAACCAAACGTGCAATCTACCTTCATGGAACAAGCAAAAAGAAACAATTCCTAGAACTTGCTCAGACACAGCTTTAGTTCATGCCATGGTAATTCCAGACCTAGTTCTATTTGACTTTAAATCCAATCGCTCTGTAAAAGTTCTGCTTGGACACCAGTAGGAAAAAGCTTGAGAAATATGAGAATTCCCGTAAGCTCATTCTTGGTTTGCCAAGCAGCAGCACCAAAGCTGTTTCCCTACAAGAGCTGCCTGCAGTCTGGACTTTAAGCATTTTCCTGGAACAATTCCAGCATTAGACCTGACTCTCTGCCTACCTAAACTCCTGAAGTTTCAGTTGGACACAGCATTTTCCTACGCCTTGTGTCTGGTCAATTGGTAACTGCTGTCCCATCCCATAAGGCTACCAGGACTACCAAATGGTATTTGATTCAAAAGGTACCTGAGATTAACACTATCGTCACTTGTTGAGAATATTGCTCACTCACCTAAGATCTGTTATATTCTTACTGTGACACACTGCAGTTCTTAGAAAGCTAGCTAAAATAAAACAGGTTCTTTTCCCACCTCATCATTAGTACCTGAGAAAAATGGATGAGATTTCTCTTACAGAAAGAAATAGTTCAGTGATTAGCATGCTCACTTGGGACACAGAAGAACTTATTTTCAGTTTTCCTGTTTTACTATAGGTTCCATGTACAACTGCAAGTAAATTAAGGCCAAACCACAAAGGTGTGTCTATACGCCAAATTAAGAGTCAGGCCTCAAATACTCCCAGGATATGAAGGTGCCTCAGACCTCTATGCATAAAACAAGAGGAAAAGCAATTGCTTATTGCATGATTCTGTTAGAACTTGCATATTATCTAGCTTTTAAGTCATGACTATTATTTAAGCACTCAACAGTCTTTGCAGGAGGCCTATCCAAGTCACTCTAAGGGATATTTACCTATTAAGAAAAAAAAACAGTAAACAACAAGAGGCTAGAGGGGAAAAAAAAGGCAAAAAGAAAGATTATTATGCCATTGATTTCCAGAAGTTAATTTTTAGTAAAATATTTTAACTATGATATCTGTCTCTGTGCAATCAAATACTAGAATGGAAAATAATGTCTTCAAAAATAAGGTCATAAATTACTGCAACATTTTTGCTTAAAGTCAGTGGTAGAGTTACAGCAAGGGCTTTTGAGCATAAGCAAGCAAGGTGTATGTGCTCCTGAAAGGAAACCACAAGCAGCTCTGTCTACCAAGGCAGAGCCTGCTAGGCCACTGAGGCAGTGAGAAGAACCACCAGCACAGGAGAAACCTGCAAATAACGTCTTGCTTTTGACTGAACCGTTAAAGATTCCCTACAGATTCACACTTGGACTTGCTAAACTCCCCATAGGCCTCAGCACACACCTTCCACCCTACATTTGTAACATGACTTCTCTTCCACAACTATCTTGTGTCCGAATTTCTGCTCTTTCCAGACCACAGGACATGGGGGCTGAGGGGAAAGTTAAAACTTTTTGATAAGGATCATCTAAAAATCTGTTCTCAAATTGAAACATCATGGAATAATGGAACAGAAGAGAATATTACTGTATATATGACTATTAAAGCAAGCACAAGGTGCTGGAGCTCCAACTGAAGTCTAAGCTATGCAAAGATCTTCATCAACAGTTGTATCACAGAAAGGAAGAAAAGGATATACTATTACGTCATTATGTAATCCCCGTATATAAGAGATTTCCTGAGGGAGCATTTTGAACCTCTCTAGTTTGAGGTCAATATGCTAATTCCAAAAAATGAGAAGAGGGGAAGAAAAAAAAAAAAAGGAAAAAAAGAAATGAAGAGCACAGGTCCCAGGGAAGTGGGGTTAGTGACAAAAAGGTAAGCTCAGAAAAATAAAACTCTGGAGTGCTCTGAATTATGGGCAAAGATGCTGATCCAAAAATCCAGCTACTAGGCTGCCCGAGTAAAGAAGCCTACTTCACAGGGCCTTTCGTTCAGCGGGACAGAGGGTGCTTCTGCCAAAACAGCAATCTTGCACTGCCCAGAGACAGGAGTAGGGATAGGCCACTGTGGAGGAACACAAGGATGTCACCGCATACACAGGGATGGAGTTAGGAAGGCCAAGGCCTATCTGGAGTTTAATCCATCAAGAGACAGCAAGCACAACAAGAAGGGCTTCTTTAAACACATCAGTAACAAAAGGAAGACCAAGGGAGATGTGATACCACTGCTGGATGGGGCAGGAAAGAAAGGACACAGAAAAGGTTGAGGTTCTGAATGCTGCCTTTGGTTCAGTCTTAACTGATCGGATCAACCCTCAGAAATCCCAGGTCCTGGAGACCAGGCACAAAGACTGGAGAAAGGAAAATTCTCTCTTGGTGGAGGAAGATCAGGTTAGGGATTGCTTAAGCAAACTGGATGTCTGCAATCTCATAGGCACTGACGGGATGCACCCATGAGTGCTCACGGATCGATGCTGCTGCTGCAAGGCCACTCCTCTTTGATGGTAAAGTTACTCGATCATATCTGAAAGGTTATATAGATCAGGAGAGATGCTTGAGGACTGGAAGAAACCAGTGTCATTCCAGTCTTCCAAAAGGGGAGCAAGAAGGGAAATCCAAAGAACTACAGGCCTGTCAGCCCCACTTCCATTCCTAGAAAGGTGATGGAGCAGCTCATCCTGGATACAAATTTCAGGCATATGAATGACAAGAAGATGAAACTTCTCAGCATGGATTCGCCTAGGGGAATAATCAAGCTTAACTGACCTAACAGCCTTCTCAGATTGAATGACTGACTGGATAGATGTAAGAGAGGATGAAAAGTATTTTTTTTCCCCCTCCCTCACTTTCACAGGTTGATGAGAAGCAGATAAGCTAATTTTCAGTTTCCAATATCAACAAAAAATAGCATTAAAATTAGAATTAGCTTCCAGGAATGACCATATGCCCCAGCATGTAATTCAGGAAGGTGCTTAAACATATGGAATATGCAAACAAGGGAGAGAAGGCAGTAAAATGTCCCTGTAGAGAGAGAGTAAAATTGCGGGGAGCAGAGGGAGAGGCTAGTATAGGATATCACAGTAGCAGAGACTTATTTCAGCTGTTAGCACACATGTAACCGCATGCTCCTAAAGCCTTCCTGAGATGAGGCCATTACACTGAAATTTAGCAATAAAAGCCATTGTAACCACTACCCTGCATCATTCATAATTTCCCCTTGCAACTTACCACATAATCCACTCTTTTTCCCCCCACAAAGAATTCAGTCACATACCTCAAAATTTTCAGTAGCATAACTCCCCAAAGATATTACAATAAGTTCCTCAAAATAGGAATGAATATACAATAGTATATTGGTTCTCATATAATTTCATATGGCAAAGAGCTACAAACAATACTAGGTATTTTACTACCATAGTGAATAGAAGCTAAAAATAAAATTGATGATATTGGTAGATATGCCCAATTAATGAGGTCTTGCCTCTTTCACTAGCATCAAAAATAACCTGGAAGTGTCAAAATCTACCCTATCTGTGAAAGCCCCCTCTTTCTACTTCTGTGAAGCAGCTGCTCAGGGACAAGTTTTAAAGGCTGAAATCGCAAGATATCATAAGGCAACTTGATTCTAGTTTCCTTATAAATGCTGCAGGGCTGTTCTTCATACTTTCATATATTATTCACTAAAAATCTCAGTTTTAAATACAAAAAGGACACAGCTGCATGCCTTCTGGTGAGCATTAGAAGAGCCCTGAAGAATGAAGAAGCAGCAGCAGAACAGAGCTTGCCACGAAATGCGTAAGGTCCCTCGGTGTCAGCAGAAATGCTGCTACTGAGGGTCACTTCTGGTTATGTTTTCAACTGGATTCTATCACTTCAGAGAAAGTGCAGATGACTGCACTTTCTCTGAAGTGACTGTTTGTAGAGTATAAGCTTACAGTGTTATGCAAAAAGCCTTCAATGATGCTTTTAAACCCTTTCCGAGAACCCTTTCTCATATTGCTCTAGCACTCCTTTTTCCAATCTCCCATTACCTGGGAGATCATTTTAAATACTCCAGGACTCAAAACTGAAGTCCTCTCTAACATTAGGACTCCAGTCCTACTACGAACGTATTGCAACCGTCTCCTTTGTTTTACTTTATTTTAGCATAGGTTTCCATAATTGAGGTGAAGAGCAAACTCTGATATTTCCAACATCCAAAATGCTGGAATTCAAGATGACAGAATGAAAAAGGGGAAAAAAGGGAAAGAGCTAATTCAGATCTATTTTTCTGATGTTTTCCAAGAAAAAGAAACTCAACACAAACATGTATATTATTCATCCCCATCCTGGAAATCAATCAGCCAGAAGTAGCAGCTGATGTCTTAAAATAACATAGAGCAGGTATTACTACACATGTTATGCATTGGTTCTTCAGCAGTTTCTAGGGTACAACGTTCCCCAACTTCTCTGGGTCCCTGCTGAGATCTGCGGTGATCTCTTGGAAGCACTGGACAGCTCAGCCATCAGGAAGAGCAAAGAGCACATGGACCTACAAAATAGTCATGGGAGAAAGGAAACAAACAAGCAATTTCCTTTCTAAGAACAACGTAAGAGAACAAGCGCACACAAATATGCATGGTTGACTGAACCATGGCTTCTTCAGGCTGAAGAAAATAGATGAACAGGAATGAAGAGAAGATAGATATCAGGATACAACCCCAAAAATCTCCTTTGCCTTTTGTTTTCAAGCAGGTTTGTTAAATAAACTCTACGCAGATAATAAAGACTGTATTCCACTCTTAGTTAAAGGGTATCACAGGTGCTGTAGTTGTATTACAGCAAATGTGACTGGCTACTATATATACAAAATGCATTTAACTTTCTTAATTTGTTTAACTTAATTTATTTAACTTTTTAATTTATTATCTATCTTAATTAATTTATAGATGTTAACTTCATAGTCTTTTATTATTCAGCAGAACTACAGTTGGCAAATTTCACATATATTGATACCAGATTCTGTTTAAGTAAAAGGCAGCTGCAAGGAGACAAAGGCTCTGGAGTCACAAAAATAGAGCATGGTTTCCATATCAGACTTACTGAAGTAATAATGTAAAGAAGCCATTATCTCCTCCAAGGTATAACCTCGATGAAAGCCTAGCAAGTCCTTGACGAGAAGGGACAAACTTTACGAAGAAAATCTGGCATTAGGGAGAGGGGAGAAAAAAGGGGGATTGAAGGAGTAATATATTTTGCCCCATGGGATACAGGCATCCCATCTTCTCTGGTCTATAATAAAAGGGATTGCATTTTCAAAAACAGCTTTTCTATATAAGTATCTAGTTATGGCTTGGAATACCTAAGTCAGCACCCTACTGTAGCTTATCTTTCTGTGATAGGAGAACACATCAATTTTATTTCAATGTTGTCCTTCTTTCCTGATGAACCTTTCAGACTATGAAGCCATTTAGACTTCCTAATGTTTTGCTTAAGGTCTAGACATTATAATTCAATAAATTATAGTAATTTAAGACTTATTGGTGTTTCTGAAAACAGCTTCCTAAATGAATATTTCGTATCTCAATAAAAGGAGAAAGTTAAAAGCAGCTTATTCTTAATAAATAATTTAAAAAAATAATAATAAAACATACTATGTTCTTCCAGGCTTCTTGTATTTTGCTTTCTGGTGTAAGGTAACTTTTGCAAGGGAAGATGCACAGACAATATTTGACAATGATGAAAAGAGTCACAGGTCTGACCAGCACAGTGACAGAACAAATGTTTTCAAATAACTCTCTCTAGAAATGCAGACTGGAGCCAAAAAGGCTTATTCTTCTTCATTCTGCTACATTATATATTCATTTAAGCTCAGACAGATCAATCATAAAAATGTTGTCACAGGTGGAAGCAAAGTCTAATGCTATTAGAAGACTGTACACTTTAATTTTTTAAATTAAGTGTTTTTACAATCTGCCATTTCTGAAATATTTAAACATAACAATGTTTAAAAGCTCATGATGCAACCTTGGGCAACCTAAATTTTCTGTTAAGTACTACATGCTTAGAACAAATAGGTGAAATGCTATATGTGTATAAGCTATACTTTGGATTGCACCATTGATGCCTGTAATGCACCTTGTTGGGGATTTAAAACAATTTAAAACAAATAAATAAAGCCACACATGCCACCTTTACTGTAGTTTTAACCCAGAATATTCCAGCAAGCCCCTTTTTAACTTTAAGTCTAGTGTTGCCAGTTGCTTCTGGACAGGGAGCAATAGCCATGGGCTCCACAGAAAACCCTGCTGTGCTAGAAAGAGTAATTATGCACAACAAATAAAAATTAGAGGGTAGCTTTTGTTTTAGAACTGAGAAACAGCAGAGCTTTTTGCAAGATAGACTTAGACAAAGTAAATACTAAAAGTTTCAACCGAAGCTGACAGCAACAGCAGCAAAATGTTTCCGCTAGCAGCACCTTTCGCTTTTATTAGTTTCACTTGTTATTACACAGCAAGATTCCCCTGCTGCCCCCCAGCCTAGAGCGCTACGCAGAGGTGCGGCACTTGCAAGTCCCTGGCTGCACAGCCAGCTCTGACCCAAGCACGATCCATTCGGCTCCCCGCCACCTCTCCAGAAATAATCAGTAGGTATTTCCACCCTCCATCATGACCACTACCAATGCAAACAGGTGGTTTCCAAATCAAGTTAAACTTCTAACTTGACAATTTTTTTCAGTTGATCCTAAAGTAGGCACTGGCTGGATAAAAACTAAACTCAACTTGGTAATTTAGTACATCTGCCAATTCATACTACGCACATTGAAAATGTTTTTGGATTTGGCCAGCGCATAAAGCCAGCTTAACTTGACAACTTATCACATAACAAATGCACAACTACTATTGCCTGACACAGCAATGTAAACGTTACAAAGCCTAGCACAGATGCTGCTTTCAGTGAAGAGCTTTTCAAAGCACATGGGCATAACACATGCTGCACACTTGTCTGTGAGAGACTCCACAAGCATTCAGGTTTCTTGGTGGACCAGTTTTCCCCAGTGTAACCACATGCACATTTCCAGCAGGAACAGTTTAATGAGAACAGCATCCAACTACAATCCTTTAGCTCAAAAATGACCCTTGGAAGGAAACATGAGCAGCAAGCCACCAAAAGCAAATGTGGCAACAGCCCTGCTCTAAAGTGTGTTATTTCTGCAATCAACTTAAACATTTTCATTTCAGCACCCATGCACTTCTGTCTTAACTTAGTTAGCTTTCTGACAGCAAAAAGCTCTTCACCGGGACACTGCCTTACAGCCAGTTGTTAGTCTAGGGCGCTCCACATCATCAGTGGAAAATGAGCTATTCCTCACTGAGAGCATAAAAGATGGGAGTTTTTGCCAGAGTTCAAGTACTCGAGTCTATCAGGTTTTCCATGAAAAAGAGCTGCAAGCCAGCACACACCCACACAGGAAAGTGCTTCTTAAGCTCCCATTAATCATGGCAGCACAAACTCTGGGCTTCGATTTCAAAGCTGTTAAGATATGGTTTTGACTGCAGTCTTGATACATTTCTCCATTCACTTGCAGATTCAAGAGATGCAGGGGGAAAAAAAAATATCTTACATTCAAAAAAAAAAGCTGTATAAAAGCCAAGTCTTTTCAGGGAGAGAGTGTGTGAGCACACATGGACGAAGAATTAACAGCCCCTCTAAAAGCTGTCAAAAAGTTTTATCCAAATAAATAACCTTTTAAGTTCTTCACAGATTATCATCTAATGATCTGTCATGTTCATTTTATTCACATCAAATCATGGAAATGAAAGAGTTCAGGAGAAAATAAAGTCTTTTAAATGCCAAGATTTACCTCCAAGAACACAGAAGATGGATGACACTTAGCACTAGTAACCCTTTCTGGTACATTGCAAGCAGCTAGAGACAAATCTATACATCTATCCTTAAATGGCTTTTCTCTCTTAACTGTTTTTCCATTGAAAAACTAAGAGTGAATTCCTAATGTTTTGGCATCTTGTTCTTTTAGAATATCCACAAATCATTTAAACATTCAACACAGTACTTCAACTTGGCACTCCTGGACATTTATTAAACACACTTATTAAACCAACACTCATTTGACAACAGACAAAGAGATAGAGGCTATGGTGATGCCCGTTTGCTCTTCATACTGAAAAAAATATTAGCAGAGTTTTCTTTTCATCTTCCCTTTCTAAATGGAAATGGTAATGAAATGGAGGGATTCAGCAGGCCAGGCTCAAGCCCCTCTTAGCAGTGTTATGTGCAACACTCAGGCACACTCAGTAACTAGTATCAAAGCTCTGGGTGGAGTTTTCATGGATCTCACCACAACACGGTGATTTTTGCCAAAAAGAAAATGAATCATTTTTTCACACTATGAAAAATACAGCAAGTTAAAAGTGTCAGACCATTTGTTGCATATACCCCTAACAAAATGACTTCTGCGTAAACAAGCCTCAAAGTGGAACATGAGAAGCCACCCATCAGAATGGCTATTTCTCTGTTTTTAATGGCCCAGTTACCACACGTTCAAATGTCGACCTTCTAAAGGTCCCTAAAACAGGTGAAGGCTGACTGCTGCCTTCATACCCAGTAAGAGACCCTTTTTCAAGAGCTGCTCTTAACGAGCAAAGCTCTTGCCCTTCCTTCCAAAGCTATTGCCCTCCCAATAGCTAACCAAAATCTCAAACCATATATACTTGTTTTTAGTAGAATTTTCATCTGTCACTTTGGGAAACACTGATTGCATTTTCAATTAAATCTCCATCTTATATTTTTGCATTAAAAAAAAAAAAAAAAAAAAAAAAAACTTTACAAGTTGGCAGAGATCTGCATTAGAGATCCTATTTTTAACAAAAATACCACTTGTGGATGAAAAATAAGAGTGGAAGGCTTGTGTCCTCACTTCTTGTCAACCCAGTGTCACGTTCTCCTGCTGTAAAAGTAACATGCCATTTGACCAGTGCTTTTCAACTCTTTGGTTATTTCTGCTGCTGTCAGTAGATTTCAAATGTTCGTGCTCCTCCCAAGTACTACACTTCTTTAAAATAAAAAATCTGCAGTCACAGAACAGAAGCAAAGGGCACATACATAGTACTTCCTATTCCCACAAAGATTCCCTGGTACCTTACCTAGAACTCTGGCTTAACAGTATCAAAAAGAGCTCCTATTTTTATTTGTAATTAAAATAATTTTAAAGACTGACTTGACTAGCTGTGAAAAAGTAGCTTTTACAATTTTTCAGACATTTATTTCTGCTAGACATCATTCTCTAACACGTCGAGAGAAAAATTCAGATTTTAAGGTTTGCCAATTTAATTGATAATACTAAGAGACTATAACCTGAAGAAAAGATTCCCAAAAGTTACACAAAATACTTTTCAAAGAGAAGTCTTGCTGCCTTAATCGCCCAACTACATTCTTTCATTCACAGAACATCACCAGTTTAACCAGACTCAACAAGAACTACTTTGGAACTGCCCTACCTCACAGTAGGACATCATGTATATATTCCTGTGTATATATAAAAATGAGCAAAATACACACATAAACTACATAAAAGTAGATAAAGCAAATAGTTTAAGTTTGTTACAATACACACACACAAAATTGTACTCTTGCCAAAACGCTGTTTTGGGTCTGCTCTCTTTTTGGAAATTTTCTATTAGCATCCTATTTGGCAAGAGGGGCTTTATAGCCAGGCACAGAGCTCAAAAACACTTTCGTCTCAGGTCAAATCTCATTTCACTGCATTAATCCCATTTAGGAAGAAGACTTCAGATTTATTGGTGGACCATCATCAATGCTTTTGTTAGTGAGCACAATTTACTGGGCAATAAATACCAAATAGAAAATTATTATTTTGCCTTGCCGTACTCTTCACTGTGGCAAAGGTCCCTAGTTACAAGGTTCCAGTACTAGAGTTTGGGCTACTCGGACTTGCTGCGACTTAAACTCTTAGTCCATCACTGGATGCTGGAGACATTTAGTTTTTATCAGGTTATTATCTTAGTTGACTTAGGAAAAACATAAACAAAAACCACACACCAAGCGCATAGAGAGATAAGTTAATTTCCATGAAATAAACAGTGCAAAATTGCCTCAATAAACAAATTACTTTATATTTACTGCAGGGTAAGAGCACATGAAGAGTTGCTAGGGAATAGGAAATGTGGCAAGTTCACAGCTTTTATTAATTGCCCAGCACAAACACACTTAACTGCTCATATGCTCTGCCACTTACACTCTAGGCAGTCCCACGCTGGCCTCAAAACTACTAGAGCAGGTCAGGGGCAAACAATTTTTCTCACATCTGTTGTCTGAGGCCTGAATCCTCAAACTGAATTTTTTGCAACACATTTGTCCTCAAGAGCTGCTCACTTATCTTAAAACCTCCTCGCCAGTGAGGAGAATAGAATGCAAATGTAGTTGTGACAAAGCCTCAATGTTAATAAAATTAAGAACGTTTGAAAATAAAACATTTAGCAGAAGTTGTTCCCTCAAAGTCTCTTTATTTGTCCTGAATCTCCATTCAAATCTTTGTGGAATTTTCATCTATTTTCACATGTAAAGCTAAATAGTAAATGAAACTTTACTTAAAATAAGAAAAAAAGAATTGATACTTTTGTATATAGTATATTAGATAGTCTGGAAGAGAGACAGTTACAGTAGTATTTTTGAAATATACTTAGCAATACGTTTATTTGCCAGTGATAATCAGTAAATTTTAAAATATCAGACCGTAAGTAGACACATGAGCACAGATGTGGATTTTTTTTTCCCTTCTACAAAAGACGGATGCAAGCAAATAGCAACGAAAAGCAGCATAGAAAGAGACCCCATAAATTTGTGAGTTTAGCTCTGAAGGCTGTGTGCACTTTTGATACAACTTGATATCAGCTGATGTCTCAGCAATTTCTGAGCACCTCCAGGTTCCAGAGGTGCTGGTGCACTGATGACACCAGGATCCTCCTCTTTTTGAAGTCTGCAGCAGGGGAAGAGATTGGGAAGCCACGACCCTCGCATGTTGGGGATGGGACACCAATGAATGTTAGCACCCTCAAACTTTGGAAAGGTGGGAAGAAGAACAGACACTACTTTATCCATACAGAAAAAGAGTTTTGTTTTTCGAAGTTTTCAAAAACATAATCTTAAGGGCCTTTTATTTTCCAACAGCAAAGTTTGGCTAACACTCCACTTCAAAACTTGTTTCAACACCTTAGTCTACCTAGTAAATGAGAGACTGCTGGCCTGCTGCCCTGCAGAAAGCCTTATCCTTTCCAAAAGGTGCCATAACCTCTCAGCTAGGCAACAGCCTCAATAGACCAAAACTCTAACCAGAGAGCATGAGAAACAACAGGAGGGTCACAGGCAGGGAAATCCTTAAACAGACCAGGCTATTCAAGGTCCAGGAGAACTGACATCAAAAGCAGAGTCATTCGACTCACGTTGTCACTCAGGCCCATGCAGTATCATGTTTCTCCAAAATTATTAGGTTTTGTATTCCTTGTATCTGAGCACCTGATACAAGGATATAAGATGACAAGAGATAAATAAATGAATACCTTCCTTACACAAAAGATGGGAAGGACTTCCACATTTCACCTACTCCGGAACTAGCTTCAAACTAATTCATTCCTCCTGATTTAAAAAAAAAGAGAGGTCTTGATTGTATTTTACTTTTAAATTCAAAAGTCCTTTTAATTTGTTGCTTTTTATTGTAATCATCCCTGGCATTTTTCAGATTCTCCATTTGGTCTGAGTAATAAGTATCACAGAATTAAAATATATATATAAATAAATATATATGAATAAATGCATTTTAAAAAATACAGATGAATTGCAAAGAGTAAAAAATACAACAGCTTTTTATAACACCACAATGACCACCTTCCCAGACACCTGTGAAATGAGATCAAGAAAAAACTGTAGACAAATTTGTCAGAAGTTGAGTTTTCCAACAGTGAATAATACTCCATCCAAAATACAAAACGAACAAAATCAGTGCACAATCTGCTAGTTTGTGGTACTGCTTCAAAAAATGAGCCCCATCATTTTTAATCAAACAAAAGCTAAAGTAACCTTTTAAAGCGTCCATAACTTCCTCAGGTGTTGAGGTAAAGAAATGTCATAATAAAAGTTTTCCTTCCCACAATTTTGCTTTTTGCTTTAGACTAAGCGAAGTCTAAGCAGGCAAAAAAATACCATACAAAATATCAAAGGATATTAAAAAAAATCTAGCAAGATTCCATTATCCCCAAAAGAGTCTGAATCAAGTCCAGAATGAATAAGATGGAGATGGAAAAGGGTGTGGAATACCATTTAAATGGGGTTCAACCAGCATAACTCATCTGAAGAAGAGTCTAAAGGATGAAAAAACATCAATACTGAAAGGATTCATCAGAGGTACTTCAAAACAATCTGTTAAATAAAAGCTTTGAAAATGTATTCCCTGAAGGAATAGTAACACACTATTTCAAGAAGCTTTTGTGTTCTGTGGTTTGGAGTTGCATACCTTGTGTGCTCTCATAAGGGTCTGTTAAGACACGTCCATAAAAGGAACTTGGACCATTATATGGTAATTTAAACAGAAATTTCTTGAGAATTCTTGCTCACTATAGAAAGATCATCAAAAGCAAACAAAGGAAAAGATCATTAAGATCATTATCCATCAGAGGTACCTTAAAGAAATAGGCAATCTAACCTACCTCCACATTACAAGCAGCACACAAAGAGGAACTCCCAAAATTACTTGTGCTAGGAACAAGAAAAAGAAATAATACACTTAAGACTTGAAAAGAAACTAAGTTATAATGTGATTTTATTGATCAATATCTGGACTTTCACATATTTTGCAGACCCAGTTTCAGCGGAGAGTCTCAGTGCTTGGTCCTGCTTTATCCCAGAGCAAAAATGGTCCAGTCCTCCTTGGTCCCCTCGTTATCTCCCAATGGTGCAAATACCTCCCAAGGTGAAAACGGCAGCAGTCAAAGCCAGGGATACAGGAAGCAGTCCTGCCTCAGCTCACATGCTGCTCAAAGTGAGCCCTACAGGGTAAGAAGTGCCTTGATTTTTTTCCATCTTCTTAGGACACAAGTTTAGATTCTGCAGCTATGAATAGCAACTATCAAAATATATTTTCAGTACAATGAGTAAAGAAAAAGGATTCCTTTGAAAGTGAATGTATGCATGCACATCTTTTGTAGCCCTGCTATTGACAGATATATATCATAAATCACTCGTAATCACATAAACCATTTTCATCAGTGCTTAAAAAAAAAAACACAGCCTTTTTAGAGCAAATGGGAACATTTGGGCAAAATATGTTGAAAACAGAAGATTATGGCACATTCTAGTCACTTTTAATAGGCAATTCCACAGCTTAGGATGTGAAATTTTAAAAATGTCATGATTATCCAGCTACCAAATCCTTCCTTCAGTTCAGCGAGCTTCACTGACCCTGATGAGCCCAAGAGCCTCAGCATGGCAGAGGCAGTCTAATCTCAGAAAATTAAAAGCTTTGAAGATTAAGAAGAGCAGGACCTTGAAATGACCCAGAGAGAAAGGAGGAGCCCTGTGGTCGCTGTGGCTAGTCCCTCCCAGCTGCTAAGCCTCAGACGTCTTCGGCCACCAGCTCCCCCACAGGAGCATCCCAGCACCAGGCCCTGCTCACTGTACTGGAGACACATCGAAACCACAAGGGCCAGAAGCAGAATCCATCTTGCCAGAAACTTGACGTGGAAACAGATATTACTGATTACATTTGCTACCCTATTATCCGGAGGGGAAAAGAAATGAATGCTCTTGACATAGCACAAGATTTGCATTTAGTCTGAGACGATATTATCGTGAGTTGGGTAGGCAAGCTAGTTGGCAAATTGCTAAATTGTTGCTTCTTCTAGTTCACCTTCCTTCCATCATCTCTTGAAACATGAACAGAAACAGGATGCAGAAATTCAGATGAAGTTTGACCAGTATCAAAAATACTAATTTCACTGCATGTCACAGGCTAAATTCCTGCAAAGCACCTCCGGATGACTTGTCTTTTTCATAGTGCCATAAACATGAATTTGCTTGTCATCCCTCAAAATGTCAACAGCTTTGCAGAAAATGACTTGAAAAGACAGGTGCTTCCTTTACTTCCCTTTCTGCTTGACCAATATCTCCTTGCTCTCTACCCCATTTTTCCTAAATGAGAAGTTTTGTACTTCTCTGAGCTGCATCACAATGTAGCCTAGCAAAACTTTGCATGTTCAGGACTCACAGAATCACAGAATGGTTGGGGTTGGAAGGGACCCCATCTAGAGGGGAAGGGAACAAAAGAAGCAATTAAAAAAAAAAAAAATGAACCTTCTCACAACCATCTCATCAAAGCACAGGGGGCAGCAGTGCGGGATATGCGCATGCTAGGATAACGCATGGGCTCTGTGTTGCCTGGACCCAGGGCCAAGGTTGACACCTCGCACGTAAACGCCCGCAGCCGCACACACAGGTCCCTGTGCCCCGCAGAGGGTCCGCACAGCGTTTCCTATTGACAGGCAGGGGGTAGCTCAAAGACAAGCGGAGGGAAGGTTTATATGACAAGACATGCAGAAAAAACACACAAATGAATTAAACGCTTAACTGAAAACAGGTTTCACTTTTAAGAGACTTGCACAAACACACAAAAAGATCAAAATATTAAGTTATGTTTTTATGCATTGGAACAGAGCACACAAAACTCCAAGAAAGTTTCAAGTTTTTTTTTTTTTTTTAGTGTAGCTACCACAGACAAAAATTGAAATGATGTTTAGGGAAAAATTTGTATCATTCATTATAATGATCCTAATATTCCTACAACATATAATATGCCTAAATAAAGCACAAAACAAAACAATCTGAAAGGTAGCTTGAAGTCTAAAGTGAGAAATCTATTGGGAATGGCATCTACCAGTCTCTGACTTTTTAATACCGAGTGATGCCACTTGGGTATCAAAGGCAATGGAAGTACCACACAGACATCACTAAAAAAATGAGAGAGTGTGACCTGACAACTTGATCGCACAAAGTTATTTCAAAATTGTAAATCCGTATTTTCATCAAAAAAAAAAAAAAATTTCACTGCCTTTACTTCAGCTCAAGTCAAGTAATTATCTGCTGCTCATTTATACACAGCTGATAGAGTTGCTGCAAACTTATGACCAGACCACCTTAGATACTGCATGCTTCTTTTGTGAGGAATAAAATACATTTGAATAGTAGAGGCTCAGTGCAGCTGTACTGGCTATCAACTGCAGAATTCTCTCTGTAACTTAGGGCATTTCTAACAAAACAGTTAATCTTCCAAAAATTAGAAAAATAAACAACACTGGTACATATGAATCAGACATGCACAAATGCACACACCTGAGTATCTATAACACACTAATTAAAATTCTTGGCGGTATTTACTGAATGCAGCACTGAAACAAAGCTGACTGAGGTTCCTGTTTCACAATATTGCATTCTTCAGACAGACAGTTTAAACATAGAAGAAGTAGTAGTCAAAAAAACATGACAGCTATTGCCTCCAGAACATCAGAGATTTGGACAGGAAAAGGAGAGGAACCATTAAGCAAATAAGAGATATATCCTTTAGCATTAACAAGCCCTAACCAATTCAACCTGCAGTTGCTTTCCCTCTGGCACAGCGTGCTTGCTCACACACATACAGCCTATGCCAAAACACGCCCATACAATTGGTTACAGCCATTGAATCCCATACAGCAGCCAGGACACAAATGGCTCTAAATTCTTCACTTGTGTTTTGAATGAAACAATCTCACAGAAGACTCAGAAAATGTCATGCTAATAGCAAATATTTGTAAACATGTATGTTCCCACTTTTTTTCCCACTTTTAATTCTCACAGATGGTTCTGAAAGCTGCATCACATTAGAATAGTTAAGACATGAATTCTGACAGATTTATCATACACCATCTTTTATAGAAGCTGTAAGAGCAAACATAGATTTAGAACCAATAAGACTCTTAACTAGAAAGTAGGAGACATGCTTCACTTGTGAAGTATTTTATCTTTTCTGTTTGGTAGTCTGAATACACCAAGTTAAGCAAAGCCTCCAAATCTCAATGCTTCCAGACCATATGCTTATTTACCTAATTTTAGTAAACATTCACTTACCCAGCATCCTCTTGGAAGCCTTCCAATTCATCTCGCTGTTCTGCTAAGGTGGATTCTAAATCCAGATAGGTACCGTTGTGAGACAACTGCAGCGTGCAATCATCAAGCTGTAGAACAAAATTCAGAAGTTCAGATTAGGGCAGTAACTCTCTCCAAAATACAGTAGCTTTCTCGTTTTCAAGGTCCCGACCAGGGTCTTCCTAGAATAAACTACATGTAAAGAGCAGAGATCAGGAAAAGAGGGCGCTTTTATGCAATATAATTTACTCCAAGCTCAGTTCCTTAGTCAATAGATCACGCTTGGTCACAACAGTATCAACATGACTAACACAGAACAAATTATTAATATGAAGCTATAACTTAAGGGTTTTAGCCAACTTGCCATAAAGGCACTAAGGTTCATGAACAACCACAGCTGAAATGGAGAACCTGTCCACAATCACACAGAGATAAAAAAAAAAAAAAAAAAAAAAAAAAAAAAAAGTAGCTTTCCTTTCCTTCCCTTCCCTCCCCCTCCCTTTCCCAGCAAGAGTAGGTCTACAAGATCCCAGAAAAAAAACTCTGGCCAAGTCATCATATAGAAATGCAAAATAACTGCTAGACCGAGTAGGGGTAAATCAAGAAGCCCAGGGGAAGAACTAGGAAGTAACACGTGCTCCTCTCTCACCATGAGATAACACAGCATCAAATCACAAGGAATGAGGAAAAAAAGCCTTTGCAGGGCAGGGAAAGAAGAAAATATTTACCAAAGGGTAGGTGAAAGTACAAAGTGTCCCAACCTACTGCCAGGAAAGGAGTGGCCATCCATCCCCAGGGAACCCAAGCCAGAAGCAGAGGAACTACCATCACTGGGGCCAGTTTGACAAGCTACTGTGGTCCTTTGTTGGTAAGCTAAAGCTCTGCAATGTCTCTGGGTTCCTTTCGTAATGGGTTTCAAGTTCAAAAACATTGTAATCCCAAATATACTAAAGCTACTAGATGTAAAATTTAGTTTGATGACAAAATAGTCTGACGGCAACCTGCCAAACAGAAAATATTTCATTCTTCTGGATTTGGCAAAACAGGGTGACACATTCTTCACATACCTCTGTCCATGGTTGCAAACACAAGCATGATAACGGTGGTACAATTCACAGTCATGTTACAAAGGCCACTTTGAGGAGAAAAATTATTACAGCACATAACACAACCCTTTTGCCACATGCAGCAATCAATGCCTCTTTCAGGAGGTAGCAAGGGCCTATAGGTCTATGATTCAAGAAAATTACATCTCTTTATCTTAAAATACTAATAATCAGCAAAATTCCCTGATTTTGATGAACTACCCAATTCTTCCCTACTGCCCAACTTCCCATGAAGGTGATGCACTCCCAGTAATCCTTCAGTCAGTCAGAATATGAACTCACATGATGTTTGGAAGTCAATACTAAAACTGAAGCTTCTCAGTTCTCCACCTCTGACCTATGTATACATACAAGGAAAGACTGTTGTTTTACAGTGGTTGTTCTGGATCACCCAATTTGGAAATACTGCAGAAGAATCGCTTCATATTAAACAATGGATGAAGAGTGGCTTTTGTGACTCCATATCACTGTACTTTCCACTGGTCATGGTTTGATAACCATGATATGAGATAATCTTTTGGAAAAATGGAAATGGTTAAGGGAGTAGGTAAAGGTAGATTTCAAACTTCCTCAGGTTTTCTCTATCCTTTTTTCTAGGGAAAGAGCATTTAAATGCAAACAGTGCAAGCTGGGCCTGTTTAGTCTAGAGAAGACAAGATGGAGAGGAAATCTGGTCTATTGATGGGAGGATGGGAGCAAACTCTTCTCAGTGGTGGCCAGTGACAGGGCAAGGGATAATAGGTACAAGTTGTGATTCTGTAAGTTTTTACCCTGACTCTAGGAATTAAAGAGAGAAATGAACCTTCAAGCATAGCGCTCTGATATTACAACAATATTACTATTTTGTATCTTTTTGATTATAAAGGATAGCCAAGTTAAACTCAAGATAAAGCCTTTAGTGAATACAGACTAAGTATTACTCTGGGAAATTTTTTCCCAGTCGCCTGGGATATCAAATGAAATGCTAATTTATTCAAAGTAATGCCAAAAGGCAAACTACTAATTAGATAAATGTTCTGCTCTCACTATGGAGATCAGGACATTTGCCCACAATTTCCAATTATATTGCATAATAACGGAAGAGGAACTGTGTTTTATTAATATGTTATGATTTTAGTCTATAAAAAGGACAATGAGAACAGGAAGTACCTAATGTACAAGATAAAAGAAAATAGTACATTCTCCGTATTTTCATCTCATATCCCTAGTTTCAGCTGAACACAGTATTCATTCATGCTTTAAAGCACTTGTACAATGCATCCATTAACAGGAGCTATGATAAAGAGAGAAACTGAATTTCAGTTCCTTAACACTGAGCTTTGTCAAAAGACTTTTTTTTCTTGTGTGTGTGTGTGCGCATGTATAGAGATGAGAGTGAGCAAAACAATACTCTAAAAGGAACAGATGGCAATAAACCATCTACAGACTAAAGTCATCCTTCTCTGTATAAGCTCAGCCCACTACTTTACATCGTTCCCCTCCAAGCTTCATTGGCACTCCTATTTCACAAACAGAATACAAAGCAAAGGTATCTTGCGAATTACTTTTAACCAGCAAATTGCCCACCTTTAAAATCTAAATGATGCATAAGGTTCACTCACGGGAACTCACTATTAGCAATTCAATATTTTGTTCTTTCTCCTCTGTTCCATGTTGTCACATATTTTATTTTCTCTTCATTGCTTCTCCCTGGCTCTGGAGACTCTCACAAATGGTACCCATTTAGTTCAAGACATGCAATCCAATTTAATATAATTCACATTAAAAACTTTATTACCATCCCATCTCCTTACAGAAAGGGCAGAAGTCAGAACCCATAAAGACAGCCATTCAGAAGCAAACAAGCAAAAAGATACTAAATGAGCCATTCTGTAATCACGGACAAGATGGCTGTTCAACTCAAAATTATTGCATTTGCTCCACTTCATTCTTGACAATTATTTTCACTCTTCAATATTCCCTACAAGCTCCAAAATTCAGCTTAGTATTTTGTTATTAAACTGCTTAGCCACTTACTATTAACACAAAGTCAGATTCACCAAAATGTTTTCATAAGATTACTCCTAGAAACTCTCACTTGTGCCTTCAGATTAGTAAGTACTAATTAGTAGTGCTTTGTATGATTATTAAGTCTTTGTATCCTACTTTCCTGTATTGTCCAGAAGACTCAAAGATATTATGAAAATTAAAAATATATAATGCAACTCACCCAGCAAGCTTTATAAGAATTGACTACTTTTCTATAATCACATTAAAATACCAACACAGGTGTTGTGAGATTATGAACAGTGAGATGAACACTGACTATGAACACTGCCAAACAGGACAACGGTAATGCCACTTTTTGAAGCACAATTTCTCCATTTTCAAAGTTTTCTGCAACATTTCAAGCTTTTTTTTCATTGCAGTTCAAGTATCAAACTATAAGCATTTGCAGTACATTCTCATCTTCTAAAATCAGCAGTCCTTTAACATAAATAAATAAATAAATACACTCACAGCATTTTTTTCAAGTATCTATAGATATTCCCTAACTCTATGAAGAACATGTCTATCCATTTCACAAAAAACATGAAGCTGCTTGACAAACACATTGGGGTAAGTGTAGTTTACACGCGCACACACACACACACACAGGTCTCCAAGTCTTGTGCAAAGGCAACAAATGGAAGTCAGTAAGACATATTATCATCTACAAGAGGAAAAGGATCAGATTCTAAGTCATGGGCAACAGTCATCAGAACAAAAAATTTAGGTGTAATCAACATCAGTGGGTGGATGGCAGTAGCAGCAACAGTTCTCTCTTCTGGTTTTCATGAAAGTGGAAAGGAAAATAAGATAGTCTTGTATTCCGTATGCAAAATCTAACCATTATGCTAATTATCATTTTTTGGTTTACATTTAAAACCCACTGAAACATGAAGACCTGCATTCTGTCATGACAGAATAGCTATCAAAAAGTAGCAGTTGCTGGTGGTTTGGACAAAAGTAGCTCAAAAACCAAGGTGGCTCTTGACTGCCTTGGATGAGCAGAGGAACCCAGCAGCCAATTTTCAAACCTGACTACAAACGTAAAGCCAGTAAGAGAACAAGATGTTCACATACGACAGCCTGAAATGCAAGAAAGCTACTAAATTAAACTAGCCCAACTTTACCTTTACCTCATTTTACATCAACTTTACCTGGTTCTATATCGAACTTCCCAAGATGGGGAGACACATTTGAATTTTAGCTGATCAAAGTAGGTATCCACACAAAGGTGACAGACTTGCACTTTCCTGCCATTACTAACACCTGACCTGCAACTATAACAGGCACAGAAGGGGAATCCAAAAACCACCATACACACAAAAATGCAAATGCCATTATCCAAACAGTTTCACATTTTATATGTGTATATATAGATAGCACACATTTATCCTACATATTTTCCCTGTAGTTTTCAAACAGGCTCAGTGTAACAAACTGACTAAATTTGAGTGTCAGATTTGTGCATCAAAACTGGAGCACTCAAAACATAAGAAATGGCTTGGGCAGCAAGCACCAAATAGGCACCACAGTTAATCACTAGACTCCAGAACTTTAGGAGCAGCATCCACTGGCTGGAACCCTGATGTCCTTTTCCCTCTTGCAAGGTCCTGCCCCATTCACTTCCAAAGCGTCTTTGGGAAATGAGATGCTGTACCCCTCGACAAGGCGGGTAGTTGTTCGAGTAGCACCATACCATGCTTGCAATAAGGCAAAACAAAGAACATGCAGCCATATAGCTAATAACCAAGTCATAGCATATATGCCCAGAATGACAAAACAAAAAGTTATACTTGCAATTTTAGCACACCATGTCTGAGTGCTTTTAATCATCTGCTACACACGAAGATTTAGGGATTGGTTTTTGGTGGAACACAATGGTAATTTCAGCCTAAAAGACTGTATTGATACCCTCATGAGTTGCCTCCCCACAATTGGAAAGTTCTTATATAAATAACTCAAAAATAGACTTTTCCCTCAGACAATTATGAGGGAAGAAAAATCACAGAAAGCCCCTAAGAAGTCTGTCAGATGAATGAATAATAGTGCAACTATTACAAGTTTTACATTGAGAAAATGAATACAACTAGTCATGCAAAAAACAAACAGGCCTAATTAAACAGTTAAAACATCTAAACATTTAAAACCTAACGGATAGTCCTTCGTGCCTAGCCCTATGCCTTCACCAACCAAGCCCTGATGAAGGGGGCCTCAGCCATACAAGAGGAGAAGGTCCCAGCTTAAGAATTGACCCAAAAAGGGTCCAGAAAGATGAGGCTGGCAGATCTGTGCCGTCACTCTGCCATCTGGTTTGTGCCACCTCACCAGCACTGCAGGCCTTGGGTGACATCCCTGCGGGAAACACACAGGCAGGGGAACAGTCAGCGACAAAGTCTTTCAAGTGCTATTTACAGATTTATAGATTACTGGAGAAAAAACAAAAAAGGAATAGGACAAATTCAGTATATTATCTTTTACAGGTCACGAAATAAAATTAGTTTTGGCTACTCTCTAATCCTGTGGTGCCAAAATAATTTTTATACTGTGAGGTTATCAATCTTAACACAACTTAAAATAGTTTAATGCTATAAAATAAGAAAGTCTGTCATTTCTTTATATTTCACAATTTCACATGCCCAGAAGGAATATGGGGCAAGGAAGGACAACAGAAAGAAAAAATTCTCAGCCAGATACACCTGCACTTACCTACACACTACACACACTCCTGCCACCTTACACAAAAAGTCTGATGGGCACATAACACAAGGGCACACTGCCATGCCCATGGAAACTTTGGGGAAGAAGATTTCCTTTCCTCCAGAATGCTGCTCTGCATGTATAGCACCAGCCCAACATGGACTCTTGTTTGGCTTGTTTTTAACTTCTCTGTCCTAGGGTAGCCCTTGCCTGGCAAAAGTCAAGAGGGTGGATGCCAGAAACATCCTCCTTCCTTTTCAAAAAACAAGCCATTATAAAAAGTTTCTTCTCTTTGCTGTTTTTTCAAGCATTCACAGAACTATGTTTTACCCCCCACACCATACACACACACACACAAAAAAAAAAAGACGGAGAGCTTCCCTTTCCTCACCCAATCAGAGAATCCACGCCGAAGTACAGATTTCTGGACAGGCGCCTTTTTGCAGGTCTCTTAAATGTCAAGAAGATACTAACAAGTCAACAGCCAGTAGGTGCAAAGATAGCATCGAGCATCCTCCTGATCTTATCTACCATTTAAATAAAGATAGGCATCTTTCAAAAATTCAGTTCAGACAGTGATTAAGGATCATATTCATACTGTTCAGAGGCCTACATAATGAGATTGAAAGATAAATTTGTTTACTGGTGTTCCTACGAATTACCTGAACCTCTCGACTTCGCAGCCACTGGCTAGAAGCACAACACAGTCTCATCAGATTTCTAGTTACTAACTGGACCTACAGGAGAGATTATTTCACTCATTTGTGTGGTTTCCAAAATCAGAGAAAGGGGAAATAGAGGAAGAGAAATTAAAGTAACCCAATATAACCAAACTGCTGAAACAAAATCCAGCTTTTATTTTACCTTCTGGCCCAGATTCAGAAAATCCTTATCTTACTGAAATGTCTTAGTTCATCTTTCATTTAAACATTATTTGCAATAATTGTTCTTATTAGTGTTGGCATACTCCTTAATCACCTTCAGAATGCTTTTCAGTATAGGCAGAATGACTGATAACAACAAACACAGTTCCTTTCTGCTCTGTTTTTCTTTCTAAATCCAAAGCCGTGTTTGGCTTTACATCTCACAAGCCTGACACATTTGCGCGCTCCTTGTGCCCAGCTTTTAAACATGTTCCTTTCTGCTTCAGCTGTTTTTCTAGTGGAGTGGCAATCCTGTTACCAAGGTCTACAAATGCCAGCTCTCCCTTTGCTTGGCTATCCTCTTCTCCTTCTTTTCCAAGGCCCTTTTCTAGCCAGAAAAGCAGAGAAAATTCTCAAAAGCTCCATCTATTTACAAGCGCTAGTATATTTTGCATCTTAAGCAAACTGCATAAATTGAAATGATGCAGCACAACCATTTTCTCTCTGAGGCCAAGTCTTAAACTGAGAATGATTATTCTACACTAGATACCACTGCATTTTAATGTTTTTGAATTATTATAAATGACCTGACATTCACAAAATAATGAAAAATAGGTATAGACCAATTATGTCTTGCTGAACAAAGCCAAGCCACAAGAAAACCTTCAGGGGCTTCCGAATCACTATCACTACTCACACTTGTACTCTTAACTCACTCTCGTATTTCAGGGTTGGAGAAAAATCTTTTGTCTGTGACTTAACTTTAACCCCATTACAAGTGATTTTGCTTGCAGGAACTCCCTAATTGTGCATCATGAGTGATAAGCATAGTTTGAGAAAGCAATTGCTAATGCTAAGACATCTCTAGTTTACTTTTAGTAGAGCAATATCCATTCTCAAGCTACTTCACAAACTTTGAATGCTTATACTGTGCTCAAGTCCAGTTGCATGAAAAAAACAGTGGCTCTACACAGAGTGTAGGCTGAAGGTTTGTGAAATTGAAAACAGGGCAGTTAGAGTGCAGGTACTTTGAAAGAATCTGCTGCTCTGAGAATGAAAAACACCATATTTTGAACCCAGTTTGTTCTCCTTGCCTTCAACAGCAGCTTTTACCTCAGGTGTGGTAGACACCATAAAGTACTATTGGGGTGAGGCAGTGTAGTGGATGAAATAAAACACTAATGCCACATTAGATCCTGAAAAGCCACTGGAACAATACACTGCCAATAAAAATATTCTGCTGAAATAACAAAGAAACTAAAAACAAGCACAGAAAATTGTTATATTAATATTATGTGTTTGGCTTAAAAATAACAAAAGGAAGTTCAGAGGTCAGAGCTCTGAAATGACACTATTTCTGGGGGCTCTGAAGGAGGCAACACATCATCCTGAGCATATGGTGCCCAGGAGAAGATGTGCTGCTCCTCGGAGGTAGCAACTCACATCACTGACAGGCCAGACTCCTTGCTTTGCAATTCCCTGTAACACAGTGATCACAGGGAAAAGTTCAGAGTTTACTACAGGATGTGTTCCCAACACTGCAGCCACATGAACACCATTGTAAATGGCATGAGAGCTCAAAACACCAAAGAAAGCAAAAGAAATTCACCTGAAGACAGGGATTACTGCAATGTTTTTTATTAAACTTGAAAGAGCTAATCAAAGTATTAAAAATAGTTTCATTTCTGCATTAAAAACTACACAAAATTTCATGCTTCTAACACAGTCTCCCCACTCCTGAATTCAGTTGTTTCAAGTTATATCAGTTAAATTTGAGATGACATACAAATCAAATAGCCAACTTAGGCTCAACTTGTTTAGATTCCAACCTCACCCCCGTCCAAAAAAATAAAAAATAAAAAATAGACAAACAAACAAAACTTCTCCAGCTGTAACTCAAATCTACTGCATTTTTTGGTTCTCTCTTAGGAAACATAGCAAGACCTACAGGGTGAAAACGATCTCTGTATATGTTGTCATTAACTTTTTTGGCACTTAGATTCTTCCACTCACTTTCCCCATCCCTGTCTCACTTTCTCAGTAAGAATACTAAGATCTAGCTTTTCAAGCCTTCATAGCTAAGCATATGCCTTCAGCTGAACAGAAAGGAGAATGACATAAGAGGGTCCTTTATTTGGCAAAGCACAGAACTTTTTGGCTGATGCACATGAGATGCCCACAGCTGACATGCTCTCATTACCATTTGGTAGGAATTACTGTGAAGGTATCCAAAGAAATGGAAATAATTGTATTCTCCAAGAGAAAAATAGGTCAAAACAAGGAGAGGAGGGGGGAAAGGATTAGCTTCAATGGAGTTTATCATCTGAGGAATCTTTTGTTCGTGTGTGTGTGTGTGTGTGTGTGTGTGTGTAAATCACCATGTTAAACCTCCTTAAGTCCTTCTTTTAAAACTAAGAAGAAATCTGGGTAAACCAAAATCATACTTTATTTGAAACAGTTTCATCTGGCTTTTTTGTTACTTGTTATTTATGCTTAAACCCGAATTATTTCAATTCTATGAATACGTTTGAAATCACATTGCAAAATTTATAACTTGCAGCTTTTTATTTTTAAAGCCTGTCCCTATAAAAGAGCTCTCCATCAATAGCCTCCAATTTGTTCAAGCAGTTTAAAGATATAGCTCTTGTGGTCTAAGGATTCCACTGTTACTACTCTAACTGTATTTATGATATTATAGATTTATCACTACCTATCACAAAATTAAAACTTTAGACTACACTGGATTGCATAGGCAGCCACATAGTTTACACAAGTGCAGCAAACATACAAACCAAGTTCAATCCAACTTTCAGTTTCCTAGAAGGCTAAAGCAGAGCACATATGGAGTTAAGGAACAGAAAAAGAGTTACTGAAAGCCCACAGTAAATTGTCTCTTGTGATAATAGTGCCTCAGAGGCTCTTAGCTCAGAGGCCATACAAATTTAATATATACATGTGTAGCTATGTGCACAAAAATATATACAGAAAATTTAGTTGCACTGAACACTAACATCATTAACACCAAAAGTTTCTATGAAATATAAGCTAAAATAAGACATGACAGGGTTACTGAAGAGACCTGTCAACAGAATCATCCTTCAGACACACTTTGAATTTTAGAAGTTCAAATTAAACATCTTTTCTGTTTTTTTTTTTTTTTTTAATGATTACTGTCATCAGTTTTCTGATATTTAGACTACCTCTTAAAGGTTCTGTGGTTTCAAAAGCTAACATCATTTGCCAAGTCATTTGTGAAAAATGGGACTCCATATGAAAGCACTGACCAACTGGTGAACCTTGCAGAATCTGTTTTTCTATAGAGCACAGTTTTCTGTAGTCCTCCAGAAACTAAGCTTATAGATGTCTAGCCTGCAAATTCCAACTGGATTTACCTGCAGAAAAGAGGCTGAGAATTTCCACATGCCCAAGATGAAACGTATGTGGTAGCTTTATGTACCTAAATGCTGTCATTACCCAAGACCTTGGCATTTTTCAGCTTATATAGTCCTAGAGCCTATAGAGACTAGTCTGCTCTTCCTCAAGCAGACAACTTTCTTCAAGTTACTTACAACACAGGTCACTTTGACAATCCAATTTATGGCGTGCTTAATGCGTCTGCATCTCCTTGCAATCCAACTGGGCAGCAAGCTAGCACAATAACACAGGAAAAGCTGCTTGGAAACATTTGACCCTGCTGTACCACTGAAGCAAAGTACCTTGGAAGAACAAATCCTTAGATATTTGAGAATAAGCAGGCAGAAGACATTGTGGACATCATTTGAAAATAATCTGACCCATAGCAGGCCCTGAAGAGATGGCCTAATCTGCACATTGTTCTCTCAGGTTATTTGGCATAACATCCTGTACTATAGATATGCCTTGATAACCATTTCAGTTCAAGTGTTCCTCCTAGCTGCCTGTAGCAAAACAATTTGGAATGTCCTATTGTGCATGTGTTATATCCTGAGGCAGAATGAAATAGCTGGTTAATAATTCTCAGGGAGCTACATATTTTATACTTAACAACACAGACCAAAAAAAAAAAAAAAAGGCAGATGAGGCAGACCTGTTTGAGAAAAAAAATAAACACCCTGAGACTGTGACTGTATTTAGCGGAGATAATAAATATAAAAAGTTTAGAAGATGAGAAAGATTTTCACATTGAGAACTAAGGCACAGAGAATAACCTCACTTGTGAAGTGGTTAACCTGTAATCCCAGAAGTTTTTGGTGAATCCAGAAGAAGAAAATGATCTCTCAAGCCTTAGCACAAGGCCTTCATCACAAGATCATCCTTCCTCTCTAACAAACATCTTTTGTTGATTTCTCAAAAATCTGGAAACAAAACTGTATGCTTTCTTCTGACATGAGCATTAAGTATGTTTTACTTTATGCTAAGAAAACCAATGTATTACTTAATGAAAATGAACAAAATAGATTTCCTTTCTATAAAGGAATTAACAATCCTTTAAAAATATATGATTCACATAAATGGGAGATTTAGATTTGAACAAAGAGGAGGGACCATGATTCTCTTCTGTCCACTTTAGAAAGAATAGTGCAGCCCTAAAACACAGAAACAAGCAAACAGCACATTCGAGTTACGAAGAACAGTCTACAATATTGCAACTACTTTATTTTGAGTTTAACTATGATCACAATCTAAAATATATAACCGAACTCCATCTACAAGTTGCAGATGTTGAACCAGTTTCATTCATTAAAACTCTCAGTACACATCCTCAAGCAAAAGCTATCAAATTGAAGCTATTAAATACAATTGAAATACGCTTCTGAAATACAAAGCATGAGGCTCTGCTTTATTCATGGTACTGCTGGCTGCCAATTAATTTAAAAGTGGTGTGAGTAGACTGACTCAGTTAAGCTACTGCTTTACCCTACGCTTACTCTTACAAAGCACTTAAACAGTAGGTTGAAAAGTAGACAAAAATAATTGCAGTTTGCAAAGTATCCAGGTCTTTGGTAGTAATGCTCATCTTGCATGATTACCCTGGTGTACCCTTATCAGCTCCAAGGGGATGATGTCATCTTCTTGAAATAAGAAACAGGTCCTTTCACCGTTCAGGAAGATTCAAACCTTTTGTTTGGCTTTTAGCGCTAAAATTCCCCCCTGTTAATAAACTAGCCCCATTCTATTTAAAAAGAAAGGAAAAAAGAAGAAAATGAATGAATATTGGAGATGCATTCAAAAGGCATTCAGTGAAAGAGGAAAAGTTTGAAATTCTCTGCAGGCTCCTTGTTGTGAGACACAGCCAAGTTGTGACACTTGACACACAGCCATAGCAACAGTGGGCACTGAGGAGCACTCCTGTGACCATGGAGACATGCACTGCTGGTGCTCCTGGTTGCTTTGGCTAGGCTTTCATTTCCAGGAACAAAAATAAAATAATTTAAAAACAGAACAACACACGCAAAAAAACATGCAAACACGAGGCAATGCTCAAGCCCATGCTGGCAGCAGTTCAAAGAGAAAACCACAAGCAACAAAAAACACACACAAAAAAAATCACGTATTGGGGAAAGTGCTGACAATTTAAGTAAAAGAAAGTTTCTGGTGACCCAAAAGCTGATCTGAAGACGAGTTAAAAAGAAAATAGCTACGGTTGTTCAGCTTGCCAGGCAAAGAATAGCTGACTCAACCATCCTAAAGAAGAATAGGATCACACCCTTTGGTCTTGCACAAAGGACATTCAAAATAGCAGATTAAAAATATAATTTTTACACAATAAAATCAGAAATCTTTTTCTAAAACTGTTATTTCTGTTTAGAGAGCATCTGGGCACATCTGACATACAATCCTTTTCTCAGCATTCTATTTAATTCTATGTTACTGGCTCTCTAGTTTTTTTTTTTTTTTTTTTTCCCCACTCACTCATGCCTGCACACACCCTCTAAGAACCTAAATAGAGTAAACACACAACTATTTTTTGAATATCTACTTGAAACATTTGGGTCAGTTCCTGTTGTTTCACTGAGAAAGTCCAGGAAGGCATGCACAGATCTTCCATATCAGACCACTACCTCATACTCCAGACTTTTCCTACACCACAGGCATGAATATTCTGCCTTTACAGCAAGCTGCTTATGGGGTTATAAGTGTATCCATGGTTATGGGTACAGCATTGGATGGTTTTAGGATCACTTAACAGAGCAAGACACAATTTTGTCCTAGGACCTTGCAACCCATTTCTGACCAGAGGATGGTTCATCTGCCCACCTAAGAATACTACTTCTCTTCACAGCTTGCTTATTTCAGAAGAGATTATTTTCCCTCCAGACATTAGCTCAAGAAGTCTAACCAAGCAATAATGGAAAGAAAATAAGGAAGAAAATACATTCTTTTTCTTAAATAGAGAGTACGATGAGCTTCCATCTTGGGCAACGTGATACAGGACCAAGTTTGCAGGTTTAACATACTCTTGCCTGATTATTCAGGCAGCAGCATCTCCAATCCCTTGTAGATGCAGAAGCAGTATTTCACAGAATCTCAGAAAGGTTCTGGTTGGAAGGGACCTCTAGAGATCATCTAGTCCAACCCCCCTGCTCAAGCAGGGACACCTAGAACACGGGGCACAGTGTCGCATCCAGGCATCTCCAGAGAAGGAGCCTTCAAAACCTCACCCCGCCTGTTCCAGTCCTCTGTCCTCCTCACAGGAAAGAAGTTCTTTCTCATATGGAGATGGAACTTCCTGTCTTTCAACTTGCACCCATTACCTCTTTTCCTATCACTGGTCATCACTGAGAAGAGTTTGGCCCCATCTTCCCCTCAGCTACTTGTACGTATTGATCAGATCTCCTTTCAGCTTTCTCTCCTCCAGGCTAAACAGGCCCAGCTTGCTTAGTCTTTCCTCATAAAATAGATGCTGGAGGCCCTTAATCATCTTCGTTGCCCTACACTCTGCTATTTCTAGGGAAGATGTTGGGACTTCACACCATCACTTACATGGACAGCTCGATTCAGTGCCTGCAGTTTTCCCAAACAGCCTACTAAAAGATATCAGCAAGAGGCTGAGGGAGAGAAGCATTGTTTAGAAGCATTGTCTGTAGATGGACCCTAAAAATCATGGTTATATACCAAATTTTGATCTGCCCCACAAGCTCAAATCTGTCTCATATCTGCCCATATACGTCATCTTGTCTTCATTATCTCTGGTGTCTCAAGAGGAAATTCAGAGGCTCAGCAGTCCAGTTTATGACTTGCTTACCCTGTGTTATTTTGATTAGCTTTGGAGGCAGTTTGTTCTTGTCTCCATCAGCCTTCATTTCTCCTGGACATACCCAAAGAAGATCACCTAAAATGAGGTGAAATAACACTATTTGTCTATGTTTTAATAATTTAAAATAATGCATAGCTTGAGTTGCAGCAATAAAAAAAAAAAAAAAAAACACTTTATTGTTACACTGAACATTTTTAGCAGGAGAATGAAATCTATGATTTTCTCCCTCCTTTTTCCCCTTGTTAAACACAAGTTTATAATTGCACTGCTGCGTAAATAGATTTATTTGTGCCATGCTCTGTGCAGCAGAGAAGTCAACATGCTCAGTTCATTTGTCCTGACTGCCATGCCAATATGAATTAGCAGTGAAAATACATGGTCCTGCTTTAGGGAAAATAAATAAATAAAATAAAAAGAGATAGAACCTTATTAATAATAGAGAGGGAAAAAAAAGCCTGAAGGATAGATTTGGAATCAATATCAATTCTATTTCAACTGTTAACCTTGTCCTTCCATAGGAGGGAAACCATGAAACACATCCAGTGCTGCATACAAAAGCCAGCTATGCTGCAACCAGGTGACAGAAAGCAGAAACTCATCCCAAGAGTAGAACTTACATAACGTTTACATAGACTCTCTTAAGCTCCTCACCTCATTAGATTTAGCAGCCCTGACTTTTGTAGATCAGGGAAGCAAAGGAAATGTTCCTGTGTACGTCCGTTGTGTGCCCAGTCACCAGGCACTGCACTTCCCTTTCCAGCCCTAACCCCATCACCAGCTCTCTCTCCCTTCTTTGCTATGCTAAACTCAGAAGGCCAGTCTGTTGCCAGATACCTGAAGGGCCAAAAAATGGGAATGAATATTCTGGAAGAAGCATTTCTCGTCCTAGAAGCAATCCTCACAGCTTCAGCCTCAGCCAGGGCTCTCTGGCAGCAACCACCTTGGCCTCTGTTGGGCCACCATCAGCAGGCACACAGCTTGCCAGCCTCCTCCAGGCAATCCGTGGCAAGCAGAAAGACATGTCCCATGTGCCCGCTGGGCAAAGCTGGACAAGCTAAAAATCAAACCTGCTTTTCTGTTTGTTTTTATATCCAGCTGAATTTTAGTAGTCCCATTTGAGACTACTCAAATTTCAACCAGTACATCTGATGTGGTCCCACTGATTTCCTCTCCATGTTAGAGAATTTTTACTGTTATTTAGTACCAGCAGATACAAACTAGACTTGAGAACATACACACATTTAGCACAAAACACTCAAGAGGTTCCTTTCCCAACACAGACTTTTTTGGTACATCATGATTATCATAGTAATGGAAGGAGCTCAAGTAATTCCGTACTGTAATTACCATTCCAGGAGGGTCAGTCTGGACTGCTAAACCACTGTCTCACAATAACAAGTTGACCTCTCTTTAGCAGAAAGAGATACAGTGGTTGCTGAAACCTCAGACAAAGAAAGGAATCTATATTCCTTCCTCAACATCTAAACTTGTGCTCTAAGTGCTTTTGGTTCAGAAACCACTGCACTCGCTCTTAAACACAATGAGCTTCACACAGCTCTATACATCCAATCTAGCCCCCTTATCTCTGCGGGAGCAGGAGTCTTCTTATTTGCAAAGCCTAAAACAACACTAAAAAAGTAACAAATTCCAAGGGAAGATTTTGGCAGTTGTTGGCTGTTTTACAAGATTAAATTACAGCTCCTGACAAAACCTTTCCAGTACCAAAGAGGATGTAATTTTTTTCAGGAAGAAAAAGTGTAAGAATTATCAAATTTAGCAGACAAGTACAAACTAGAAATTGTTCAACCTAGTATTATTAAAACTGAATAATTTGACAGCATGATCGTAGTACACTTTAAATGTAATAGAATAAAAGCAGATAGTCACAAAAAAGCAGGATAAACTGCAGGATGCCTGTGCTTAACTACAGGCATGCCTATAAATGTCCTTTCGAACATAAAATAGGTGGCAATGTTTCACTGAACAGTTTTAGATATTAATACACTGATTAGTATTTACACACAGAGAGTGCTATCACAGAAACTTGTTGCAGAAGTTACTCCTTCACTATAAAGCAAGAATACATAGATAAAGATTAGTGTAATATTTTAAATCAGATTCCCATTTTTAAGTTCCTTACTTTCTACAAATTTAAAGAACTTGCTATAGTGAACATTTATACTTTTAAATTAAATTCTTATTCAGTATGATTTCAAGTAGAATCAAATCATTAACATTGTATTAGGAAACACAAGAGTTAAGTCTCATATATTAAAAAGAAAAAAAAAAAAAAAAGAGTATCCCACAGGCTGTTCTCACTAACATCCTTCCTATGCGAGCTACATAATTACCACTGGCAAAACTGGGATGCTCACAGTCTATGCCATACTGTCAAACATTCCCATTTTCCTATACATTGATCTTCTATTATTAATAAGGTAGAAGAATCTACTCAAATCTAACAGCGCTCTTCCAAGAAATAAGAAACGCAAATATAGGTCCTTTTAGGTAAAGAGACTGAATATTGGTAAGTGTTCTACTTCCAAAACAGCTTCATAAGCACTTATTGACAGTGCCATCATAAGAAAATTCTATGAATCCCAAAAGTTTTTCCAACAAGCATTCAACTAATTGTTTCTAATGCGAGATAATTTCATGTCAATAAAAAAAAAAAGACCAAATATAGTTTTATTGCACTAGCTGGACTTTACTATTATATTGAACCAGCAAGTTAAAACCATAACCCGACTTAAGCATCAGCTAAGATGCGTTAAAAAGACACCAATCCACCTCAGATTTAGACATATGACACTATGATGCTTACAAGATCAAAACATGACCAACACCTCTCCTCCAGCGCAACAACATAGCTGGATACCAATTCATTCATGCAATGAATTGCAAAAGCTTCCCCAGGTATATATAATCTGTTTCAAAAAAGTTGGAAATAGTTGATAGTTTTAGATGCAAACTACAGGCATAGTTCTTTAACTTCACTTTCCATTTACAGAAAGTTGAAGAATTTAATGATACCAAAATAATTCCCTTGTAACCCCATCCCCAAATCATAACACACTAAGAAAAACTATATTCCTATGGACAAAAACAATATAAGGTGAGATAAAGCTTGCTGATCAGTTTAATACTTTAGTGGCACCTGAGACCATGCTAAAAACACAATATTAGATGCAAAGGAGAATTACATTAAAAAGTTAAATGTGAAAATATCAAACTGCAATGTTAGTATCTAAATGTCGTATCAATGTTGTCATGAGCTATTATGGCTCTGAAATCCCACATGCCCTTTTCCCATTACTCATCCCCACCCATCCTCTGGTCTGTATTACAAGGTTTTTACTTTTTCTTTTGTTTGTTTGGTTTCATGCCTCTAAACACACAGGGGCTTCAAAGCTTTGTTGCTCCCCACCATATATCATATAGCAGCTTTTCACCTAGCAATACCCCCCAAAATGTCATAAGCTTTATGCAGCCCAATGCCAGTCTCACTGCTACTAACATTACATTGTTCTTAACTATAACTAAGGAAAAATGACACAAGTATACAAACCTTTCACTATTGTAGTAACATCTTACCTACACGTCATCCCATTAGTAGCTCAGGCTTTCGTTAACACTGCTTACTACAGCACTGCCTTCACAGAATCACAGAATGGTTAAGCTTGGAAGGAACCTTGAGAGATCACCTAGCTCAAAGCCCCTGCTCAAGCAGGGACACCTACAGCACGTGGCACAGGGTGGCATCCCGGCAGATTTTGAAGATCTCCAGAGAAGCAGCCGCCACAGCCTCTCTGGGCACCCTGTTCCAGTGCTCTCTCACCCTCACAGTAAGCTCTTCCTCATATGGAGATGGAACTTCCCATGTTTCAACTTACACCTGTTACCTTGCACCCAGTTTCCTGTCACAGGCCTCCACAGAAAAGAGCCTGGCCCCATCCTCCCTACATTCACTCCTCAGGTCCTTGAATATGTTGATCAAATCTCCGCTCAGTCTTATCCAGGCTAAACAGGCCCAGTTCACTTAGTCCTTCCTCATATGATAGATGCTCCAGTCCCTTAATCATCTTTGTGGCTCTACGTTGGACCCTCTTTAGAAGTTCCACGTCCTTCTTGTACTGCGAAGCCCAGAACTGCACACAATACTCCAGGCATGGCCTCACCAGATAGACCTGCTGGCAAGGCTCCTCCTGCTGCAGGCCAGGCTTCCATTGGCTTTCTTGACCACGAGGGCACATTGCTGACTCATGGTTAACTTGTTGTCCATCAGGACTCCCAAACCCCCCTCCACGAGCTGCTTTCCAGCAGGTCAACCCCTAATCTGTACGGGTGCCTAGTGTTATGCCTTCCTTATAAAGGGCTGTCCAGAAATGGCATCCAAGGATGAAGGCATAATCTTACTATTCCCAGCTTGTAAACACACACTTTTCTTGCAAAACAATAGCATCTCTTTGGACCAGTTTTCTTCCAAAATTAACAGTAAATTATGAGAAAAGCAGGCACTACTGACTCAAAACTGCTGTCCCACTGCACAATCTAATCATTAGAGAATCACAGAATTGTTACAGTTGGAAAAGACCTTCAAGGCCAAGTCCAGCCGTAAGCTACTCCAACCATGCCTGCTAAACCATGTCCCCCAGTGCCTCATCCACGCATTTCTTGAACGCTGCCAGGGATGATGACTCCACCACTACCCAGGGCAGCCTGTTCCAATGCTTGACTAGTCTTTGCATGTAGATTTTTTTCCTAATATCTAACCTGAACCACCCCTGGCACAACTGGAGGTCATTTCCTCTTGTCCTATCTGTAGTTATTCTGGAGAAGAGATCAACCCCACCTCACTGCAACCTCCTTTCAAGTAGTTGTAGAGCACAATACGGTCTCCCTGGAGCCTCTTCTTCTCCAGACTAAACAACCCCAGCTCCCTCAGCCCCTCCTCATAAGGTCTGTGCTCCAGCCCTTTCACCAGCTTCATTGCCCTTCTTTGGGCACGCTCCAGCAGTTCCATGCCCTTCTTGTAGTGAGGAGACCAAAACTAAACACAGCATTCGACGTGTGGCCTCACCAGCACCAAGAATGATCACCTCCCTAGTCCCGCTGGCTACTATTCCCAATAAAAGTCAGGAGGCCGTTGGTCACCTTGGCTGTCCGGGCACACTGCTGGTTCATGTTCTGCCAGTTGCTGACCAACACCCAAAGATCCTTTTCTGCCACACGGCTCTTCAGTCACTCTGCCCCAAGTCCCAAGCCTGTAGCACTGCAGGGGTTTGTTGTGACCTAAGTGCAGGACTCGGCACTTAGTTTTGTTCAACCTCATACAGCTGGTATCTGTCCATCGATCCAACCTGTTCACATCCCTTTGTAGAGCCTTCCTACCCCCAAGCAGATGAAATCTTCCTCCCGGCTTGGTGTCATCTGCAAATTTGCTGAGGGTGCCTTCAATCCCCTGATCCAGATCATCAATAAAGATATTAGAGAGGACTGGCCCCAACACTGACCCTTGGGAACACTGCTTATGACCAGATGCCAGCTAGATTTAACTCCATTCTCCACTACTCTCTGGGTCCAGCCATCCAGTCAATTCTTCACCCAGCAAGGAGTACAACTATCCAAGTCATGAGCTGCCAGCTTCTTTAGGTGAATGCTGTGGAAGACAGTGTCAAACTTACTACCAAGTAGACCACATCCACAGCCTTTCCCTCATCCACCAGGCAGGTCACCTGGCCGTAGAAGGAGATCAGGTTGGTGAGGCAGGGCTTGCCTTTCATGAACCCATGTTAGTGGGGCCTAATCCCCTGGTACCTCCAGCGCGGAACTGTAATTCATGCATTCACGAATCAACAGTATCAAATAAGTATCACTAGCATCAAAAATGTATTTTCTTCCTAGTAGGCTGACTCACAAGTCCTCGCGAACTACCATCACTTGTAAACTGAGCTTGCTCCTTCTACTACAATACAGGCTGTGATATGAAAAAACAGTGAGGGAAAGAGCAGGAAGAATGAGAGAAGACACAAACACTGCTTTGCTACCCAGTCCTTTATAATTGCTCAAACACCATGAGGTATTTGTATAAACACTCTGCAGCTAGGGATTCACATTCACCTTTCTCCACAACAGAAAGAAACTAATCCTGCTAATTAGTTTCAGTGGCACCTGCCTAAATAGATACCTTTTTTCACTGCCATTTCTAAATCATAAGGACAGACATGAACATGAGCACTATTCAGGTCACTGCCCAATGGGGACAGCTTTAAAATCTAGCATTTAGGTTCCACAACATCAGCAAATAATCGATTAAAAATCCTTGGTAAAGCAAGGAACAAGGTTATGCATGTTGTTGTCATAGGCTGTGCTAAGAATTTTCATGCACAATCTCTCATATACTTTCCCAAACAGCTAATTAAAATTCTTCACAACAGATCCCAGCAATATTTAACAGACACTTGTAAATCTAAAAGCTTTATAGTTTGCCAGAACAGGTTCTCTTGCAAAACGAATGTCTTGACATTAATTCCCCCAACACCTTTTCTAAAAGTTACAATTGATAAAACACAGTCTACGAGAGATTCTAAATTTGGCTAACAATCTGCTCATGACAATATTCCTGTTTCTAGGCTAATAAAAAAAAATTCAGACCTTCCCTCTTTTCTCCCTCTCACAAACAGTCCTCCCAACTCCACCAGTTTTCAGGTCTCTTCAGAAATCATGAGAATTCTTAGTAGCTACACAGGAAAGGACCATTCAGTCGCATTTATTTTTAAACAGTCAAACAGGCAGCCTGCTAAAACACAGCACACAGGAACAACTTCAGTATTAACCTCCAGTGCAGAATACTGCAGAATACATTTCTACAATGACTTATTTAGAAGAAAGGATAAAATAACCTACATGAGAAAAAACAGGGAGGTATAATATTGCCTTAAATGCATCTATATATTCAAAAAGTTATTCAAGAAAGCAAGCTCCTCCCCCTCCTTTTTTAATGGTAGTATTTGACACTCACATTTCCCTTCTTGAATTTAACATACAAACATAAAAACTGAGTAGCATGAACCCTGCATCCTTCAAAAGATATTCACTCAGGAAAAGTTTGGGGGGGATTTTTACATTCATATATATGTCATATTTTATAAGTTAGTGCTTTAGATTAAATTTTTATTTCAAGAAATCTAATTTGGCAGATAAAAAACATGAGAACATAATTTTAATAAATCTCCTGAGACTTCCTAAAATACACTAGCTGATGACGACTAGCCAGATAGCAAGCTATTCTCTCCTTGCCAGCTGCATCTATCTTCCTGAAATACTTGCTGGAATATCAGTGACAAGCCATAACAACATAAAGGAAGCAAGTATAGCTCAGCTTACACTTCACCGAAAAATATTTTTAATCTACTTTTTGTCACTCAAGTCACACCTAGCTATAATGATTTCCAAATGCTATGATCTATTATGAGTGGCTTTCCCACAGAAAAACAACCATCTAAAGAATGGTGTTAAGGCAAGGGCACTCTTTCAGCAGCCTACAAGAACCATAAAAAAAATAGTAAAGTTGGTCACTTATTTGAGGCATAACCACACTATCCCAATTCATCAAGGTATTTTCTTAAGCATAAAATCCCACAAGAATAGCATTCTGCCCATTACCTTTGTCAACTTTTAATCATGTCATATTACCAACAACTTGCCAAAGCAGAAAGCAACAGACAGCATACAGCATGTCTGTGTAAAGGCTATTTTTAACCTGCAATTCAATCAGCACTTACAATGGCTAGGATTAAAGCTTCAAGAGAGCCAAGTTACTGTATACATGCCAGTGCAATTACATGTTGAAACATGTTGAGAGAACGGGATGGTAAACTGTGCTCCCCCTTTCCCCTGGTGCAAAAGCACAGCACGAGAAAGTTACTCGTTGGCAGTTACTAACAGAGTACACACTCATATCTTGCCTGTCTTGATTAATATTACACAAAGAAAAACCTCAAAACAATTGACAGTTTCATCCCTATTCTTTTTGATATGATTTAGAGCTTAGAGATAACATTTTGACAGCCCTGAAAATCAATATCCCTTCACCTTCACTGGCAGCTGCTCAGCTGACTTCACTTAGTCAACAGCGATGTAGCTACCTTGGATAGTATTTTCAGGGCTGGCTCAGTAAGAAGTCTACTCCATCCTCATCCTGTGCAGTACTCAACTCCTCTGCTGAAGTAATATTACAGGATCTATTCTGAAATAGCAGCTTTGAGGATGCTTTTATATATCAGGCTGTCCTACTAATGAAAAATAATATTGAAAAATAAATAAAAAATTTCTTCAAGCCAGCCCCAAATTTATACTTTAAATGCTTAATTATCAGTGTCTTCAATGTCAATGTCTTAAAAGAAAAAGCTAAAGGAAAGGAAAAGCTAAGATAACTGCTTCAGAAGTAGGGCTGATTGGTTCTTAGAGGAAACTAGTAATGTTTTGAAAATAATGAAAGCAATGACAGCACCATGTAATCATTTATCCTCTAGGATAAATCCAAGAGATATATGTCATGAAATAGTATTGACCCCCATACACTGGAACTGCTGCTGTACACTAACCAATAAGACAAGGGAGATGACTGAAGCTGTATCTCATCACCAGGCTTCCAGGCTATTTAATGTTTTAAATTTTCTTTTTGATACAGCAAGTTGTGTCCTTCACTTAGTTTCTTCTGAAGAGCAGTCCAAAAACAGTGTTTCCTGCCTCTTCCCTATCTTCACACACAAACAAATGCTAGGAGATACTTGCTTCTAAAACACACCCCTAATAAAAGGAAAAGATACAAGGAATATGTAAAACTGTTCTGAAAACTTTCAGATTCAATAGATACAAATCAAGGCACATCTAGTTAGCAAAAAAAGGAAGAATCTTGAGATACTTATGTTCATTAAAGCAGGCTTCAAGATTTCAAGCATATTGTTTCTTGACAGGCACTTTTTTGAATATCGATCACTTCTCTTCAGCAAGCTAAATGAAAGAATCAGGAAAACTGAAACCCAAGAATCTGAGTATAAAAGTTCAGAAAAATCAAAGCTATCAACATACCCTATGCTTAGCATGAGCTCTCATTCATCAACTGCAGCAGTTTTATTCCTCTTCTACATTTCAAATCCAGCCAGAAGAAATCTGAAAGCACAATTCATTAGCACTCAAATTCAGCCTACCTCTCTACTCTACTCCCTCATCTTCTGACGCATCCGGATTTTCTTTCTTTTTTTCTGCAAAACATTCACCTTCACCAGAAAAAGTTTATTTTCCTTCTTAAACCAAAATTAAATCTCAAAGAAACTTCTCAACTGACTATACAAACACACAAACAAGGCAGAATAACATGCGGATGAGGAGCATAGCCACCACACCATAACTGAAGCATCACAGCGCACAAGTTAACCATGTTTGGAGAGGTAGAGGCATGGAGGTGGGAGAAAAACTGAGCAGAACACCTAAACCTAAGAAGCTACCATCTACTAGGCAAATACAATGAAATTACATACATTTATTTTAATGGCGTTTTAATAATTTGATCCTCCAAAATTTGGAAAGGGAACATAAACTAATATAAAGTATTATGGTATAAAATGAAGTAGGTGAATAGGACAGGAAGGAAACACTTGGGTCACAAGCAAACAAGCAGGGAGACTAAATCCAGAAAAAGTCATACTTTTCTTTCTCGTACAGACACAAGATGTCTCATTTACTCTAATCAGATCAGCACAAAAAACGACAGTAAAGTCAGTCTTTCAACTATAAGCATCAGCAGTCACTATCATATATGAATAATTTTGACTACTAACACAGGATAAAACAATCATATGCACCTGAAATAAAATACCAAGGTTTACCTACAGCCTGTTTTTCCAATTATGAACAGAGCTTGCATACTCTTATGGTAACTGGAGGGTACTTTGCATTTATAAGAAAAGCTTGTCTCTATTTTCTCAACTGGCAGTACAGAGAAACTGAAAAACAGGATGACAAAAATCAAGGAATAAACACATGCACAGGGATCTAATTGCAATCACACTACAGATTCCTACAAAGAAGCCAAGAGGAAGGAGATAGAAAAAAAAAAAAGTCATATTAGAGAAATTTTAGAAACTCTGGAGGCAGTAGCAAAGGTGGCCATCCTTAGACAAGCCTACACTCACTGTTAGACACATGCCAATCTACAGTTCACCTCCTTTCTTTGGCACTCAGCTATCAGGATGCTTATTTCTCTCACCTTTCCAAAGTGCCAGATTCAGAACAAACAAACATTGAACAAAAAAATCACTCTTGTGAGGCAATGGCTGGACACACAGGTCCCTACTGCCCCTAGGCCAGAGCAGCATAACTAAATCTGCCCCCTTTTCCCACAGGGCTGCAGGAAACAGCACCCCAGTCTTCCTCCCCTTGGTTGCCACCTCTCTCTTCACTGGCAGCTTGTTACCTTTAATTACTGGGGCCCTGCAGGATTGCTGCCCCTCATAGGTGCAAAGAATAAAGCTCAACAGGCAACCTTAATTCCCTGCCTGGCAAACCTGGGAAGCTCTTCCGCACTGCAGGACCAAGACCTCCCATGAGGAGAGCAGAAGATAACAGATTGCTGCGAGCTAGGTCCCACACAAAGCTCAATGAAGGTACAAAAAAACCTTTTATAAGTAGAGCCAAAGGTCACTCTCCAGGGACAGCTACTGCAGTATGGTATTAAACCATAGATTATTAGATATATAGCTCTTGATTTCTTCACCTTCCATAAAACAGCAAGTGTTTCTCAGTACTAGAAGTCTATTTACATCAGTCCCAGAGCTAGAAAGGGGCCATCACTGGTGGTGTGAGGAAAATTTAGAACCACTGGTCTACTCTCACAAAATGCAGGCACAAAACTTCAGCCTTTCATTAGCACAGATGAATTTGCAGCTGGCACCCTGATTGTGTTCTCTGTGGTTATGCTCTTGCCTACAAACCTTGGTGTGAAATAGCCCCTCAGGAATGGAGGAGGAGAGCAGGCAGGACATGCTTTCTCAGCTGCCCTTGTATAGCCTGTGACCTTCAGAGGCACAAGCTAGTCGGCATGATTATGAGAGCTGCAACTTCCTCTTTTCACTGCCCCCAAGATGCTACAGGTGCCTAATATCTACTTTCCTGATAATGGACCCACCGGGGAGAGGGAGAAAAAAAAGAAAAAATGCAGAAGTCCCACTCCGCTGCCTAGAGCTGAAAGAGCTACTTTACCACTAAACTATTACTTGCGGCTGCCATAGCACAAGTACAAGACTCAGCCAATACTTATTTTCTTCTTAATCACTCTTGGAGGGATTGCAGGACTCAGTAGTAAACACAAGGCAACTGGTTTCAAAGAACAGTCCTGATATTTCAATGTCTTCTGTTTTCATTCCTGAATCAGTATAAACATTACCTACCCTTATTTTTTCAATCCGGCATAGCCTGTATTTTCTAAAAAGCAGAAAATACTACAGACTCGAAGACAAAGGTATAATCCAGCTACTTCTCTAAACTGGAAAACATAAGCTATCTGTAACTACACTTTATTCCAACATAATCATGCTTGTCATGCAGAAGAAGAGAATTGTATTGCTGTATGTGTACCACTACAGATGAAACAATACAACTTGTTTAACTAGACAAAAAATAACATACAGTTTGTTATTTTTATGGTTTAAGGCTATAGAGCCTCAATCTACAGCCTCTTCCAATAATGTACATGTGACTTAATTTTGTATTGCAACTTATTTATGCATATTTTTCATCTTCAAGATATCTGGAGTTTACCTCTTAATGATCACAAGAGAGCATGGTCTGACAGTTACATCTTAAAAATACTCTAGAACTACAGTTTAAAGGAGATGAAGTTACTTATTTGGGCGCGTCACTCTAATACTCAGCCTACTGACCACTAATGCAAAATGATGATGGATGTGCACAAGAGTAATAAAAATACTGTACTTATTTATTAATAGTGACCAGAAACCCAGGTTCAAAAATCAGCAGTAGGTCAGTACTAATTCAAATAAATATCTGTTCACAAAATGGAGTGAAGGTCAGTGGGAACTAAAGATAGGAAGTCAGACTGAAATTAAGAAGAGAGACCTTTTTTTTTTTTTAGGCATTCTTAAAATGTTGGTAACGAGAAAATTATTTCTTGTTTTATATGTTTGGAATTGGAAACTGCAATGAATTTAGTATATATGTTTTCAAGTGAAGACACATGGAACGTGAACTTTAAAGTCTCACTTCACCTTTACTTCAGTAATTTCATATGCCAGATGGTTGCAGATGTTTCCAGGTAGTTGAGCCTACTAAAGAACTCACCGCTACTTTTGCCCCAACTTGTTTCTCTGCTAAAAATATGCAACAACATTCCTCGCTGTGTTATTAATAGCTGTAATACAATATTAAGTTATTATTAATATAATGCAATCCAGGTGGCGTAGAAAGCGATGACAGAGGTGTAGTAGCTGGCACTCTTTTCTCTGAGTCAGTAATGAAGTAATATTCTAGTACACGAGCAGAGTCCACTGAAGTACTGTTTCTTAAATGTGGCACATAGCGCCAGCCCAATCACCTGCAGCATTGGGATCCTCCTCCCAACCCAGTGAACAAAATCACATGGAAAGAAAAGAGACTCTGACACTTACAAGGCAGGATGGCTCCTGAAGCATGGGGGAAAACAAACAAACAAACAAACAAACAAACCTACACCAGAACCTATTCCAGAGATTTGAAAAAGCGTGTTTGTATTTGGAACAACATGGAAAGAACTACAATGGAACCACACCAAGTCCCACTTCACACAATCAGCACAGATACAGACCAAAGTCTACATTTACAGGGGGACTGCAATACTACACTTTTCTTAAGCACTTTTGGAAAGTTTGGAAAAAAGGATATGCAACTAGTTTTGACAGAAAATTTCAAAATTTGTAACTGAAAGTACAAGACTTGTGGAATTTTAATGGTGAGGACTAACTTTTTGTTCACCTCCTCTGTTTGATTGCAAGCAGTCAGTAAATAGCACTGCGAGATGCCGTGTAACTAATCTGTGATTTGAAAATTTAACAGTACTTTAAGAACTAACTTCCTTAAAATAAAATTCTACAAAGACTCTTGAACCATTAGCAGCTAAAGTAACAAAAACCTGCAGGATAGAAGTGTCAAATTCAGTAACTATAATTTATTTTTAAAGCCTAAAGCAAACACCTTAATTGAACTATAACTTCTTAAAAGTCACAGCTGGCAAAAAACTTAAAAGACCTCTTAAAGACATTAAACAGTCTGAAAGCAAATGCTGAAAGCCAAGCGTTTAATATTTACTTAGATCTGCTGTACTGGGATGTTTCCTTCGCTAAAGGCCCATGCTGCAAAAGATGAATAGCTTTTCACATCTGTGCTTCTGAATATGTGTTCATGCTGCCTCAGAACAACATTTTTCAAACTGAGCTCTAATGCAGCTCATGCTTTCAAGTCAAAATAAATAGCTGTTTACATTGATGAACGTTTCTGCAGAAAACTCAAACATACACAATCACTACAATCTCTTAACGCGTGAGGCTTTGTAAACTCCAGAAATATGTGGCTAAATCCTGAGAACTTTGAAAGGCTGTTGGAAATAACTGTTCTATCCCTTCTTCTCTTGAATAATAAGGCCTTACATTTTCCTTAGTCATGATATTTGCAGGAGAAATGAGTCAATTTCCCATCCCTGTCGGACCTTCTTCCCTGGTAGGACAACATTCCAAATTTTGTCTTCTATAGCTAAGCTCTGACAAAGAGCATAACAACGAACCCACAAAACACTTTCTTCAGAGAATGGCTTTTCTACTTACCCTTACATCCCCCAGGATCAAGGGCCAAACAACCCTCTCCTCCTGAATAGCCTCTGTAAGCCAATCCATTTCAAAATACAACTGTGTTTCAAGGAAACCAAGGCAAAGGAAGCCAGTTGGTAGGCTTTCCACTCCCAGAAAAGCTGAAGTCTATGCCAGGATATATCCTGGTATTGAGTTCAAGGCCAGGGCTGAGCTCAGTGCCAGCATGCAAGCCAGTGAACAGTCCCTGATACCAGTTTACATGCCACTAGACCCCACGGCCTTTAATCTAGGGTTGAATCACTGCAGTTGAAGATGAAAACCTGGACAGCTTATACATGAAACACTGGAATCCCTCTAGAGCTCATTATATTTACTTCCTTATACCTTTTTTTTTCTTCCCTCCTGCATGACACTGTTCCTACTTATAAATTCTTGGAAGAGATTGGAGCACAGAAGGTGCCTCCAGTTTTCTCAGCGGGAACAATACCATTATATCTCCCTCTTCCCACTGGGACTATCATTACACCATATGCAATATGTGATTGTTTTTGTTTGCTTGTTTTTCCATTATTACTCAAAGTATTCCCATTGCATTTCCTTCCTAAATTAAAACCCATAATTTCCTGTATTATTATTGAAATATTTCTTACCTATATCTTTCTTTCTGCCCTAACACTGAGTGGCACAGTGGGATGTGAAAACAGAATATGGTAACATACTCAGCATGCTGTAATTATATGAATAAGTTTGGAAGATCTCTAAAAAAAGCATGCCACTTGACATTGGCCACGTATATATATCTACTCTCCTGAATGACCCTGCAAGTCAGAAGTATCAAATAACTCAAAGCAATTCAAAACCAGCAAATTCAAAGTACCAAATTAGACTTAACGAACATTACTGGCACTGGGCCTGAACCACAAGTTTAGATCCAGTTCTTAATTTTTTCAAGGTTCACAAAAGTGGGAAAAAGGGACATTTAAATTCAGACTCCAGACTAGATCCATTTCTTGTTAGTACAATGGATATGGAGAGAGAGCATGCCCTATAATACAGAGAAGCCAGATCCAAAATGGCCCTGTGGCCAATTAAATCTATATAAGCAACCCACAAAAATTGTAATACAGCTTAGTTGCTTGGCAAGAATTTTTAAATGTCACTAAAAATACTATTACAGAACTGTTGGTGCTTAATTGCATCTACATGTGTCACCATCTTGGTGAAACTAGTACTTGGGCATCCTAAGATACACGTGTGGACAATCCTTATAGCAGTGTCCTGATGAATTTGATTAGACACGTGCTCCAGGCACACCTTTACACACACACAGCAGAACAAACACAACATATATATTCAAACATATATATTCATCCAAAATTAGGGTTGCAGAAAAAAAAGGTATGCATACGGAGAGAAGAAGGAAAACAGGGTAGGGGAAGAGGTTACAATTAGATACACAATTTCAAGGGAAAGAAGGATTGCAGATACCTTTCTCTTCAGGCTACTCTATCAGTTGGTTTAGCTGCTTCACATCATCCACATACTTAATGCTTTCAGGGTAGTAAATCCCATTTCTAGTCAGTGTTCATCAGTCTTAAGTCATCTAACTCTTCTGTGTTGCCTGCACAAGAAGCTAAGAAAATTGCCAACCAGCAGACAGCGGTTCACATAAACTTGTTTCATCAGATTAAGACTTGCTTCCAAACGCAATTACATATCAAAGTTTACAAAGAAAAAGAAACCAAACCAAATTATGAAATCAAGAGTTGTATTTCCAAACAACTGGATTAAAAAAAAATGCTGCCCTTTGGGGTCAAACTGTAACATATGTTGGTTACAAAAAAGCTTCTTAAGAAAGCTCAATACATCTAAGTATTTTTCGCCTGCATTCTAAAAGATTTACTTAATAATATAGTAACTTAAAAAAGACAAGTCATCTTTTTTATTAACCACAAAAAAACAGATGCTGTCGTCATTGGAAATTTCAGCTCAGTAATGACGGAATCAAATTTTACATGCACAGAAGTCAACTGGATTCCCTCTACTGACTTCAGTCTATTTGGCGTATGCCACAGCAGTACATCATTTACACAGGGAAATATCAATTAATGAGTGATCTGAAGTCTGCAAACTGGCACCTTGCTTTCAGAGGAAAGGCAAATACCCATTTAAGACGAAAGATAACAAATATAAAACTGATGAAAGAAACCAATCACAGATCCTTCTTTTGCAGCACTCACTGACAAGAAAAAGGCAAGCAGTTCAGATTTCAGGGATGATAAAGATTTGGGCTGCTTCTCTGAGCTATAAACTCCTAAGTCTACTTGAAAATATTTGGCATGAGTCACCATCAAGACCCTTAATCCATTAGCTCACTAATTTTCAAAGTAATTAATTAATCACTCAAACTCCCTCTGTGTCAAATTGAACTGACACCTGAATTTCACCCTGTGGTCTGCTCTGACAGCTGCATTCCTCAGAGATCACAGGGTTCAGGACAAACTCTGGGAGAAGTGTGGGGAAAAAAGTGCAAGAGTGTTCTTGGCCAAGTAATGAGGTGATTCTCTAGAGAATAATCTTGAGGAAAAGCTCAAAAAAGAAAACCTCTCCTTGCCCCCTCCTTCAAAGCAGAAAGTGGAAAGCCTTTCCTGAAAAAGTGGCACATACCAATCAAAACCAATTATCTAATAACATTCACAGAGAAGATGCAGCAGCAACAAGCACACAGAAAGAACTATTCTTTGCCTTTACTGGATACGTCTAAAACAGTCTAATCAACTTTCTCTAGCCCTCCTTTCCTTTTTTATAAATGTAAAAGGTAAGAGAACACTAAGAGACATAAGTAAGGCATTCCAGAAATATGCCCTGATTCTGCAAACACAGAGGTAACTTTAAACATGTAAACACATTTCAGTGGGCCTACTCACATAATGAAAATAGCAGAAGCACATGCTTACAAGAGTCAGAACCTTAGATTAACAAGTCATAGGGACAGGAACTGCCTTTAGCAGAGTGGCTGTCTTTTAATAACTGATTTTATAGCACCACTAAGGATTTATATCATCTTTCATCCAAAGTCCTCAAGTCCAGTTTAAAAGTTCAGCTAATCTTTAAAAACACATTGTGCACTGAAACACAGGGCAAGGGTTAAATGTATAGAAGTGACGATGGATATTGGGTGGCTCCTAAGACACTAAACCCTGGTAAGGGCTATCAGATGGCTATAAAAAAATGTCAAGATGGCATTCAAAGGAACACAGAAGTAAAACACTACACAATAGAGCACTCCTAAAAAATGAGGCCAAATTAACTGCAAATTTGGGCTTTAAACTATGTTTTTATTCTAATTTACTAGGTACCAGAATCTCTTCCATCTTTCTCTTAATTAGTTTTGCCTCCAAAAAAAAAGCCTTCTTTGGAAACAATGGGACCAGGCTCCAAATTAGGGAGTCCTGAGCACATGAAAACAAAACTGACCCAGCGCACCAAGGACTTTGAGCATTTTTGTATGTTAGGCAGAGCTCTGTTCTCTTGATGCTGTATCCTTGGCAACTATTATGTAAGAAACCGTTCTCCAAATACAAAACTTCTGTCTGCTCCAAGAGCTTTTCTCTGAAATACTTTTATTGGGTTTTGGATCTCCTTAAAGCTAAGAGCACACACGGCCCTTTGTCATCCTCCCGCAAGCTCCCAAGAGCAAGATGTCATGTAACAAGCGATGTTAAGAGAGTATTTTCCTCCCACTTCATCAGAGAGAGGGAGGGAGGGAGAAAGAGTTTTACAACTTTTACTCTGCTTCTTTCTAAACAAAAAAAAGAGCTGGACACTTTTTTCTCATTTTCTTCAGCACACTCTGCAGAATATACAGATACAGGATAAAAGAATAAGGAAGAAAATAATGAAAGAGCATTATCATTATGCCAATCAATGGCATTGTCTTGAAAATCTGAAATTCAAATATCATGCCTGGGTGCCCGACTTCAAGGGCAGAACTGCAGATGCCAGCACACACATTGGAAGTATGCAAGAAGAAATAGGTAACATTTCACGGCCCTTCTGGCAGCAACACGCAGCAGCTCTTCACAAAGGCGAGCAACAGCACCAATTGTTTCAAGGGCAGCAGACGCACTGCTATTTTTATCAAAGCCCTCGCTCTAACCGTCTAGCTCCTAAAACCTGACTACAGCAAAGCTCAGATCCTGCCTGTGTGAATGCACTCGTGCTCCCCACAGTTTGGCCGTGCATCCTACACAAAACATTAGCTGCAAAACGCCACGACGATAGCCAACAAGGGGCAGGCAGCTCGTATTTGATACCCGAGCGACTGCTGCCGTCCCACCCAGCCCCCAGTGCTGTGGGGCGCACAGGGGCAAGGCTCCTCCGGGGTGTTTGGGGGGTGGAAAACTTCAGCGCCGCAGGTGCTCCGGCCCCGCCGGGGCGTTACAGGGCGGCAGCAGCAGCCAAATATCCCCGGTGCGGGGGATTTCGGTGGCGGGGAGCAGCCCGGGCCCCGGGGCGGATACCCCGGCTCTGTGGCGAGGCACCGCGCTCCCTCCCCGCTTCGCTGTTACTTCTCTGCTCCCCGCAGCGGCTCCTTTCCCCACAACCGCCCCCCCCCCGGCCCAACACCGCTCCCTA
>JAWLRI010000396.1:57021-83710 GCA_034781795.1 Crypturellus tataupa
GCCGCCGGCCGCGGGGACCCGCAGCCCCCGTCTCGCCGCGCGGGGGGCAGAGACTCTCCCGCAGTGGCGCCTGCGGAGGGGCCCCTTGGCCCGGGCTGCGTGACCGCCGCCTCGGGGGCGGCGGAATAACGGTCTCCGGGCCGTCCCTGTGTGACGTCGCGGGGCTGCTGTGCGGGAGGCGGCCCTGGGGCCCGCTGGTAGGAGCCGCGTGCGAGGGACCCTCAGCTGGCGCTGCGGGCCCGGGAGCGGGGCAGGCGCCAGGCGAGGAGAGAGGCACCTGGGCTATGTACATTTGGGTATAGCTCCGTCCTGCCTCTGCAAACATGCCAGGGTTCCCCGTGCCTTTTTGGGTAACGTTCACTCGGTTCCAAAGCGTCACGTTCAAAAAGATCAGAAACTACCCTGGGAGTTGGGTATTTGCACAAGGGTTATGGTTTCTGTTTACTTGTTTGTTTGTTTTTTATTTTCTCCACATACATAAAGGCCTCCTAGTTCTCTGGGCAATGGCTGTGTGCATTTGGACATTTCGCTTATCAAGACATACATCCAAGACGAATCCAGAAGGCCCTCTTGCATACCATGCAATCTCACCATGACCTAGGCCCATTCTTCCCTCTTGGAGGGTTAAAGCATGGGAAAAGTGCCTCGTGTTCAAGTAGGTTATGAAGTTCAGAGCCAAGAATCCCAAACTTATAACTGAATCTGCATTCTGTAATCAAATCTGCAACCTGTTACTGTAAGGATCAGCGACACGTGTCTGTGCCTGGTCTGCGTTTGCAGGAGCACAGAAAGCGGCAGAAACATAAGGTATGGCCTACATAAAGAGCATTAAGTATCTCACTGCAGTGGGGAATCGATGGCCTTTCCATGTGCTTAATTTCAACCCAGTCCTTTGTGCGCTCCAGAATGCAGTGTGCTTCACGGCTGTGCTCACGACTGCATCATCCCCTGCGGGCAGGGATAGCCCCCATAGGGCCGCAGGACAAGAACTGCAGTACTGAGAAACGCACGGCCTTATCGCAGACGTGCGTCTTAAGCAAGAAAGTGTGATCTCTAGAACACAGTGTACACAGTGAGGTTTGCTCAAACCCGGGGTGGGAGCGCTCGTCAGCTCTGGGGCAAAAGGAGCTTGTCCACACGCAGTCAGCCCCACTGTGCCTGCTGTGCGCAGGACTAGCTTGTTGTGATCTGATTTTTCTCACAGTTGAGTATATGCTCAGAAAAGAGCTACCAACATAAAGCAGACAGCAAACATTAGCAAAATCAGGAAGGATATTAAAAACCAGAAGCTATTTTGCCACAGATGATATTTTTCTGTTTTTCACAGATGATATTTTATTGACTTTTTTTTCTTCTCAGCTTGGACAATGAAAAGGCCCTACATTATTTTTACCATCCCACAGTGGTAATTCTCATGGCCCATCACTGGCTACGCCTATTGAGTTTCTGATTTTGAGTTTTGTATACAAACAGAAAACTATTCACCTGAACATATTGAATATGTATTAAAAATCATGAAGTATTTTTGTGCTGAAGATTTTGTAATTAAGGGTAATCAGTTTTGTGACAATTGCTTTAATAATACTTTCCAATTAAAACTAATACTTCAGAAATTATTTTTTGTATCAATTTTACTGGTGACTAATTAATTTCTAGAACAAACAATATTACTGTATTCTTCATTTCTGTCTGCTTATGCGTATTGTATGTTTTGGTGACCATAGAAAGTCAAGATCAAATAGGACATTTTTTGTTCTAGCGTAACTTACATAATTATGATTAGTAGATTTTTTACATTGCGGAATATTTATATTGAACTTGCATTTTCAGAAAATACGACTGTACCTTTGCTGTTAATCTGTAATGAGTATTAGGTGGTATAATATTCTATGAATTCTGAATTAATTCTGAATTCTCTGAATTATTCCCGACTTCTACTAAATTAATCCACAGTTACATGTCTCATTACAAAGATATTAGTATTTTGGTGGCAGCATTAAACAAATCGTGGAAGCCAAAATTTTATATGGTGCTTATCAGAGCAGCAGCAGCTACCTTCCCTCCAGCACTGGAAAATGTAAATAAAGAATGGCTGCAGTCCTCATGGCTAAGAGAGATCAGATGTTCTTAGGGCCCAATACATCTGACCTGATGTCTTTCTGATTGTAAATCAGAAGAAATTATAGTTGTGTCTAATAATCTTCAATCGAATTTACAAGTATGAGGTGGCAGTACTTGTTATGACAAGGCTACCGGAGAGAAAATAGAGCAATATATGAGTGAAAAAATCCTTGAATCAGCCATAGCTTTAAATTTAATCTACTTATACATTTTCCCTTCTGTAAACATCACCAAATGACTACCGACCTTTGAATTTCAGAAGTTGGATTTTATTAAAACTTGAATTAAATCAATGCAATTTTACAGAGAAAATACAGATCTATTGGATAAGGTCAGTATGTACATGCGTATACAGAGCAAGAGAGAGACGTATATGCATATAAATTTAACTGCTGAATGATTTCCTGCTTTTCAGCATATTCTACATAGGCCTTCTGAATCCATAGTCTGTCTCTTTCCATCACCTTGAGCCATGGCTGTGTGTTTGCTCTTTCCTCTTCCTAGCATCCATTCCTAGTGTGCTTTGCAGGAGAACGCATACTCCTGCACTCCTCAAGATTATATTTATCCAGGGCAGCAGCTAAAACAAGATAAAAGTAGGCAGCTTTCCCTCTTGCCAACATTGCCAACCAGTGAACATGGCTTTTAGAGGCACATAACACACAGTAAACTACTAACATACAACTACTGTCTATCAGAACTACACAGCATGAGGCAACACAGGCTTCACATCTGGAAAGACAGTTAGAGACTTGACAACAACAGTACATGTGGTTGTCTCACCCAATTTCTCATCACAGAAGATAAGACCTTAAAGGAGTTCTCAAAAAGAGAGACTGTTTTTCTCTGTCATGCTGAATAAAACTCTCCGAGGCAGTTCGAACCTCGGCTAAAGCTCAGGCTGTTGTTCTTGTGCATTTGAAGGCATCATGGTATAGTGAGTGAGGGCTCTCTCCTCCCAGGACAGAGAAGCAGGACAAATTGTATTATTTTCTGAATTCAGGGTTCCTGCGTCCAACACACAAGCAGTTTCCAAAAGAGCAAAGCTTGAACATGATCAAGTAAAGTTCACAGATTTTAGCTCCCAACTTCTTATTACAAAAACACAAGGGAGAAATTCTTCTTGCATGCACATACTTTAGGAATGAAGCATAACATGGGAGTTTTCATTTAGGGCTGATTTATTCTTCTTAACTCATCCCTTTATTGGCATTTTTTTTAAAATAAATTGTTGAAAGAGTTAAGATGGTTATGTCAAGCTTAAATTTGAACTTCGTTACTGTTGAAACCTGAATGTTAAAATAACATCATTTTTTATCTTTAATTTCCTCTTTTTTATTAAAAAATAAAAAATATATTTGATGGCAAGTTATTAAGAGCATTTTTTTAACCTAAGGACCACCCAGGCACAACATAAATATGTGTTTAAGAAATTATAAAAAATCATACTAGGTATCTGGGCAATTGGAATAGCTCCACAAGAATATTAGTTTTTCCAGTGTGTCATCATGTCAATACTTATCTAGAATGCATGATTGTGAAATTACAGACTAAGTATGCGAAGTGGCCAGTTCGACTCTGTATTTTGGACAAATTGAACAGTTCTACAATTTTCATTTTTCAACTTCAAGACAGTTTTAGTTGTGGGAGAACAAAAGCAACTTTAACTTCCATGATTTATTCACTTAGCATTAATAAAGCTGAAAAATAGCAGTCCTTTTGGTAATGGTAATCAAAATGGGCTTGTAAACCACTGGAATTAGAGTATGATAATGGAAGTGCTGACAGATCCTTTACTGTGGTGATAGGAACAGTATTTCTGCCTTATCCACACTCTAATCTGTAAATAAAACTTAGTTCTCTCAGTGAAGTGAGGAAAGTGATTTATTGTCATTGTTAATTTGGACAGGCAAATAACATAACAGACTTCTTAAAATATTAAGTGTTAAGTGAAGTCCAGTCTGTCACAAGACCAAGAATAATACTGTAGATTTATTCAGTTTCCTTCATCCATAGATCCAAAAGCGCTTTTTTACCGTTAATTTTGATAGCTCATTCCCACCCTGCAGATGGGGAAACTGAGGAGCAGGTAGCTTGAAGGCAATATTCGAATATGATATATTTTAGAGAAGCCCTCTTCCGGGCAGAGAAGCCTTCTTTGGGCAGAGACTTTTGGGCTTCTCTGCCCAGATTCTCCTGATTGCAATGGGGTCTGAATTGGGTGTTATATATGGGGTCTGAATTGGGTGTTATATATGGAGTCTGAATTGGGTGTTATATGACTGGGTCACAGAACACGGCTGCCTCAGGGCTTAATAAAGGCCACCTTAAAAGATAACTTCATTTTCTGGAACAGCCCAGAGGATTGTCAGTGGTCTGAATCAAGCTTTTTTTGCTGCCTTACACATTCAGATTTGGTTGATTGTTACTGAAAATTCTTCTTATGTGTGGGCTGGTTAATAGTGTGTGTAAAGTAATTGGTAGTGAAGATGGGTTCTGGGTACATGATACCAAAATCACCATATGCCCAAAGATCCTGTACAAATCTGGAAAAGCAAAGACCTTAATTCTCCCAAGAATCATATAGTCTCAGGAAATAATTTGTTAGACTTCTGAGCGTGATCCCACAGAGCTTCCTTTCTTCTGTGCAAGCTCTTCCTCTTAAGTAGCCAGCTCTCAAAGATAGTATATTTGCCGAAAAGGCAGAAAAGTGAGTTTTCTCATGTATGAATGTATCATGTGAATAGTGCACAAGGGCTTTTTGACGCAGTCTTTGGTTACACAAGCACACTCACAATCTTTCACAGGAATCCTGCCTCATTCAGCACCTAGGCGAGGGGACTTAATTCACATGCCGTGACATTTTATTTCACCTTCACTGTTGAGTGCTCAAGGCCTCCTCCTGCCTTATCCATTGCATGCTACGTAAACCCTGTTCTGATGACAGAACTAATTTCCTCAAGAGATTTCCTCCAATGCTCAGATGAATGCTTTACAACTGTTCATGTATTTATTATCACAACACTCCTCTGCAGGGAGAAAGTAATTTTACCTCCATTTTATGGATGGAGTGTTATCAGACAAAATGGCGACTGAGTCAGAAGTAACCTTCACTGTGGGCTGCCCAAGTCTGCGATACCCACGTCTGGTTTCCCAAAACTATTAAAATGACACATGTTAAAATTACAGCTGCCAGTGACCTCATTTTAGACTGCATGCATTGGCTGTTCTGCAAATAACACCTTCTCAGAAAAGAAGGAAACACATGCAGTGAGGCTCTGGAAAGTTTATCATCAATGGACTGGAAATTTAATATAGCAGCATTTGTAGCTTAATAATGAGACTCGCTTCCCCAATTCTGGAATTCACTGAATTCATTCACTTTTAAGTGCCTCAAAAAATGAGAGGGTGATCCTACAGAAACTAGCCTTCTCTGCTACTTAATCCTGATTCTTTCTCAGCAAGGACAGTTTTTAACATAGTGAAGTGAAATTTATTCTGAAAAATTGTCCTATCAATCACTAATGCATCTGTTCAAGTGTAAATATATTGGTCCAGAGGAATTTCCTTTGATTTTAGTGGGAATGCTTCCTGGTTGCTCATTGGGCTTGCACATTAAAGCTCAAGCCAGCCATGGGAAAGTGGGCAGGACCATCTATTCTTTCAAATTCTATCTACTAAGCTCTTTGAATGCCAGTGAGGACAAAGGGGTGGCTAAGGACATGGACAGGAGACAGTCAGTTTTAGCTTGCAGAATCTTTTACCATTAATAATGTTACAGAGCCAATAACCACATGTGATTCTTGGAAAAATAACTTATTCTCCAGAGCTGGCTATTAAAATCAGACAAATTAAAGATCAAAATTCTCCTCTATCATTAACATGAAAGAAAGATGTCTTTTATGTATTTCCTGCTAATTGTTCATTATGTTCTCTTAAAAAAATAAGTAGTCGGGTAGATTCCCCTGGAGGAGGTGAATGTTGATACTTCCTGGAAGCATCTGAGTGGGACGAGGAGGGGGGCACTGCACAGTCTGAGGCGTATGGCAGGGAAAGGGTGAGAGGAGAGGTTTAAAAGCCTGTAGAGGATGCACAGATAGAAAGAGGGCAGAGTTAAGCCTTGGAAGTGTGCCAAAGAAAACCTGCGGAGGGGGCAGAGGAGACACCACACTTCACAGCAGTGCAAAGTCACCGAGTTCACTGTAAATAAAACAGGAAGTTCACTGTAAATAAAACAGGAAGCAAGGTCTGGAAGACTTAACTCCAAACATTTTTTATTTCTATTCTGAATTCCTCGTTTCAAATTCACCAAAATATTAGCTTTACTAGACTGTATTCTGATACAGTTTTTTTTTTTAATTGAAAGAAAACATATACTCTATTCTGAGAACCTCATTTCTAGGGAAGAAGTGTGGCTAGATCTATCTTCATTTTCAAGCTTTTTCACTGTACATAAACACAGACCAACGAAGTTGTTAACAGAGCTTTGTGAAGAGGACAAAAGGCAAAGGCTGTTTCCAAAAGCAGTGTAACTGTGATGGACCAATTGCTATACTGATGTGGCAACTCCTGTATGGACTCAAAGAATTTTACTCATTCTGTCCATAATAATTAGTTGAAAGCATTGTTGCAATTTGGTTTTGGCCTGAAAATGGCCAAATTTGGTAACTGAATTTCAGTGAAATCGTGAATAATACACCCCCTGTTCTCTATTTTTAAAAGAGTAAATGAACTAGCAAACTGAAAAAGCTCAAGAAGTAGTGAGAATAATTGGTAAGACACTTTTTATTTCCTATGTCAACAACTGAATTTTAAAATAGGTTGATATTGTATATCATATAGCCATGGCCATGCATTCTGAACGTAATGGTGTCTTGCTAATAGGAGACCTTACAATAAAACTCACCAGACTTTCTTGGAAAATGAAGATTGATTATGTCAACTGGGGTATGTGAATTAGTGATATAAAGACTTTATTTGCTTTACTTAGCAAATAAATGATATTTTTTTAGGTAGAATTTATGTCACAGTTCTTTTAACTTTCTTTAAAGTTTCCATGACAAAAAGCTTGTTTTGCAGACATGTATATTAGTTAGAAATTATCTGAAATTTGTTTTAACTCTCAACTTACCATGAAAACTAACCTACTGAATTAATAAGTAATTTTTACCTCAGCACTCTATACCTCATAGTCAATATAGTGCTGAATTTTGTTTGATGACTTGTCTAAACTAAACTTTGGTAGATCAAAAATACTTAGTAATTTGATAGCAGGTATTGACTTGGCATTGTGTGTGCTCCTTTGACACAATTTGATCTAGAGTCCGTGCTAGTTAAAATAAACATGTTTCAAGGAGCAAATTGTTTTGCGGTTAAGAAAACAGATGCTCAAACATATGCTGGACAGTTTACCAAACTTTTGGATCAACAAAGTGAGCTTCTATGTATATTTGAGACTTATCTTCATGGTTAGGCTTTTGTACCTTAGTTTAATTAGCTGCTGATTAACAAATACTTAAAATATATTTTCTCAATTTCAAGCTTGGACCAAGAGTAAATATCTGTATTTGAAGAAAATGTCGAAGGATGTTCATACATAAATATGTGAATTGACTATAGATAATCTAGCATTATTTAACTTTACATAAAAAGTCCAGTGCTGATATAAACATCCTCAATGAAGAATTACTTGTTATTTAGTTTAATAAAGACAAGATCATATTTTTTTTCAGGGCAGCTCTGTCAGTAGAGTACTAGTCTTACGACAACTTTAGTTTTTAATATTCTTCTCTAATATCTTGACCTTTCTTAGTCCAGATGTTCATATCAGAGTAAAAACTTAGGCTTTTCTTGAATGCTGTTGTATACTGTGGTCACACCACGGTCTCACAGCAATGAGTTCTACAGGCTAAGTATGTGTGATGAAGCATTCCCCTTCATCAGTTTGGAATTCCCCTCTTACAGTTGTCTTCAAGTTTGTATTACAGTAAAATTACACAAATATTTAATATTTTATATGGCATTTATTTTAAATACTTTTTTATCATTTTCATTCTTATTCAGTTCCCTTCTAATATAAGTTTTGTTTAATGTTTTCTTCCTCTTTACACGTGGAAGTTTTTCATACCTCTGCTATTTTTTAAATCCATCTCTGAACATGATCTGATTTTTGCTTATATTTTGGGGAGTGAAATCATCAAAATTGGGCTGGTCAAAAGAGAACTGTAAGAGTAGGAAAAAACTGCCTCTATGAAACCATTGCAATATTTTCTTATGCATCCAAATGTTTTTATTTATTAATGTTTCACCTTTGAGACTCCTGGTATACACAGAGCAGGAGTCTCATCTAATTCCACACAGTAAGAACACGATATTCCCATAATGGGAAATGATTCATATAGAATCTAATAAGATACCACCAGATGCAAATGGATTCTTCCAATGTATAACAGATATATATTACATATTTAAAGTTTTCTGCAAAATTTGTCAGAGATATTACTTTTACCACATCTCTCTCATGATAATGTTTGTATGCATAGGCAGATGGAGAAGTCCTGCATACAATATGCTTGTGGGAGCAATTATCTGTTTCGCCCCTGTGTTACAGAACACTGGCTTTTGATGATGTGCTAAATATTCCTTATTAGGATTTTTAGATAAAATCAACTTCTTGAAAGCTGAATGGCTCAAGAATCTTGTTGTCTTTTGACCAGTGAGCTGTTTTATGTTTTGATAGCTTTTAGTGTCATATACCTGGGGTATAATCTGAATTTGCTGCTTGAAACTCTAAGCAAATGTCTGTTTTCCTTTCCTTAAGGAAAAACTAAGGCATCTCGAAGTACTCCAAAAGGATAGAGGAAACCTGTTTTACTGGTTCAAGCTTATAGATCCGATCCTTGGACCTGTGCCAGCTGACATTAATTATTTAAGGAGTTTGCCTTCTTATTTTAGGTTTCAACTTAGTCTTTTGGACATAGCTAAGTAGCTAAAAACAAAACAAAATAGTAGAAAGCCTGCAGAAAGGTTACTTTTTGGTTCCCTTTAACCATCTCCTGTAAAGAGGAAAAATAATAACATTTTCACAACTGTTTCTTTGAAAGTGCTTGCAGTGCCAGATGGTCAGAACAAATAGGCTCTTCTGAAAGAGCTCACTCTCAAGTTTTCATCTTTCAGACAAGAAGGTGGAACAAGGTCAAACATCTCAACTCCAAGCTTAGTTGGAGGTGCAACATTAGGAAGCTTTTGATAGGCTGTCAAAGAAATGATATGAGCCCAAAACTTGGAAACACTTCTCATTCACATGAGAAGTCTTTCTATCCAATGAAGTACTTAGGCTTTGAACTAAACACAGAGGCAATGTTTTTAGGCTTGGTGCTGCCAAAATTCATCTCCTGACAAGAAAGAGTCATAACAAAATCTAATTTGTGCTGTTCATATATTGTGAAGATTTCACTTCTGATCCTTACATCTGCTGATTATGCTATGATGATAAAATTTCTAATAAAGCATATGAACTGTTTCAATGAACTGTTTAGTCTGTGCTATTCCTAAAATTATTCTGGATACTAATGTATGCAGCTTGCCACTGAAACTGTTATGTCAGGAGGCACTACCATATATTCTTTAATGTGAGACTTTCTTATTTTCCAGCTTACAAAAGTAGCTCTTAAACAAACGTACAGTGCGGTCCAAATCATCAGTTCACAGTTCTGTCATGGCTATTTCTCACTGCATGGATGTAATCTGTTGTGCTGGCTGAGGCAAGCTGCAAAAATGAACCTCTCTGATTTAGGAAGGCAGTGGGCATTTTCTTCTCATGGAATGTTGACTGAATCAAATACTTAATGAAATGATACTTGTATTAACATTAAAAATGTTTTCTGATTGGAAATTCATATGCATCAGAATGATGCCCTCTGCTTGTTAGTCCTTGATTGTATGAAGGTACAGTAAGTATGTGAAAAGACTTTGGTTTGATTTTTGCCCCTTAACTGCCAACATTTCTGGAACAGTGCAAGTAACCTGTAGATCTCTACTAAGATATGGGGAAGTGAAGGGAATTTTTTCCTCAAGGCCACTGTGTTCAAACAGACTTAGTAGCTCCTGCTAAACGTAAACTAAACTAAAACAATCAAGATTGTTTTACCTCTCCTTTCAAGACCTCCAGTAAATACATTAGAGTGTAAGCATTGGAAGCTAATGAATCTGCAGCTAGAATGTGTTACATGCAGTACAGACAAAGCACAGATGGCTGAGGAGGGTAGCAGACAGTTTTCCTGTTAGACAAAAAGATAGGGAGACTCCAAAAAATTCATTCAGGATCTAGGTAAAGAGCGGGAGATTCCTAATTCCCAGTGGGATATGTAAATTGCTGCATCAAGGAATGAGCTATCAGCATGAAACCACACATTTTCCGACTGCTTTGCCAGTAAAGACTACTCCAACATTTATACTCACAGTGTCTTATACTGCTGCAGTCTAGCCAACTTGCCCAGATCTGGGACTTGCCCAGATAATGAAATACGTCACTTGCACAATGTTCAGATTTAATATGAATTAATATGTTGCTCTAGGGAAAAAGAACTAGATAGACCAAAAGATTGATAAGCAACTATCTGGAATTTAGCAATTGGAACTGCGAAACAGTGTCTCTTAGCCTTTTGAAATAAACTGAATACAAGCATTTGCTTAACACTGATTTTAATTCTTAAAAACATTTAACAAGACATCTCAGACATCCTATAGCTTTCTTTCTATCCTCGTCCTAAATTGAACTGGCTATGAACCAAAAATAAAACAGTCAAAATCCAAGAAAGAATAGGAAAAAGTCAGTGGGGAATAATGCTAAACCTCTCATAGTACTTATTTTGTTTTCTTCTTAGTACTTATGTCTGGAACATAAGGCATTGTTTTGTAGTATTCAGGTTAATAAACAGTTCATCTTTTCAATTTTAATAGATTAGAACCATCTCAGAAAAGTTTCCATGATGTGGTCATGCTTTTTCCAAACCCAAGCATAACTGGAAAAAACTTGAATATGATTTTGTAGGGTTAAAACGAAAACAGACTCTCTTTCTTTTCTTTGGGCACAATCGTAATTCCGTGTTTAGAGATTTGCAATGAGATTACATGATAGCAGAATTTGTCTGCAAAAGAAAATAGGTGTTCGGGAATACTTACCTTGCTGAAAGACCAAGCAAAGCAAAGAACATACATGCACGCACACATGTTCTATATACCTTATATGTGTATATGTGCATATGCACAATATATATGTACATTTTATAACATGCATGTTTATATGTATAATTATTTTTGCTGAAATAGGCAACTGTGTGATCTATGACTGATGCATTTTATGCCCTATCTGCTCTTTCTAAAAATAAAAAGCAAGGTTAAATGCAATTAATCATTCTGAAAATGAAAAGACAATATATTAACCAAAATTAAAGGTATGGCAAAGCAGATGCATCATATTCAAACAAATTTCTTGTGTTTAATTATAAGGAATGTTTGTGATCAGGAACATTGTAATATCTGTGCAATTATATAGCAAGCAATATATCCTAATGGGCTTTACAGTTAGTAAAGAACAGCACAAAATGCAAATCTCCTATTAATCTGGATTAAGTAGAGAAAACAAACTTGTTTTAATCCTAGTGTTATAAACAGAAGGTCTAATCCTGAGCCTGCTTATATAGTGGTGTTAAACTAAATACTGGAGAAACACTGTTGTTTGTTCAGCAGCAGACAGCCCAATCCCAAGTGTGGTTGCAGGGGGATGGGGAGAGGGTGTCCTTAGTAGTGAAATGCAGAACATGAAATATGGGTCGTAGGATCTTACACTCAATTAAAAAGCCAAAATCAATACAGGTAGGGAGCACTGGGCTCATTTGCTAATTATTCACTTCAGGCAAAGTCTGTTGCTGATACGATTTTTAAAATTTGGGCAGCAACATTTTTCATTGGCTAAGTGCACATTCACATCTGCCTCTAGACCAAACACGGGAATTTCCGATCCAAGCAGTGGCCACATCTAAGAACTTTGGATAAAATAGTATTTTGCTTTTGTCTAGAATTTATGAACTGTCTGCAAGGTATAATGGCTTAAAATACCAAAAGATCACTATGATTTAGAGGGCTGTGTTATGTATTGAAAAGCAACTTTATAGGCAACACTCAAGAGAATAACAGTAAGAGATTGTAAAATCAGATTTATCTGAGTATTCAGGTATCCCGAGGGAAGACCTTGCTGGTATTTTTTCTGAAGAGCAACTATTTCATTGACACTGAGACAATTCAGGCAAATGTGTCAGTTTTTATAGCTTACATGGAGTATTTCAATCACATTTGGTCTGCACATTTTTGAGGGATAATGATTATGATCTTTTTAATCAGTGTGTGGGTGTCTGGAGAATTGCATTTTGTGAAAATCATCTGAAAGCTTCTGTTCAGTCCAGTATGAACAAAAGTAAATGCTTAAGCTTCAAAACATGTCAGTAATTTGAGCTATCATCTTTAAGCTACCCTGTATATCACAAACTGAAACTATAGTGTAGTTTATCTTTTGCTCACAAAATACTGAGTGATAAGGAATCAGCCCTGAAATTTACTATGTGTGCATTTTACAAGGGCAAAGCTGAAATCAGCTAATATTTGTCACATATTAAAAGCAGAATCTAGCCAGGATAATTAACTGACGCTTTTATGAAGAAGAGAAAAAAAATGATGAGGTTATCAGGTATTCAGTTTTCAACAAAAATAGTAATTACCGGGATAAAACTGTTTCTGGAAGCAGTATCTCAAAATATACAAGAGGCAAAATGAATAGGAAAGGCTTGATACTATGTTCCTATAGACATATGCAGATATTTAGGCACTTACGCATGTCTGATTGTTCAGAAGTCCTAACCTCTCAGCTGGCCCATGGATTTCAGTACTTAAGGAGCTGAGCTTGCAGGCTCAGCACTTTTCTACATCAGGCCACCTGTTGAAGTGCCTAAATATAGGTCTAGGAGCTTAACCTCAGGCTTTAGCAACCCTGGCTATTACCAACTGCTATTACACCTCCAGCAGTCATTTGAAAAGCTGTTCTAGGATCCCACAGGACATGACAAACAACAGGACAATCCCATCTCTTTCTGTGGAGAAAGGTGAAACTGAATGCATTAACAAAATAATGAGCTCTGAGGAATAGCTGAGGCATGATGAACCACCTTGGTATAATTTAGCATTTATGCTGATGCCCAGCTGAAATATGCCACAAAATTGCTAACATGAACTGAGCTGGATCCAGTTCTTTTACTAGCTGAATCATGTTTAGCTTATCAAAAGATAAAAATGTAACTGTGGTACATAGCTCAATATGAAAGCTTGTAAGGGTTCTCTAGTTCTTGATACATTTTTCTGCCTTTCTGCAAAAGAATTGTTTGAGGAACCTGCCCAAGTGATTGCAAAATGGATTTTAGAAATTAGAATTAATTTAGGTCATATCTCTGCTGGGTACTTTTAAAGATGTAATTACCATACAGAGAGGTATGCATGTGACCGTTTTTTCTCAACACGATTGCTGCACAGCAAAAGTAGGTCTGTGTATGCCACTGTAGTACTAGTGAGGAGACTCTCAGGAGTCAATGATTCCCCTCTTTTAGTTAAAATGACCACTTTGATCTTAAAAAAAAACCAAATTTTGTGCTGTTAAGTCTGCAGACACATTACGCCTATATGCATTTTTGTGTATACCATGCAAACTGCGCTACTACAGTTTATGTGAATACAACCCTCAGTGTTTATTTCTACATGATTATCAGTTACCATCTTGCATTAAATTTGCTCCTTTTCAGAGTAAGAAATAAAGATTTGTGATCTTAACGCACATTGTAATCATAAAGCAAACAAAAATATCAGTTAAGTACAATCCTTTCTAGAATGAAAAATTAATACTGTGGGGTTTCTTTTTGTTTATTTTTTTCGTGAACATTACAGGATCCTTGGAGGAACACCTGACAGAACTCCAGGGTAGAATGAAATATTATAAAGTGAAAGGAATATGCAGCTGAGGAAATACATTGCTCTACTGAGAATGTCAACATGAGAACTTGGTCAGAAACTACAAGCTATGAAGAACACTTTCAGGCAGTCTTACTTGAATGAACACTGACAGCACAACGCAGGCTTTGAGACTTGTTTCCAGTGCACTCTTTGAACTTTGTTTATGGCTAGTTAGCCCACAACAGTAACGATCTGACAGCCTGTTATGCCCCCAGCAGCACTGACTTGTACTCTAGCCATGATATCTCACAAAGCAGGGGAAGCACAACCTCCAGCTAGGACTCCAAATATTATTGCTAGTGTAAAGCATTAACAACCCTGCAGTGCACTTGTATACATCCATGTGTCTCTCAGACATGTGCATAATGTTGCTTTTTCAGATCTGTTGTAGTTTAGATATACAATAGCTTTGCTTTCATCTCCTAGAGACTGTCATAACTTGGGAAAATTGCTTTGCAAGTTGCTTCGCAGAAAAATATAGTGCTTACTATGCAGGACAGATGCAGGACTACTACATAAATAATTTCTTTCCTACCAACTTTCAGACATGAATATTTTCCAATTTAGTCTGCAGCACTTTTTTTTTCAGTTGTCTGATGAATATGAATATGCCTAGAATATTGTTTTTAAAAAAGGGATCTTTTTTACTTCCAGTTAATTGATTACCAATTAACTCAAGTTAACTGGACTCAGCTTTAAGTGCTGGTCTAGACATGCCACAAATGTTTATCACGGGACATTCTGAAGGAAAACCACAAATATTTGAGTTCTGTGAGAAAAAAAAATGTGGAATATCCAGCCTAGCATTTACAGTTGTGTTATTAGGTCAAGTTAGCATGGCAATTAATTATTGTAGAGCAAATGGTACTAAAAATGTTAGCACTGACATTACCGAATAAATTTTGAGTTTGAGATTGCCACTGCCAGAAAAATTAATCCTTTCATGTCACTCACGGTTTAATCGGTAGATATATGATAATTCACTGATTTCAAGGTATAATTTAACAGTAAATATGTAAATGTTTTTGATGCAATGAATTTGGCTACACAAATGTTAGGGGCTTTCTTCGTATTTTTGCAGTTTCTACACATTACTTAAAATGCTAACAATGTATTTACATTACATCTTTGCTTAGGTATGTTAATTAACTGAAGCTTAACAGTCATAAACCCCCAGGAATGTAATGAAGAAAACTAGTATTTGCTTTACTACTTTTTTCCATACTTTTAAATATTGATGTAAGCTCAATTTTTACATTCTTTTGCTTCTTCTGTCTTTTAAGTCTACCCCTTTGTCTTCTGAAATCTTTTTTCTCCATGGGTGGGAGCAAGTAGCTCCACATCTCAAGCCTTTCCAATTAAAGTAATATGAAAAACAACATTGTGATATTTTCTTTGACTGGCATCTTTCAGAAATAAGAGCTGTGATCAAATGATAAGCTAACTTCTGCTCCATGCACAGCACATTTACACTCTTAGTTGCAGTATCCCACTGGTCTGTTGCTAGCTCAATGGAATATTTCATAGCATTTGCAATTTGCACCTAAATTTTATCCTCTGGCAGTCAATAGGAAGACCTTAGCTTAGAGCTGCTGGCCCCTGGGGACTGTGTCAGTGTGAGTGTGTCCCACTGATCCTTAATATATTGAGGGCCATGGCAGCAGGCACTTCTCCCATTAGAGGTGTCTCCACATTTTATATAGGCCGGGGTTTGGAGAAGGCTTGCTGTGAAAAGTTCTAGCTCTGGCTGAAGTACGAGTGCTGATTGTGGGCATTTGAAGCCTGAAGTTCTGCTAGTTGATAAGGTAATAAAATTTTATTTGAGTGGGTTTTTTTGTTTGTTTATTTGTTTTTTTTTTTTAAGTTTCCTTCACCTTGTGCCTCTGCATAATGGCTATAGGTTGGGGAATATGGAGGGGTAATGACAGAAGGGCTTTGGAAGTTGAGACTTCAGCATACAAGTGTAAATAAACTGGGTAAATTTGCAGGTTTGTTGGTGTTCTAGGTAGCTGTGGTGGTGTGATTTGCAATGGTAAGAGACTCCAGTAAATGGCACTCTAACTTGGCAGATAGTTGGGTAGTGTGAATGTTTTCTGGAAAGCGAAACTTGGCTATGATTTAGAAAACAGTATTTCCTAATGTTCTCTGTTTGTCCTTTGAAGATATTCCTGACTTTATTCAATGAGAAAAAAGTATGAAGCTGCTAGCGTCTGGCAAGCAGAGTGCTGCTATGTATAAAGTGACTGAATGACTTTAGAGTAAGAAATGACCTTAGTGAAGTGTGGAGATTGCTGTATGGATGTGTGGATGTTCTTAACTGTAGACAAGCTTTGTTTGGGGAGGTAGGTGACCCAGTCATTTGAAGAAAGCTCCTGTAAGTTTGGAGAACTAATTTCAGGAGTCTAGTCACTGTGACTGCCTGTCGATCTAGAGATAGATAGTGCAAAGAGAGGTGGACTCGTACCTGGAGAAGAGTCATGAGCTCAGGCTGTGATCTCATCCCTTCTGGTTGATAGAGCCCATTGATAGAGCCTTGACTTAGGGCCTTGATGCACTCAAGGCACTGAAGAGATTCTGGACTTCCCCAAGTAAAGTAACTGCTATGAAGCAAATATAGGTGACAATAGTGCAGCTTTCCATTTCAAAAGTCGACTAGAATGTGTGATTTGATGTAATTGAATATCTGTAATCTGACAGACTTTCCTTATTACTGGTTTCTCACTAGGATGTGATATTTCAGCATGTTGTTGACTTTGTCCTAATTCCGTGCTTTCCATGTGATTCCCATTATAAGTATGGAATAAAGATGACACCTTTGAATTCATTGTAGAGATATTTACCAGCTGCGAAAGCACAGCTATCACATTAAATCTTTCAGAACTATAGCATTATAAACAAACTTGTTGCTTTGTTATTAGAACATAATTTAGGCTTCAGAGCTGAAGCTCACAAATGCTCCATTTAAAGTAGGGAGAGTGAGTTTCCTGTATCTTCATGCCATTCATTCATTCTATAACTTACTCATCAATTCAGAAAAGTAGTTGTGGATACCTTCACATCCTGCCCTTAAATACTTGCTGTAAAATATTTTTTTGAAAAACAGCTCTATTACATTCTTTTGAACTTTTCTCTCAAAAAGAGAAAAGGGACTTCATAGCCTCAGGGGTAGTTTTGAACCTCATCTGATTCACTCACCTGATAAGAAATATAAGAAATCACTCATCTGATTTCTTACTTGGTGCCTGAGTGCCAGTGCTTTTTTGAGAAAGTTGTTTCCACATAAAGATACACCTACTGCTTATTTTTAATGATTTATTTGGATTACGTACTACTCAGAATAAAAGGCTGACAGAGTATATAGCAAGTTATGATGTTCTCTTGATCCATCTTAACCACGGTACAATGTGGTAGTTGTTCTCCAGAAAAGTATAAGAGTTGCATGTAGTCTCCTTATCCAAACAGGCGCCTCTGCTGTGCAGAAGACATTAAAATTTAGGATATTTATCTGAACATTTAGGTCCTTTTAAAGTTTTAGTTCCAAATATGGAACTTAATTGCTTTAATTGGTCCCTTAGTGGAAACAGGTGTTTAACCCTGAAGCAATATTTCATCTGTGTTACTTCAGATACAGGAACCACACTGAGAGACATTACATGCAGGAAGGTTGTAGTAATTATTGTTTATTTAGAGAAACATCATGATTTGCTAGTCCATACATTATTATTATTATTCTAAATACAGATGTTATGCAGCTCCCACAATAGAAAGAAAAAGCTGTCAGGGCCTTGTGGTGGAAGTGACTGATTTCTTTGCTAAACATCAGGCGCCACCTACAGTGCTGCATTTGCAGCTGAAAATGAGGTATAATAAAAGCGGAGGCAGAACTACGAAGTTTAATTCAACTTTTATTAACTAAATGGTATAATGGACAAATCCACAAAACTTACATTTGAGGACCTAAAAACTTATGGTAGTTCTTATACTCCCCAAGGTTCAGAAAATTAAATTTATACTGCTAATAATAAAAGTTGTATATACAGATGCATCTTGATTATTGGCCACTTGAAGGTGGAAAGACCCTTAATTTTTAATGAGTTAGATGACATCTGAGCTCTTCAGCAGTTCCTGTGGTTGTTAATCTCCATGTGAACAAACCAGCATCCTGTATCTGGATACACTTAATCTGAGGAAATCACGGTCTATCACAGAATGATTGAGAAGGAACTTGTAGAAATCATCTAGTCCAACATCCCTGCTCAAACAGTGAATGCCTCTGCTCAAGCTACTGGAGACCCAGACTTCTAAGAGCACTTGAAATTACATGTTCTTAAAAACATCCAGGTAAATACACTTGAAACTTTCAAAATGGTGAATAATATGCATACAGTTACGAAAATCATCTGCAAATGTAACCTTCCCCCATCCAGGAACATGAGATGGGGTACAACTTGAGGAACGAAAAGAGGCAGCTGGTAGTATTTCTGGTAGCTTTTGTAGAGCAATATCTTAACTAGCACGTCTCTGACTTTTGCTGTAAAGCTAGGATGCACCTAAGTAAAACAAGCAAGAATACTAATATTAGTGTACTTTGCTCACTAGCCTCATTGTGATATTTAGATTCCAGTTTATAGGAAATAAAGTTGTCTTATTTTTGCATGTAATCTACTTTTTAAAATCTCTTAATGGAAAAAAAAATGTCTAGCAAGCAAAATCTCTAATAATAAAATTTGGGCTTTGCTAAATCAACAGCCATACAGATGTTCTGTGTAGATCCACACATCCAGTTCCAAGACATAGTTTTAAATTCAGCCTGGATTCATTATTTGTGAGGTAGTTTTGTCTCTTTCAGTCAAGGCAGGCTGGCAAGGGAGAAGGTCGTGTACCAGCTCAAGACAGCAAGTCTCTTTGGTAGGGGAGGGGGACACTCCTTGGAAGGAGCAGGTTTCTGTGGCAGAAGGAAAAGGACACTGTTTTTTTCCTGTACTGGGAAGTGTCCTAGTCACAGGCATAACAATGTTTGACATCTGTTTTGTAGCCTGAATGAAATTAATTTGTTTGCCCTAGACTGTCCCTGGTAGGGAACCAAGGACATTGCTGCAGCTTGCTGTTGCTAACAGAGCCCAAGAGCTGCCAGTGTCTTACTAAGGGCTTACTCAATGTGGTGTAAGCAAGTTCTGCCTAGCAGGGCAATCATGGAAAACTGTAGTCATAGAGCTGAGGCCAGACAGCGTTACTAAGACTTGGCAAGTGCAGAGTTCCTCTATGCTCTCCTGTGGGGCTGATGAGCAGCAATACACAAACCATGATGAGTTCCTCATAGTTGCTTAGTGGCTGTAGTGGGGCCTTGGGAATTACTTTGTTTGTTTACTACAAACTTGAGTTAAGATTTAGGAGACCTTGTTAAAAGTTCTGGGGTATATTATGAATATTCAAGGACAGAGTAGCCTATTTTAGGATTAAATGAGGTGATAATTCTTTTTTTTAAAAGCAAAATCAGTCCTTTTCTGCAGTTGATGGGGGGTGGGGGTGGGGGTAGCAAGTACAAAAGCAAAGTGTAATACATAAATACTTTTCCTGAAATATCTTCCGCAAAATATCTTTTGGAGGACTTTTAAAGAGAAAATTAAACAATTTAAAAGTTACCTAATCCCTGATGGCTGTTGGGACAAAAAGAAAAATTAATCTCCAAGAAGTAACTTTGCAACACCAAGGGAATAATGCCAGTAAAATTGCTCTCAGATGTTAGGTGGAAAGAATAGGTAAAGAAAGTAATGGCAAAATGAGGGTTCCTTGTTACCAGTTGGAAACTTTTCTCCATAGAGTCATAAATTGAAGATCATAAGTAACCAAAATAAATAAATAAATAAATAAATGCCTGTTTTGTATGTGGATTGCTTCTAAAATGCTGTTTATTTCTTAACTTTATTAGGCACATTTTACAGCCAATTTACTCAATCCATGGTGATTAACATGATTATCAAGACTAGGAACATACTTCTGAGTTCAATTATCTGAAAAGATAATGAAGTTTCCTTAGTTCTAGCCTGCGGGAGTAAAAGGTAGAGGCTTTTTCATATTTTTGATTAATCAGACAATATCTCTCTTTTTTCTAATGGCCACTTTGAATTCAAGACTGGATCTTTAGGTCATATAAAGCACTGTATAGCTAGTTGCTTTAAATTTTCAACCTCTTTCAACCTCAACCTTTCAACCTCAAGTGTGTACATACACACTTAGATCAGGTAATATTTAAGGAACTTAACTCTGCAAGGTCTGAGAGTCTAAGATATGAGCTAGTTGAAGTCCAGTGTAGGGCTACAAAGATGATTAAGGCACTCGAGCATCTTTCATGCGAGAGACTGAGAGATTTGGGCCTGTTTAGCCTAGAGAAGAGATGGTTGTAAGGAAATCTTATCAGTATGTGTAAGTATATGAAGGGCCGACTGGGGATCAGACTATTTTCAGTGGTGACCAGGGATAGAACAGGAGGCAACAGCCCCAGACTGAACCACAGCAAGGTCTGTTTGAATATGAGGAAAGACTTCTTGACTGCAAGTGACAAAGCATTGGGACAGGCTGCCCTGAGAGGCTATGGAGGTCTTTACCTGGAGATATTCAACCTGCCTGGAGATCACCTAACTGTCCCTACTTGGACTAGGTGATCTCCAGAGGTCCTTTCCAGCCTTAACAAATCTGTGAAAATGAGCCCAGTTACAGCCGAGTTTCTCTTGCTTTCCCAATAGAAAGGGGAGCTGAGGGAAAGGAAGAAGGGGAGTTGGCAGGGTCTTTGCCACCAGGTAGAATGGTAGGAAAATAGATGAGCACACTATAAAATGTTGTTTTTCAATACAAGTGAGTTTTGTTTGGTTGGTTTTGGTGGGGGGGGGCTGGATAGGGAGAGGGAAATAAAAATAGTTGGGAGATGTTTACTATCAAAGAAGTCAGCTGTAGGGACCATTGAATTGTAGTTAACGTAATCTAGTTTTAGCAATTGCTTCCATGGTCCCAACTCTTATTGGAACAGTTGGCCTTGTGATGTGGCACAGGGCACTTGCTACCTCTCTGGTGAGGTGGATGTGCAGGAGGTTCTCCTTCTTCCTCCATCCTGAAGGCCAGGTGGAATTGGCCTGGGGACTGGGTATGGCCTGCAGGTTTTGTCCCAGTCCAATACAGGCTTCCTGAAATCCTTGCTTAAGCATTGGGCATCATATAACACAGTATGCTGAGAGATGAGAAATCCATTTTCCTCCTATGGGCTCTTGCAGGGGAAAACAAAATCTGAGCTTGTGAGAACTGAATCTTTCACGGATGTCTGATCATAAGTTATGCACGCTTGACCTTTAACTTCCGTTTATTGCACAGAAAGGCAGCATGTCTGAGGTATGCTTAGAAAACAGCAGACTTGATATTCTCTTTTCATACCATTTAAGGGCAAGGGCACTGCATGCTTGGGTACCTTAAGCCACTTATTCCCAAACTTTCTTGCAAACGGAAATGTCCTTTATGCTGCACAGCCTTGCCAAATGCACAGCCCTCTAGCTGCAGTGTCAGTCTTTTCTGTCTCGCATCCCTTCAGGCACAAGATGTTCCCAGGTGCATGTAAGATACAGCCAGGCCTTGCTGCTGTATAGCAGTTTGTTGAGCAGGTTTTGGGGTGTGGGGGGAGGAAATCAGCATCCCTTTTAAAATGGCTGATTTGAGGCTAGTTTTAAAAACAGGAAAATGTAACATGAGAATTTCCACAAGGGGGCACTTAAATATTACAGTAGCTTTCCTTTCCCGGTGTGTGTGTGTGTGTGTGTGTGTGTGTGTGTGTGTGTGTGTGTGTGTGTGTGTTGAAGGTGGTGACAAGATAAGCTATCAGATGTAATACACTTTCCACAGTTTTGCGTAGGGCTACTTAAGGTTCAAAATAAAAGACAATTGTCTGAGACAAAGACAATGGTGGACAGTAAATAACAATTTAGACCTGTATCTGTAACATAATATATGTTTATACCACTTCTACATTCTGCAGTAGTTCTGATAGAATGGAAAAGAATATTTTGAAATGAGATGCTGGAGGCCAATATTGTACAAAAATATGAAATGTTGCAAAGAAGTTCTTAATATATGCAAAGAATAATATAATTGAACATATATACATGAATGGTTCCAAAGTAAAGTTAAAACACATTCACAACAAAAATATGCTTTTAGCAATTGTGACTCTTTTATCTGTGACTATGATAATAGATTGTAATGACACTCCTTTAGTGACCTTATTTCCCATTATTCCCATTAAAATGTTCCAAGGTCCTGCCTTCTGTTTCAAACATAATTTCACTTATCTCTCTTCTCTGCTAGATGACTGTTAATTTGTTAATTTCCATTGTGTATTTTCAGGAGACTTCAGTAGAGGTAACTTTATTATCAAAGTTGACCTTTAAGAAGAGAAATGACATACGTTTTTACTGGAAGAAGCTAGCATGGACCTAGGCTGTTCCAGTAGGTGTTTTCTGGGAATATCAATATCTGGATAGTATACAACTTAAACATTTTTTATGCTCAGGATCAGGGAAATTTGCAAAAGTTTTTTTATTGTTAAAGAATTAGTTATTTCTATAGCATAGATATTAGAAGCTGGAAAGGACACAGGTAACTTTTAGTTTCCCTTTCTTTTTCATTGTAAAATATTGAGAGGAAACTCCTTTCCCTGTCTGTTAAATCTATGTTGTCTATTATAGCCACAAAGGCTAGTAATAAAGTTCTGAATATGGAAGATGTACCACTTCCTGAAGATGAGCTAGGACTAACTCAATTTTCATTTTGATGGTGGTGGGAAAGGGTTCTGCTTTTAACCACTATCTGATGGGCTGCAAGATGTGAAAAAACCTAAATTGTGAACAAACCAGGGCGGTCACACTAGGTGGCAGTGTCAGCTCAGAAAAATCAGTTTCTTATTTTTTAGCTTCTCACTGGGAATTCCTCTCTTCTGAGGGGGTCGGAGGGAATAATAACCCTCTTCCACTTTGGAATACATCAGGACTTGGAAGTCAAGGCTATTTTCAGCCTTCATCTGAGGTTAATTTTCTTCTTGGATTTTTCTTACCATCATCTTGAGGATCTGTATTAAGATTTTACACTTGGAACTTCAAATCATACAAATACAAATACAGACCAAAGATCTTTCTCATGTCTTTCTCTGTGTACTAGGATTTGAAAGGCTAAGGGGTCCAATCATCTTGAAATAAATTCAATTGATTGTTAGTTTTAGGATGCTCTACTGCCTGTCAGTTCTGATCATTATCTAGTATATCCTGTTTCCTGTTTTTTTAAAAAAGTCCTTTCTCCTGTATTGTAGTGCAAGGCCTTTACAAACGGTAATAGGAAAGCTCACTAGATAGATAAACAAAACTCTTTGTAAATTTATAAAATATGAAGAACAGAAAGTGCCTTTCTCCTCTCTCTCCAGGCTAAAGCTTTTTCTGTTGCGAAGTGAGTTCTCAGACTAAAGAAAAAATGTCACTGTGATGGGGATCCAAGGTATCCGGGCTTTTATGCTGTCACAGACTTGTTTTAATGTGACCTTTGGCATTTTGCCTAATCTCTCCCTCTGCTTCTTAGACTGTACAATGTTTAATCTTCCTCTCTTTAGAGTAAAGCTTGCCTCATTCTGCTGTTATGTACCTGTAGAGAAGTTGTGGTATTGAATAACACTTGCTAGTTCAATACAAATAAATTTAGCAGCGTTTGTTTAAGAATTTCCCAATTTGAGGGATATATCAGAAGCATGCAAAAGTAGCAAGTGGGCAAAGTCACTTATATGAAGTGCTTCAGTGGGCCTACATACAAGTGGCCTAATCCTTAACTGGGATGGCTGACCTAGAATATGTAAAGATCTGTATTTAATTAAAGCCCTCTGCTGTAGAGCTTTTAAGAAACCCAGCTGATAAGCAGATGTGTTAATTTCCAGGAAACGAGATATTTAGAGGAAAACAGGGCATAATATTTACTATTTTCTTTGTTTTGTGCACAAGAATGAAAATTATTCTTCATCTCCATGCCATGCTCTGCTTATGTTGCGATAATGAGTATCATTCATGGTGAAGAAGCAAATGCAATGTAGATAGTGTCTTATTGAGTAGATACAGTGGATTATGAGAATCCTTGACTCTAGTGCATCATGTCAGCTGTAGCCCCGCCTTTGAGGACATTAAAGGCCATTGAGGGCATTAAATTTGTTTGGGGTACTAATCTGAGTAGGAGTATAGTGACACATTAATCTAAACATTGAATTTATTTAATTTTCTGAGGTAATTGATTTTTAATTGCACATTGTTTGGGAAGATACAAATTGTTTGTACCAAGAACTACAATTTTATAAAGAACAAACCGACAAATATGTCATGCTTTTGTAAATGTCGTGCTTTTGCAAAATCATAACTGCTGAAAATTAGTGTTTGAAGGGGACCAGTCTGCAGTAGTTTGCTATGCAACCACTTTTCTGTTTTGAGCTTCAGCCTGTTGTCAGTTGCTGGGTCTCCATGGCTGCCTGTTATAACCATTGTGAATTTCCTGCTCCAATTATGTTCCCAGCAAAGTTCAGCCTCTGTCTCTTTGAAAGGGCTTTTGGTTTCTATCTATGGCATTTAAGATGAGCTATCAAATGCTATCTGTTGCTGAAGACAGATATGGATCATCTAATATCTTGTCAATATGAACAAAAGTATTTCTATCTTTAGAGTTTGGCAAGTAAAATCAATTTTCACTTGTTTCATTTCTGTGCTTCCTTTCTTTGGACATGAAGTCTTAGCAAACAAACAATGTATTCCAGGTCTCAGATTAATACCAATTGGAGATTATAGGCATATTAAGCCACTTGCATGAGTGGTCTTCACTGGAATGCATATCAATAGTCACTCTTCTCTATTGGGGATTTTGAGCAAGTGATGAATTGTCCTTAAGTTGTGCTCAGAGTTAGTAGAGCTAATACAACAAAAGACTTTAAGATAACTAGTCCTACAACTTGAGATTTTTTGCTTATGCTTGATGTATGAGTGGAAAGGGAGTGATTTAATGATCCACTGGGAATCTGTTAGTTCATTAGGCTTCTCATATGTCTTGTTCTCTTGGTCTTCAGGCTCTCAGTGCATAAAGGGAATTAAGACTGTTAACCCGATTGTTTTGAAACACCACCCCATGGAAATTTATTTTCAGTAGTCAAATTCATGGAAATAAATGAGCTTTGTCTGGCTGCAAGTATGTGTGCTTGTTTTTGATCTAGGAAACATAAGCAATGACTTCTACATCTTGTGTATACCCTTTCAATCCAGCATTGTTAGTTAATACTGATCTGTGGGGGAAAAGTTAGGCCTATATGAATATAGACATTGTAAATGTTCAGTGAAGGTGAGCATTTGCAATGTCAGGTGAAGGAGATTTGTGTGTGACAGACAATTTCTATGTTTGTTAAGGCTTTGTTGTTCTGGATAATCCACAAAACACTTAGCAACTTTGAAAAATCAATAAAATGTTAGATTCTGCTAGAGAGTCTGTTCTTAGGTAACAGAAGCCCTGTGGATTAGATGCCTAACTGAGCAATGTTTTAGAATGGTCCCTTAATAGACAAATATGTCCTTCTCCATGCTTAATGCCTACAGCAACTACCTCCTACAGAAAGCTCTCATGTATTTCCTTCCTTTACATTTACACTCTAAAGTCTACAAAGATTTACTGATCTGTGACTGTTACCAAGGTTCTCTAAAATACAAGAAAGACTAAATCCCACTAAAGTCAATAGGAATTGGGTAACTTAATGGATTTGGAGCCCTGGACTCTTATAATAATCTTTTTTAATTAAAAACCCCAGCTAGCTATAAAGTATGATACTGACGGTCTAGACACAGTGAATATAAAAGTCTGTGATTAAAATTGCACCAAGTTCCATCAAGTTCTGTAGCTGTAAGATGACATTTTTCCCTGTTCTAAGTGGAAGGTAAGTAGCAAAAGGTAGTGTGATAGAGAAACAATGAAGTGTATCTCATTTCCTCATCCCCTCCTGCTCAGTTTGTGCTACTGCATTTTTCTCTGTGGAATGGCTACTTGAAAAGGCTGAGCTAGTTTCCTGAGTCATGTTCCTGTAAAGCACTACCAAAAGTATATGGAGAAATAGAAGAATATTCTCCCATATGATTCCTGTTACATAAATGCCTTGAGCTATTGAGATGAGCTAGCTATAGCAACCTGGATATGAACTATAGTGCTGCTGCATAATGCTCAAGGACAACAGTATTTATTTTTAATAGACTAGAAAAACAGGAATAAGACAGCACAAAGATAAAGTTGCTAAAAATATATGACTTAAAATATAACAACAAATACTTGCAGAACCAACAGATGGTCTGGCATTTAACAAAAATGAACTGAGCAATGAAGGACTATTCCGCGTTCAGTCCCTTATAGAATCATAGAATCATAGAATGCCTAAGGTTGGAAGGGACCTCTAGAGGTCATCTAGTCCAACCCCCCTGCA
>JAWLRI010000396.1:83810-130654 GCA_034781795.1 Crypturellus tataupa
GAAGGAGACTCCACAACCTCTCTGGGCAGCCCGTTCCAGTGCTCTGTCACCCTCACTGTAAGAAAGTTTTTCCTTATATCCCCATCCTTTAGCATTATCTACTGTTTCTCTTCATACTAAGTTTGAAGATGTATTCATTGTCTGCCAGAGTTGTGCCCAAACACTCCTAGCACAATTTAAAACCTTCATATATACATAAAAAAAAAAAAAAACTTTGATGTACTTTCCTTGCTAAGAATAGCAGCTATTTTACATTTTATTTTCTATTTTTTTTCTCTTTAAGATCAGGGAGGAGGGGAAAAGAGGAGAATCAAACTATTAATAGTTAAAGATTTCACAGGGCTGTGTTTTAAAGCAAAATCATGCATGCATTTATGTGTGTTCTATTACAATGAAGTTCATCAGTTAAGAGCTAAATAAAAGTATCTTTCTTGTATGAATGATAGAAATGGTCCCTCATGTAGTTCATACAGCTGACAAAGCTTGGAAAGTCTTTCCTCATTCATTCATCAGTGTGGTCACAGATGTACCATGGTACTTTAATAATTTGGACAATATAAATAAATAGGGCCAATATAATCATGTCTATCTGCATCTACTTTATTGATGCAATTGTCATCTAAGAAAGAGATGACAAACCTCTTACTGATCTACTTTTGAGTAAAACCTAAGTGGCAGATTTGGTAGAATACACATCTACATAGGTTTCTGTATTTCAAGAAATTATGAAATGAACGAAAAGAGAAAATTCAGAAATATAGTAAGCCAAGACATTTTCATACTGTGATGCACACAATATGAGGTTCAAGCAAGAGAAATAAATATAGTCCAAAATAGCCTGTGCCTCAAAACCAAATACTAATTCTTTTAATTTCTACAGGGCTCCATGTTCTTCATCTGCTTAAGCTGTTCTCTGGTCAACCTGTTTTCTGCCTGGAACTTACTTAGCAATGGTGGTTTTCATATCAAGCTTAGTTGCTAACCTGTTGTATCAGTTGAATAAATTCCCTAGAAATTGCCTAAAAGTTCCTGCGGAAAGAACTAACAATCAAAATATACCCTGAGTGGCCATTTTAACTCATTAATATCCAATCACTTTTTTAGAAAATGTCAACTAAAAGAAGTAAATAGTGAAATCTGCAGGTAAAAACACAAGATAGATGTATTTCATTCCATCAGAAACCATCAAACCTAAAGTGACTATACAAGCCAGGTTTCCTTTGCAAATTTAAGCTGTTCCCTTTCAACACTGTGTCCAGTCCCTATTTCTCATCTGTTTCACAAGTGATGTGAGGTATAACTTCAATGCAGGAAATGTTTAATACAAAGTATAAAAAGCTAGGCTGAGAGCCAGGCTGCCTTTAGAATACAGTAAATCAAATAAGACAAAAAAACTGTGTTCAGAGACTTGCCAGTTCAGTCCTAAACTAACAGAAGATTGTTCCATTTAATGGCTGTACCATTTTAATGTACAAATGAGGGAATTTTCTATTTTACTACATTAATGGGGTAGCTTTTTTCCTGCCCCAGCCCCAACTCATATGAATGCTTCTGAGGAAGCATAGGACTGCTGATTTTATTTCTTTTCCCCACCCACTTCGAGGAGAAAAATGGGATTTCTAAGGGATTAAAATAAGGAGAAAAGAGAAGGGAATCTGAAGAACTAATTTTACTGTCTGTCAGGCTTAGTAAAATCATTCTAAGTGGCCTGTATGTGTATGAACGCATGTAGATACTAAATTACTGTTTTGCTCGGATTGCTTTTCGGGCCACCAGGTTTTTGAGCACTGTAGGGGAGATTTTATCTTTGAATTGCTTCTCTAAGCTACATGCAGAAGTTGTATAGGAAGAGTAGTAGACTCATTAATTATATTGTAGCATATGTATAGTTATTTAAGTTCAACATGTACCCAGCTGGTGAGGTAATGTTTACCAAAATGAGCATTTTATTTTGAAGAATTATTTAAATTTCCTTACTTTAAATACAGCGCTTGATCCATTAAGGGACTCTCACAGTGTGATGTGTCCATGTTTTCAAAGGCAGCTTTCTCCTGCTGTTTTCTAAACAGCTGTTCTTTGAGGTCTTTCTTCAGCACCTGTGCAAGAAATAAGGGAAGCTCATTTGAAATTTAGTTTCCTGATCAGTACAGAACTGAGAGAGGAGAATGAGAAGTGAATAGAGTGAGGAAAGAAGGGATTAGTCTGTCACTATTGCACTGATGAGAGAAGCATACTTCTCTAAGAAAGAAATCTGCTCTGCCTTGTAGCAAGTAGAAGGGCTAATGCTATGGAGGAGCTACTTGTGACATGTAACACTATGCAAATCCGTGTGTTTTCAGCTCTAGACCAAAAGTAATTAGTGTCTTGTGTCACTTCCAAGGAAGTGTTTTTCTGCTGCCTGCTCTGGATATTGTTCCCAATGCATCTCAAATATGCATGGCACATGATGCTAACATAAAACCTTTTGGCTTCTGTATGTGGTCCCTGTAGGCCTAAATCCTAATATACGCTACTTTAAAAAAAAAAAAATGTTTAAATGAGCCCAACAGTGTGCTGACAGTGGCATCTTTTCATAGGAGCATGCTTTGTCTTGAGTATTTATTTTCTGTTTTGTAGAGCTAGCTGACACTAGTCAGAAGGTTTAAAGTCTGGCGGGACTAGCAGAGGAGGAAGTCCCCTTTCCTAATCATCTGAGGAAAATCATCTAAAGAGAAAGGAGGGGAAAAGGATACTACAAACCAAATCCTACTGGTTGTGTTTTGGCCCAGTGTGATGCTTCAGAGAGAAACAGATGGACACCTACAGGTTGCCACTTGCTTAGTATTCTCCCTATTTCCACCACTTCTTCCCTGCTCAGGTAAGTTCTCTAACTACTCTGGTTCTTTTCAGCCTTCGGATACAGGTGCAAAACAAGCACTTTGCTCTGAGTATTTTGTAAGCAATTCTACTATATTTGTGTTTATTTCTGCCGTTGTTTAGGGATCAGCTCCTGGTCGAGTGACTGATTTTTACCTAGTTATTGATATGCCACTTTCCTTGAAGTGTGACCTTCTGAACTTATTTTCTTCTGAAATCTGTCTTCCTTTCCCCTTTAATACAAACTCCAGATAATTCTTTATGGAATTTTAAGTCTCAGTTGTGCCAAAATTCAAGCAAGCTCATGACTACCTTGCTTGTTCTAAAAACTTCAGCACAAGTTATGGGGAAAGCTTAAACTTTCCCCATTATAGGGAAAGAGACGTCTAATTCTTTTAGCTAAAAATGGACATCCAAAGAGTATTCTGCAGGGCGAAATAATCAAGAGGCTGATTTTTGTCTTCAAGAACCAAAGGCTGGATGCTTTATACTTCCCTTATAACTGACCTCATCCATCATTCTTTGCCTGCTTTCTTTGCTGAGGGAAACTGGTTCAACTCTTCTTGCTATTTTTTTTTTTTTTTTTTTTTTTGGGGGGGAGGGAAGGCTTCTTCTGTGGTTTTTTTTTTTGAAAACGCTATCTTCTCATGTGTGTTAAACATCTTAAATGAGCACATCTGTAGAAACTATTTAATGCCAGCTTGTGCCTCAAAACATTTTATTTCCCCAAATCTCTGAAGCATTCCTTCTGAAGTGATATTTTACCAGAAGTAGTTAGCCAGTCTCTAGATATTATCCTGTGTTCATACTCTGTCACGCTAGCTTGTTAAAATAGACAGCTAAATAATCCTCAGGAGCAACAGCCTAGTTTTAGTTAGTGGATTTTATTTACCAGCTCAAAATCTTTGTGATAACAATATCCCCCATTAACTGAAATAGTTGTTACAGGGGATAGGCTTATTAATCACTAAATACCAATTAGTGCAACTAAACGGAGTACACTGCTTGTCCCAATAAAATGGTATAGCATTTCTTCACCCTATGTGTATGGGGGACTCTTAACCTTAAGGAGTTACCCTAGCAACCCAGGTTAAGGGAAGGGGAGGGATACTCATGGCCCAGTCAGAAGAGTTGGTCAGGTATCATCCTTGTTCCCTGTTCAGCTCATCAGTGTTGGACGCTGTTCTTTATATCATTAAGAGGAAGATGTGACTGTGCAATGGTCATCCGTATAAGATGATCCTTCCAGAACCTTTGAGTTCTGTAAGATTACCTGCTCTTTGCACCATTATTGAGGTGAGTTTTGGTTCTTTAGCGAATTTTGCAAATGTATCCATTCTTTCAAAGTTTGCTATTGTTTGCAATATTTAGCAAAGCAAAACTGCCTTGCCTCTGCAAGACTTCTTACCTCCCTTCTTTGCTGTTATGGGAAACTACACAAAGTTTCTACCTCGTGTTCTCATCAGATCAGCATGGTCTTGCAGTTTTAAACGTTAACTCGTTTCTCTTATTCATCTCTTCTAGCACAATCAGATGAATTGGTGATTTAGAGAAATCTCCTGAGTACTGAATGTTCCCAGCATGATATAAAAGAAGTAGGAACAGGTTTAAAGGAAGTGTGTTTAAACAAGTTCAGCAAGGAATAAAACCGGACCGTAGTTCAGGCTCCAATTGCTGCCGACTTAAACATAGCGTTTGCAAGAGAGGAATGTTAGGGTAGGTGCAGAAGAAGAATCTTAAAGATGCTATGATCAATCTGCTCCTTGTTGTCTTAGGTACTTTTCAGAACATTTCTCCCTGCAGTGTTCAACTCGGTGGAACAGGGCAACAAAGAAACAGGCAAATTATTCTTGTGTGGCAATTGACTGGCACCCTTAAGTGCAACACCCCAAGTTTGCACCTAGCATCTGGTCTCTGAGCAGCTTGTGTTTTAGGTACCTGCTTACATAACGGTTTTTATCTGCATCTGGCAAGGAAGAGCAAGTGAAGAACCAGAGGGAGCCTTCAGGCCAGATGGACAGCCTGGACATGCGCATCTGCAGCCACAATATGCAGCTAGGGTCTCTGCAGCACCTGTGAGAAAATGACTGCTGTCACCAGCTGCTACATACCACAAATGACAGCTCATCACTGTAATTTCTACTCACTGAATCTGGCTTGTTGGTGATGCCACTTTCTCTCTGCAGAAAGGGTGGTGAGTGCTGTTGCACGCTGTTTGTGCTTTGCCATGTTTTGTTTCATGCTAGGTATCTTTCACTGAAACTTTATTCCAGGTACTTCATTATGGCTGGGAGAGCTCCCAACTGCCCCAGAAGGCCTGTGGGAAGGGCTATGAGATGATGCACCTGACCATCTTTTGGAAGCATGGTCTGGTTCCATTTGGAAGAATGGTGATTCTGAACAAGGTTTGCTGGATCAACAGTGAGGGTTTGCACTATGCTGCAGAAGCTCCTGCTAGCTGCAGAGGAGCAGCACATTGCTGCCCTGTACACACACATCCTAGGCAAAGCAGTAGCTTTTGGGATTCTGGGGCTCTTGGATGAGTAGAAGTGATGAGGAGATGATATAGTAATACCCGTTTGTTCTATTGTAGTACTGCCTACAGAGAGTACTACATTCAGGAGAGTACAGGGCTGTCCTAAGCAGAAGTTTGCTAAAATGAGACAATATATCTAATTCTGGTTATCTCATGACCACTGTAGCTCTGGAGGAAAATGAGGTTAAATCAGTTGATGTGAGTTTCATACCACTCTTTTGGTGGAAGTGACTCTCTCCTCTCTTTTGCAAATGAGATAAATGAGATTGCACCATTGCCTTACAGAAATAACTGAAGCTACCGTGAGGGGTGTAGCAAAATATCCTGGCATATCTTTTTCAACTATACCTTGCTTTTTTTCCCCTCACCATTAACTCCTAGTTGAACTGGCAGAACTGAATGGTATTTTCCATAGTTGGCACCCCTGTGCTCACCATGACTTCTGAGACAGAATTCCTGTTTGTGTAACTATGATTCTGGACCAACTAATTGGCATTTTGCTATTAAATCTTTCCATGGTTTTACAATCTTAGTGTGCAAGATAATAAATTCCTGTTGTTGTCTTGCTTCCTCAGTACAGATCTTCATCAGAACCATGAAAACACTTGTGCAGCTACAAATTCAAGATTGTTATCTATGCTCATTGGCTGGAAAATAAACTGAAGTTCTAATGCACAGTTGCTGCAAGTGTTCAGTAACTGAAGATGTTTTTGTAGCTGTCTAAAAATTGTGAATGTGTGGAACTTTTATTTACTCTGCCTTCTGGCAGTTTGTGAATCCAAGACTGTGAGGTCAACTCCTTGCTTGAAAATAGGGATGATAAAACAGGAGATTCTACAGTTGTTTTAAGAACGGTGGATGCTGTTAAGAGCAGAAAGTGACAAATATGAGCAATTTGAGAAAGCAAGCCTTTTTATTTAAGTCTTATTTATGGGTAATTGAGATTATGTTAGCAGTACTAACAGAAGCCAGAAGAGAGGCTTCCACCCAAAGGCCAAACCATTTGTATCCGCTTCAAAGTTCTTCTGCAGCAAAGACTCCACATTTGGATGGAAAAGATATGGATTTCCTTCAATCAGCCTTCATCTTCCTAAGTACCACATATGAGAGTAGTCATCTCTTGCTTGCCCCTTACCACAGTTCAGATGGAGCTGTATAAGGGAACTGTTGTAGCCTATATATGCTGTAAGGTGACAAATAGGGAGCAGAATACAAACTCACCAGCTTTATTCTCAAGGTCTCTCAGTATGAAATACTAATAGGTCTGAAAATGTGAGTTCCTGACTTGCTTTAATTAAATCAGTATGGCAACAAATATGAGAATATAATTTCTCATTTGAGCTTAATGATAGATCTGATTCAGGAAAATCATGATGTATTTTTCTTCAATTTCTTTCAAACATACATTTACAAGCTTTGCTCAAGAAAGATCTCCTTTTAAACTATTTCCTGAACTAGTTCTTGCTAGATGGAAACCAGTGAAGCTAAAAGTATACAAACACAACAATACATTTGTGTTGAAAGGTATAGGAAAATATGCAAAGAGATTGAACTAACTGTAGAGTTCCTGCCTGAAATGAAGTAAGCCTTCATTTGTTTCTCAACAGCAATCACACTTTGTGTGGTGGCAGCAGCTGATAGTTTTCTTTTCTTTCTTTTTCTTTTTTTAATTTTTAGATGATGTAGACTGTCAAAGTCTTGACTTTTTTCCCATTAAAATCAGACATCCTTCAGATATTGTACACTTGCCAATGAATAGCCACTGGGCTTCTCTTGGTATCATTTGGGATAGTGTATATTTACAATTGCTGTGCAGGTTTGCTTTCCACTTAGAGTAATGTCTGTTTTGGTCCCGGTTTGCTGCTCTTAGTTGAGATGACTTCCTACTGTTAGGGCGATACAAGTGATGTATTTAAATATAAAAAACTTAAACTTTGATCCATGTGTGTGTTCATGCAGAAAAATATTTGCTTCCTAAACTCAAATCTGTAGTAAACTGTCAAATCTGTTTCCTAAACAATAACAAACGGACCAAATCCCTGTCCTTTATTTCTCATTTACACTGGGAAGTGTCAACTGTGAAGACCCCTTTATTTCAACACATACCCTGAAGTAACAATAGCCTCTCAGTGATGCTGGTCAAAGTCAGGACTTGCAGGGTAATGCTGTTCTTCATGGGACCTTCAGTCAATGCCTCCATTTTCTTTATATATTTTCCTGGGTTTGTTTGTTTGTTTTGTTTCTCTCTTTGGCTTCTAGTGCCTTTGAAAATACAAAAATACCCCTCCAAGTTGCATTCGCTAAGACCTATGTGCCTTAAGTGCAGCGCAGTGTGAATGTGGGGGTCAGCCTGGGGCTGGTGATGAGCAGTGTCTCCTCTGCGGACGGGGAGAGGTGGGAGCTACAGCCACGCGGCCAGCGTGTGACCAAGAGGCTCATTGGATGGCCTTGCGCGTGGCCGGTGCGTGATCACCTGGCTGATGGGTTGGTTGGGCTGCTGGGCTCCACGTGCTGCTGGGCAGGGCGGAGGCTGCTCTGGGGTTGGAAGCTGTGTAAGTGGCGTTTAACTCAAAATAAAGGTCTCTGGTTTCACAACAGCAAAGTCCGTGAGTTTCATGCACTGCATGTGGTTCCTCAGTCCCAATTCTCTGTGGCCTTCATGCCCACTCTGGAGACACTCCGCAGCGGTACCTTCTATCCATACCCATCAACAAGGAACTACGCCTGATATGTTTACAGTGCTACTAATGGGCCTGTGTGGTCAAACCAGTGTGTTCCTTCCACATAGCAAGTCAGCCCTGTGTGGAAGGGCTGAACGACCTGAGCGCGCTTCATATCTGATAATGCTGCAGGACTGGTTTACTGGCCGGGGTAGCAGTCTGATTGCTCACTCTAGGGAGAGGTTTACAGCCTGCCGCCTGTCTGTAAGTTAGAAGGGACAGTTTAGAAATGCCACGGTCTGGAAATTGGAACAAATATGCCATTCGTAGAGTTACAAATGGGAATCATTTAAAGCTCGAAACATATCCTGCTTTTTCCTCCCCTCTCCCTTTCTAAAGGTCGAAGTTGTTGTGTAGAAATATTAAGCCAGCTGTAGAGAGGTTGCAAGACTGTTCTGGCTGTACTGTGATGTGATTTTATCTTCCACTCTAGTAGGCAATATGGCTCATGGTCAGTGTTGTACATAAATTCCTAGCTGGGATGCAGGTTTCACGTGATTAGGAACTAAACTATGTCGAGTGCTGCTCTTGTGACTCTGTAGCTACACTTAACAGATACAGGGATGGAAAAAAAAATGCAGAGGGATGATATCTGAGGTCAAAGAGGTTATCCTTTTATAGCAGCTGTCATCAGAAGGGAGGAAACACAAGTGAAAGAGGGTTGATAACCTGACTGGGCATGTGGCTGTCACAGATAGTTGGGTCAGCAAGAAAAGTATGGTCAGGCTAAAATCATGTCCTGTTCATGACCTTGATTGCTACTATCTGCCTCCTAATCCCTAGTGCACACAGTAACAAGGCACAGCTAGAGCCTAGCTCTGCTTCACTGGTAAGCAAGTTATTATTGGGCTGATCAGCGCTCTTGCCAATCAAGAAATTCATTATTTTGGGAAAAAGTGCAAGGAAACTCACATATGAAATAAGCATCTTAGTGCTCGACACAGGCAAAAAGCTACCACTGTGGTCCAAGAAAGCAGCTTATGGATTTTTTTTCTCCCTCTTCAGGTCTTTTCAACCTCTGGAATCCCACACTGAGAAACTTTGAAGAGACTTTAAAATTCAAAAGGGTGGGGGAGGGAAATGGGTATGGCATTAGCCATAGAAAAATAGGCCTGCCTGCAGTGAAGGAGACTAGCAGCACTGTCAAGCCATAGATATGCTTCATACCATGTGCCCAAGCACTGGAGTGGTGGGTGAAGCTCCTGCTGCTGAGATGCGTTTTTTATAGAGCTGGATCCCTTTCAGAAGTAGCAGATGTTGTTCTTGCTCTTCAGGTCCTCAAAAGTCCTATTAGGGCTCCTCCTTGTTCCTCTCCCCCTGCTTCATCCAAATTGGTGCCATCTCTCTAAGGGGAGGACCTTCGATGATAAAGATACGGGGACAACTATTTTGCTCCCACTTCTATGCAGACTTGAGTCAGTGTTAACTCATGTATTTTTCTTCACAAACATATCTATTTTTAAAATTGACACTATCATAATTTTTCAAAAAAAAAAAAAAAAAAGGAGAATTGACTGGAATTGCCCCTTTTGAAAATGTACAAGATTTCTCATTGTAAATATAACCTGCTGGCCGAGTGGCCAAGTGCTTGCTGCTAATAAAGAGTATCAAACCTACTTCTAACTCTTCTGAAAACACTGGGGTTCATGGAGGCAGAGTAGGCTATTTTGAGAAAGAGCTTGCAAAGTCAAATTTGGATTCTCTGTTTATAATGGGGGGAAAAAAGATCTATATGATAATTTTACTGCCTTGATGTCCTTACATGGCCCACATCATTAGTATGAGTTTTAGTACCAGGAAAAAAGTTGAGATAAAGGATAACTTGAAGCTGAACCTCGAACAGATTCTAAGAGGTTAGAACCTCTTGGTTGCCCCTGTGCAACACTTGAAAAGGTTCCCTGTAGAAAGATAGTGCTCTTCAGAACTAGTGAAATTACCCATTCTGGCCTGTGTTCTTCTAGCTAGTTGTTTGTAAAACAGCATGAATGAAAATGCAATTAAAGATTTGAAAATACCATCTTGTGTTCTGGTTGGATTTCTATTTTTTTTTTCTTTCTGGTGATTAAAATCAGAGATGGCATTCATTACCTACTCTTCAAACATGAACAGAAGTGAAACTTTATTCAGATGAGAAATACTAATAAAAAAGAAGTTGACAGTTTGCTTAGTAAAAATTCTTTTATAAATATTTGCAGAATTGGAGATTAAAAGTGCAGCTGCTACTGTGGCCATCAGAGCCAGGCAAGTGATTTCTCAAATTTGATTTAGTTTCTTTGTACTTAGGGAATGTTTGTATTAAAAAAACAACCAAACAAAACCCTGAAAGTGCATCTTCCTGGCAGTTTTCAAAGATGGAGACAGCATGGCATTGCGCAGCAACATGACCCACTACTTTTTGTGTTTGTGGTTCCTTATCTATTTGGATTGTCTCCTATTCCAGCCTCCTATCCTCCTACCATGTGCCACTAAAGAGCTTTGTTCTGTCTTGATGCCCTCCCTAGAGATGCTGGTGGGTGGTGGCAGGAGGTCATATGCTCCAGCCCCAGCTGTCCTGGTTGACCTCTCTTCAACTTCCTATATTAGAGGACTAATAACCTAGAAGTATTTTGGTAAGTGCTGAGTAAGAGTAATCACTTATATCCATCTAATACAGCCCAGGAAGCTGCTGATTGCTAGAGCACACAATTGGCTTGCCTGCCGCTTGCAGCCTACTAACACCCCAGAGCCTTTACAGCAGGGCTGCTTCCCATCCCACACAGGAGCTTCTAGGCAGTTTTTCCTTCCTGGGGTCTACACTTTGCCTGTGTGCTTGTTGAATTTCAGCAGCTGCCTGTTGGCCTATTCCTCTGGCTTGTCTAGGTGCCTCTGAATGGCAGACCTGCCTTTGGGCATATTTGGGTTAACTTAACTTTTTTTGCTGCTAGTTTTGACTCTTGCTCCTTTTCCTGAATGAAATAAATGCTGTGAAGTCTCCTTAGCATAAACTATATTGTTACGACACTTCCATGCTGGGGAGAAGGAATGCAGAGCTGCAATGAATATTCCTATTTACGTCTACTGGAGGCTGTTATACTCACCAAGTCTGCTACCAGGATTGCTTTCTTCTCACTGCTGGAAAGAAGACAAGAGAAAACTTCCAAGGAAAGATCAGTTAGGATGCTGACTTGACAGTCTCAGAAAGAGCCTGATCTTTTTGTGTTTTTACCTGGGTTATACGTTTATATGGCCTTTTTATACTTTTATATGGTTAAGTGCAGAGCTGTTCTATGGTTTAGGATTTTTTGCCTACCATTTCTGCTTCCCTCTCTTCTTCCCATAGATGGGAATGTGCTGGTGAGAGGGAAGAGATATTCATATCCTTCATTTGATCTAGGTTTGTGACTTGGGAGGCTTTGGCAGTTAAATAATATGAATGGATGTTGCCTGTGCGTTGTCTGGGAGGGTCTTGGATCAGAGAGGAAGAGTAGATGGTAGTTGATTGAGGTTCAAGAGACTCTTTGATACACTCATTTTCTATATCTATATTTAGAATGTTAAATGGAAGGGAAGGGGAGGAAACAATCTCAACTCCTATCAAAATATTTCTCACAGATAAATGCATAACTAATATACTCCAGTTTGGCACAGAATGACCTCAATATATACTGTTAGCTCAGAACTTGGGCTATTCAGCTTTTTAAGCTGAGCTTAAGAGCTCAGCTGTATCTATAAATATTTCTCTTGATGTTTACTCTTTATCACATGCTTGTAGTGGTCTGCATTTCTCAGTCTCTCTCCTTTGGGTCATTTTCAGGATCCTCCCAAAGAAAAATGTGAATGAAATAGGGTGGAAAAAATAAAATCCTTTCTCTTTTTCATTATGGAGGTTCCAGTGTTATGCCCAAAACAGATAAATTTTGATTTAATTTGGATGTTTTTAACCGCAACAAATTGAATAAGAACTCTTTAAAATTATAATTGCTTGTAGAGAACAGAACTGAACTAAGGTTGTGAGTAAAGAGGTGCTTTAATTTGAAAGTAGCATCATTACAAGAAAAATGTAAACATCTCAAATACTTTTTTTTTTCAGAAAGCTAGAGACAAATGTGACTTTTCTAGTGCATTTGCAAGGAATTACATCAAACAAATGCTTTCAAGCAGACAACATAATGGCCTATTAGAGGAACACAATGTCACTTGTAGGTAGCTAGAAGTACAAAGTAGGAAGATGATGGTGTCACTAAATGCTTTTTTGTAAATTGCAAGGATGAGAGTTCACTCAAATGTCTTCTGGCTGAGCAGAGGTACAAGTATGAATAGATAGTGGGGCAGGGAGAGGGCAAGGGGGTTGTTTTTCCCTTTTCTTAGTCTTTTTTTCTGACTCGGGAATCCAAAATTCGTCAGTGTATTGATGAGACTTTAACATCATTCCACTAAGTGTGAATAAGTGAATAATTGAGCATAGAGACCAGTGGCTATGTCTTTTATTTCTCTCTCTAAACATTGCTCATAACACTTTTCTTGCTATCCTTTTAGAGAAGAAAAAAACAGATTCTGCATTTTGGGTGGAATGAAGTGGTCATGTTCTGATGGCACCATAGAAAATCAAGCATATCTAAACTGTGCTATGAAATACAGTGTAGGTTAGACACATCACTAGTAGTTTTAAAGGACTTTGCTTGAAAATGAGAAGTAATGTATCTGTCTTTGCATGTGCTGCCTAGTGACTCATACTGCCTTGTTATTTAGGTAAACTACTACATAAAAGTTAACTTGGTAAGTGCATCACCTTAGCAAGCAGAACATTAGCATCAAAGTATAGCTAGTGTACACTCCACTTCCAGGAATGGGAGTTTGGGGTGGGGTGATGATATATGTACTAGAGTGCTGTGCAGAATCATGGTGGAAAATAATGGCAAATCCACTTCCAAGTGGAAAAAATAGGGGTTCTAATCACTCATATTTCATCTGATATGCAAAAATATTGCATAAGTAGAAAATATTTTAAAAGCAGCTGGCAGATACTGGACAGAACATAGTCTAAGAGAATAAATAGAACACTTAATCTGACTGTCAAATTCCAGTTTAGTTTTCAGATTGTTCATGTTGTTATTTGTTTGTTTTTTACATACAAATCTTAATTAGTGAGAAAATCAGCATCAGACATTATACTGCTATCCAAGACAACAGAATTTAAATTGGGCACTGAATGAGACACTGAATTTAAAGCACACTAATACCTTCCAGTGCTGGGCAGACCTACTGTTAGTGCATGTGATCTGTTGTTAGTTTCTATCTTTCTTGCAGAGTTGTGAATGTGATTGAGCTCTGCTTGTGTAGGATACCGAAAACTACTGTTCTCTGAAACTGCTACCTCCAGTTTTGAATCCAGTCACAAATAAAAATGAATATGAGCATATTCTACAACATCTGAATGGCTGCTCTGAAGCCATATGGACTAACCCCAGGGAGCATCTCTGCTGATCAGTCATGAGACAACTTTATGTTTCAGTTCTGTTTTGCTCAGATCTTTTAGACACTGAGTGAAGAACTTGGCTAGCTGAAGGAGTCTTCTTTGGCTTCTTGTGGGTCAGCTCTTTGTTTACAAGGCACTCACACATCTGGAGGCTGGAATCACATCTATAAATTCATTATAAAATGTGATTTTGTTTTTGAAATTGCTTCTTCACTCCAGTCTTAGATGAAAAAGCCTTTTCTTGCATTCAGACTTCAATTCTATTTGAAGCATGTCTTGGCATCTATAACAGGTGCTTAAAGAAGCTGCTTAAAAATATCCTATGAATTATGTTCATGACATGTAATGCTCTTTTGACAGCCTGTTCATCTTGTGTCGTGGTGATATCCATGGAATTGCAGGCAATTTCACACACCTCTAAAAGATAATCAATAAAGTACAGCTTTTCACACAAAGCAGCAGATGGCAAACCAACCAGCAATTCAGGGAGAGAGGCATTAAGAAATAACAGCACTAGTAGAAATGAAACACTTAATGGCCCAGTTTCTTAAGGGATGAAAACTTTTGCATGTTATAGTTGTTGCTGTGTTATGAGAAAAGGGATGGAAATAAGGATTAGATATTGTGCGCTACTGCTGTGCTTTAAAAAAGACAACCTGGTCACTATGTACTAAATGTGCTACAGCAAGGTGTCTGAGTGGCTAAGATGCCAAAAAAATCCCAAATCTAGATTTTGCTATCTTTTTCTTGATAAAGAATACTAGAAAGTGCCAAAAATTAACTTCACTAATAAGACCTTCATGAGAAGACATTGATTTTTTTTCTTCCACTTTGCTTTTGTGGAAAGCAAATGAGACTAGAAAGCAAATGAGACTAGAAAAGTTGCCTGGGAGGTAGGAGTTAGAATGAGCAAGTCCTCATGGTGTGTTAGGGAAACTTTTAAGCAAAAAGAAATGAATGCCTCTAACAACTTAAAACATCAGGAGATGGAAGCAGATGGATGATAAACAAGGAGTCTGATGTGAATTTTCCAGCTCACCTAATAGCACCTATAAATAAAATTTCTCTCACAACAAACAACTCACCTGTAGGGGAAAGAACAAAAGGTACCAATTGGCAAAAAGAAGAAAGAACTGAAACTGGCTCAAGCCAGATGCAGTTTGCTGACTAGACACAAAAACAAATTGAAGATGGTCTTTTCTGTGATTGGATATCTCAAGTTAAGCAAACCTTGAATGAACCTGGATTGACTATTGGGGCACTTTGTTTGCTTATCTGTAACGATATAAGGTTGTAACTCAATAAAAATTGCTACTGACCATGAGCTTTTAGCCCTTGTTCCTTGACACCAGATCCACATAATCCTGAAAGTAACCTTGGCTGATCCTGAAGGAAGGATCCTTCTTGAAGAAAGGAGTGGGGAAACAAAATGAAACAAAACAAAACAAAACAAACAAAAAAACCCCAAATACCACACACTGGATGGGGAGGAGTGGAGCCTTCTGAAGGTAAGGCAACATAATCTTCTGTCCCAGTTTTACCTAAACAGACCCTCAGCCATTGGACCTTTTTTTTTTTTTTTTTTAATTCTTAACCAATTTGCTCTTCCTTTCCTTCTTCCTGCGTTCTCAACCAGAAAAGAAGGTCCTGGTAGGCTTTAATCCCTGCAGATCCGCAGTTTCCAATAGAGCAAGGTAGTATTTGCCAAGCGACTGAAGTAGCATCTGTGCTTGTGAAGCAATCGAGCTGCTGACTTGTAGGACTCCTTGACAGCAAATGTAAGGTACATTCTGAGGGCAATTTTCAGGGAGGAAAATCCTCTCATTGCCGTTAAGTACTAGGAAGCTGAAGTTTGCAGGATAGGTGCTTACGGCCTTTTTTGTTCGTTTGTTTGTTTTTTGATAATTCCAGAACAAGTAGCGGTCTTAATCAAGCTTTAATCCACCCTCAGACTACTGATCTTATGGACTGCTTTACTTCCAACTCTGCAAAAGTCTGTCCAAAACTGATTACAAACCCTTTTTTTGTTTTGTTCACCAGAAGATGAACTAGGCATTACCTTGATTTGAACTTGGCAGAGAGCTGAATAGCACTTTATTGCTGAATTCATAGGATAGTTCCTTCAAGCATGTGAGTATTAATTTTCTTTTCTTTTCTTTTTAGAAGTTGATTTCATGAATGTAAAATATTTCTCTTTTCTCACCTAGTGTTCATTCCTGAATGAACACTTCCAACCTTTTAGGAAAATAAAGCTATTTGAATTCTGAGTTTCTAAATATATCTTCTGTCCAAACCCTGAAAAGCTTTATCCTAGTACAGATCAGCATAGTTAAGGCTTTACTGATTTTGTTTTTACAGAAGCATTAAAATAGAATGCTTTGTCATGGATCCTTAAACGATATATTTAATAAAAGTGATTGATAGAATTGTTGAATATACCACAGGTTTCTTTTTTCACTTAATGATTTCCTTATTCTATGATCTATGAGTTTCCTATGCCATCTCCCAAACCTATGAATACTTGCCTTTCAATGAACACTAAAGATTTGGTTTCTATGCATTATCCCACACACTAAAAATACAGCTCTGCTGTAACATCTCATAAACAAAAGTCATGGCTGGTTGGTGATCAAGAACTATTCATATACTTTTGAATGTCACTTGAAAGCTATTATTTGGTCAGTTTACCCTTGTGACAAGGACAGAGAGTAGTTGTCAAACTCTTTAGAAGAGCAGCATCTGTTTCGGAATGGTTATTTGAAACAGTTTTGTTATTTGGAAGACCGGATATTTCCTTCCCACCCCTATATTGCTCATCTACCTCTTTTTTTTATTCAGGTGTGAGGAAGAGGATGGGATTTGGTTTTCTTTCCAAATAAATTGGAAATCAGATGAAGTAGCATTAAAGTCATAATATGCTGTGTGTTTCTGTACTTTGTTAAACATTATACTGACTTCTCTTGTTTGAAGAGTGGAAGAAATGAGATCTATATCAACTTAACTTGGATACCAATAACTGTCTATATATACTGCGAGGTTCTCAGGGGAAAGTGAGATGACAAGGTGCAGAAAAAATCACCTTCAGTTTATGGATGATTTCAGTGTTTCCTTTCCTCAGCAAGAATTTCCTGTAGAATTAGATGCTTCTTAAAGTCAAAACCTAGGAAGTGCCTACAATTGAATAAACCAGTAGACAAGGTAAATTGTGTGGAAATAAGATTATAAGTAAATCAGAATGCACAGGACAGTTTGACTGTGTCCTTGTGTTTGATCAGGAATAGAGTTGTACTATAATTGTGTATTTATGAATGATTGTTGGGGAAAAAAGCTTAAAAAAGTATATCTCACTGAAATTCAGAGTGCTGAGCTGAATCATGGATTTCTGATTACTGCTGGCATAGATTTATGGATTCATTATCTGCATTTAATCATAAACAAGGAAGCTTTGATCTGTATGATTCACAGCTTTAGCTTTTCATCATAAATGAAGACTGGTATCAAGGGTACAAAGCTAAAATTCTTGTAAAAATAATCTTTTGGGTCTTTGATAATGTCAGTGGTTTCCACTCAGATTATCAGCTTTGCTAAACATGCCAATGTGTTAGTTTAATATTTAGCAAATAGAAAATGCTGCTTTTAATGTCACTTCTTAATAAGATATGGTATTCTGAAACATGATTTTTGGATACCTGTTCTCTTAATTTTTTCAGTGTTTTCCTCATACCTAATGGGACCACTAAGTCTAGCATTCCTTTTTGGAATAGTCCTGTTTCCACAGTTAAAACTCTCCACTGTTCTCTAAAGTTGCTCATGCATGCCAGCTGGAAGGTGCCTGTTTGGGATAAAGGTGAAGTCTGATCACCTTCCTTAAAAGATTAAATGACTTGTATTTTGTCTTTTGCTATTACTCTTCACTCTTTTTTCCTCTCTATAGTGTGAATCAGATGTCTGTTCCTCACTGTGTGGAACTGAAGCATTTAAGTCAATCTTTTCTATAGTCCAACTGCAGTGGTAAATGCTTGCTAACGCTAAGGACCTTTACTATTGTACTGAATAGCAGAGAACCAAACTAGGCTATAACAAAATCTATCATCTGGTTCACAATCCTGTCTCTGACAGTGGCAAAATGTCAGAGAATAAGGGTCTGCCTTAAGTGGCCTTTGTAAAGCTTCAAAGGATTTCTCTATGAACACTTCGAGGTAAAATTTTAACATCCGTCATGTATAACCTAACTGCATGTTGGGTGAGGAATCAGCCCCTTTGTTTATTCTGAATTGGCCAACTGGTAGCTTTATTGGAGGTCAATATTGAAAGGGGCAGTGAACAGCTGATCTCTGTTCATCTATATCTGTCACTACATGGAGAGGCTTTTAACGTCATCTCCCTCTAATTCTCCCTTCCAACCTAAAAAAAGTCCTAATCTGTTCTGTTTTCTTTTGAAAGCCATTGCATGTCTTAAATCATTCCTGTGCTTCTCTGCAGCTTTCCAGAAAGAAAGGGAAGGCCAGTGCTACATTAGCATGCAACCAGGGTCACCCAGTTTCAGAATGGCACTATCCATTTTGCCTTTGAATTCTTTCCTAATAATTCATTACAGCCAGTTTGCTTCCTGAGTGCTAGTAAGCACCGAGCTGACAATTTCCTGGAATCCTCTATAGTAACTCTAAGAGTAAATTCTGTCAGCTTGGAGCTCCTCATTTTATATGTGAATATAAGATTGTTTTCTAATGTTCCTTTGCTCATAATAAGCTTACTGCTTTCTCAGCAACTTCATGAGAAAGTTGAAACATGCTTAATTTTGTTTCAAGGGCTGAAAGACAACTGTAGGAGAAACTTGGAAGTTCTTATCGGCACAAGAACTGAGTTTAAGCTGTTTTTATTTATAGTAATTTCCATGGTGTATCATATCAGAAAGGTTGTTTGTTCTTTATTGTCTTTTTCTCCACTTCAAAACTCCAAACTTCTGTTATTGATCCATGACATTAAATAGTGCCTTTGGGCAGCTGCTGGTTTCTACCTACACACCATGTTCTTGCATTAAATGTTGTGTATCTCTTTAGAGGTGAAATGGTGTCATTGAAAGTCAGCCATTTTCCTTTCCAGGGAGTCAACATTGAACACAAACTGAAAAACAAAAAAGGAAAATTAGCGCTTGAAACAAGATACAGGATTTGGCTCTGCTAGCAAAACCTCAGATGAGGGTTCAGCCTCCCCCACCATTTCTGCTCTTTTATGTAATAGTTAGGCCCTCAGAAGCAAACTGAGTTATGCAGTGTGAGCTTTGCTTTGTAGGACAGTCCTTTTGTAAATGTCAGATTTTTCTGTCTGTTATATTTGTAAATCTGGAAAAGAAGCCCTCATTCTGGGAAAGGCAGTCATGCAGAGCTGCCAGGTGCATTACTGAGATTATTCCCACACTGCTAAAAGCTGCTACGCTTTACAAAAGCCCCACCCACATTACAGATGTGCACTCTTTAAAGTGTGGGGGAAAAATGGGGAACAGGGAGCACAAAGTGGTTCATTTGCTTCTGGAAGCAAACAGACATCTATAAAAATCTCATAAATTGCTCTATTCCAGCATACAGGCTTACAGAAGGTTTTTTCTAATCCTGGTTACGGACATCTGCTCATATTTCCTGGTGGGAATTCTGGGATTTAAGCAGCCATCTGCTTCCTACTGTAGCAGCTCAAGAACAAAACAAATTTTCTCAACTATAATAAATAGTCTTTGACTAATAAAAAGGTATTGTTAGGAACATATGCCATTTTTTTTCCTTTTAATCTTAGTCAATATATTTTTAAGTCTAATTAGATAAACCGCTTTACCAAAATAAACTGACCAACTGTCCATGTGTCCAGCCCCTTATGCAGAGTTTTCCTAGGGAAAACTCAAACTAAATAAAGCTTCAGGTGTGTTGCCATTGTGCATTTTGAGGTATGTCTATCAGGGCTAATGAATTCTTCTGTGTAGTAAAGACTTAGAAATTCAGCAGAATTGTACTAAAAGCTTATTTGTTTGAATAAGATGAGGAGGGGAAGTATGCATTTTTTGCAATACAGTGCAAGATTGGGCCTAACCTGAGTAATAAGGAGATGATGTTTAGCATCAAGAAGTTGTATAGCTGTATAGAAGCTGTGAAGCTATATTCATTTAACCCTAACTTGTCTACATAGAGCACTGGGCTAAAAATTTCTGACAACTGAGCTGTTTATCAGAGCAGACATATCCTTTATGACAATCCGTGGGCACTGTTTTGTGTTTTAGCTTTATATAGCTGATACAAAACATACTGAATTTAATGTCAAAGGGTCAGAGTATCTTTCCCCTGCTCCCCCACTGACCAAGGACATCTAGAATACTACTGATAATGCTTTGTATTATGTGAATAATCATATTAAGTTTCTGAGATATAATCTTCCCCTGAGCACTACAGAAGATCTTCAAGGATTAATTCTGGGACTGATTTCCATTTAAAGTACATAACACATGCATTATATCTATACATATAAAATGAACTTGAACAAGGTTGGAAGTTACTATCAATACAGAGAAGATTAAAATAGAGAAGAACTAAGATTACCTAGAAGAATTTAAGGCAATAAAAAAGAGGATGTGATACAAGGCTGTGAACATGAATTGCTGTACAGTGGGGATTTATTAGATTGATACTTTGCAGAAAGATTTAAGTATGCTAATTTAATATGATTCTGACTTGAGAATGCAATTTTAAGTTGTACCCTGAAAGATATTCCTACCAACAACATGCAGGACATCTATAAGCCTTGTTTTCTATGCAGATTTAGTCATCAAGCATGCAGGCAAGATATATCCTAAACAAATGAACAACTCTAGAAAAAAAGGTAGGAACTGGTCAGGAGAATCTGACTTACCTGAATTACTAGAATAAAGTTAATGTTGGCAAAATAAAAGCTAAAAAGTGGTGTATGTACTGCTTGTAAATTCAGCAAGAAATAAGTAGCAGGGAGAGGAAAATGTGAAGTAGTCTGGAAGGTGCTGTTAGCACAAGAGAAATGAGTATAAGCTAGCAGTGAAAATAATGATGGATATTGGAAGACTCTTGGCTATTCTTCCAGTGTGAATAGAAGAACAATTTTCCCTCAGAGCTTAATCAGTTCATGAATAGGATTAAATTATGTTTTTTTACAAAAATGACCTGTATGACTTTCCCATAAGAATTCTTGTTCTTCTTGAGTCTGCAGGAACATTAGGAAATTCTTTGGGAAGGACTTGTCTTTAGGTCAGATGCATAAGATGACTGTTTTAAAATCCCTTTTCTGCAAGCTACATTTGCACCTTATTGCTCCCCTGGCAGCTAAATCTCTATCTCTGGATAGATATTGAAGCAAGATATTGAAGCAAGTCTCCTGTCCTCCCTGTTACCTACTCCTCTCATCAAACTTAGAAAAGTAGTGTAATGGGTATGGCTTTGCCCATCAGGAGATTTGTCCAACTCTTGATGTGCAGTTCAATTTTGAAGCCATTTTTAAAGCTATCTTAGTAAGTATTTGGGAGCTAGTTAAATATCCATATAAATTAGGACTATCCAGATAAATTTTGGGCTTAAGGAAGGATAATAGCTATAATAGAAAAAAAAAGCTATGTGCTGTCTTTATAATTTTGCATGATTTTGCATGACATGTGGATTGCCTGTGTCCAGAATTTGTACTGAAGGATGTTAACTAATACCCTGAACTACAGGTGCCCTGTTACCAAGGCAAACCAAGTCTCCTAGTGGTTCTTGTTATGTGTCCTTAAAGGATTTTTCTTGGGGTCATTCTAGGCAGAGGATTTGGGTGTTAAGATTCCTAACACATTATTTTAAATTCATGTTTTTGTGGATCAGTTCCTATGATAAATACCTATGTTTAACCTTAGTCATATTTACCATTGATACAAACTCTGAAATGATCCTCATCTCAGTGTGCTGAATTTTAAAAACTATAGCATCATGCTCATGTTGTTATTGGGCTAAGATCTCTCAATAAATCACCATTTTCTAGACTTTTCCTTGGCAATAGAGAACATAGGCTTTCTAGCCTTTTCCTCTCCAATAGAGAACGTAAAAATGTACTGAATAGGGTATTTTTTCACAATTAATTCTGGTAATGCCTACTGCCATGGATGACTTAAGGTATCTGGGCATAGACTGAAGTATCATGGCAAGCCTTATGTGAAAGGTCAATGTCAAAAAAGTAGTTTTATTTGCTATCAAATTCTATTTAAGCAGGTCATACTATGAGCTTGATGTTGCTAGTCCAACTCTGTGCCCAGATGGGATCTGAGTTAGACTTGTGATGTTTCAGATTGTCATACTACTATAAATCCCCACCTGTGGTCCTTTTTCAAGATTTATCTTTATGAGCCATGCTAGCTTTACCAAGATTAGAGCACCACCTTACAGAAAGGAGAGATGACTATATTAGATGTGGATGGGCCTGTAACCATGAGTTTGGAAAGCAGCTACCAACTTCAGAGAAGGCACTTATATTCTTTTAAAGTATTGATTTTTTCAGAGTTAGTTCTTTTACCAATAAGACCACCCAGGCAATTGTAAGTGTTGACTAATATTTTCTGTAAGTTATCTTCTCTTTCCTCATAAAATTTTATTAGTCTAAAATATTGCATGGTTGTAAGGAGTCTAAAGTGTGGGAGCATCTTTCACTGATATTAAAGGCTTCCGTATTGCCCTGGATTAAACACCTTGGGAGAGATGAAATATAAGTGACCTCTTCACTCCACACACAAATCCAAAAATATTTAGGAGTGCAACAGTAGGAGTGCATGTGTTTCAATAAGCAAAACACAAAAACTAAAAAGGTGTGAGGAAAAAAAAAGACTCCAAAGAACTGGAAGTACCAGCAGAGACAAGTCTAAATCACTGCTGGAATCTACGTACATGAACACAAATCCTGACATTGAATTCTGAGTGGTTATTAGGATATAACTATCATTTCAAAACTCCTGAAGTTCTCCATGCAAATCTGCATTTAATATCCTACTGAGATACATTTTAAAAACTATTAGCAAGATAATATTCATATGCCTTATATAAAGGACATGAAAAGAGTAGATTTTTAAAGAAGAGATGAATCCTCATTGATTTTGCTGGGAGCTTGCCTAAAGAAGGACGGAGAAAAGATTTCATCATTTCTACCAAAACTGGAAAACTGAGTCAAAGGGCTGATCTTTTAGGCAACTAAGATTAAGATCAAGTGAGTGCTTGCATTCCTTCCTCTCAGAGGGCCTCAGAGTTCCTACTTGTAGACAGCTAACAGCTGTAGACTTGTAGACAGCTATTTTTATTATTATTGTGGAAACTTTTTTTAAAAAAAATTTATTTCTGTCTCTTACTGGCTTGTTGCTGATGCACCATCTAAAGAGAGGAAGGAGGATCTCTTTCACTTTAATCAGCTTACTTGCTGTCAAAGTCTCCCTAAATAAAAGGATAACTTATCCTCTGCTGTGTGCATGTTCTTCCTACAATACTTGTTATTCTCCACTCTTCAATACAGCAGCAGATTTCTATGGGAAATGTATGGCTTTGTAACAGGGTTCTCTATTGTGGTCTTACATCCTCCTGAACTTTAGGAGTGATGATATCTCAATATTGTGGTCTCATTTATAGTTAGCCTTCTTGCCCCACCACTGTTCCAGCACCTCTTTCTCCAACAGTGACTTATTACTCTGCTGAAAAGAAGAATCACAGGCTAGCTGAGGTTGGCAGAGTCTGCTGGAGATCTTCTGGTCCAAACTTCCTGCACAAGCAGCATCAGTTAGAGGAGGTTGCTCAGAAGAGCATCCATATGGGGTTTGAATATTTCTATGGATGGACAATACACAGAGTCTCTGGGCAACCTGACCCAGTTCAGCTGCTCTCAAAGTATCTTCAGTTCAGATAGAACTCTCTGTGTGAAAAGAGCCTGAGTCTTCTTTACCTCCTCATATCACACATCTGTTAGCATTAAGATTAACCCTGAGCCTTGTGTTCTCCAGGCTAAACGGCCCCAGTGCTCTCATCTTTTCCTCCTGTGGCAGATGTTCTATTACCTTAATGATCTTTGTGGCCTCCCGTCAGTATATCTGGACTTCTCCAGTATGCCTGTGTCCTTGACTGGATTTGTTCCAGCATCTCCATGCCCAGCACTGGGTGCAGCACTCCAGGCGTATCCTCACCATGCTTAGCGGAGACGGTTCACTTCCTGCAACCTGCTGGCCATGCTCTTCCTAATGCAGCTGAGGGTGCAACTGGCTTTCTCTGCTGCAAGGGTGCACTGCTGGCTCATTTTCAAAAATCTTTCCAATTACTCTTGCCTATATAAGTTTCCTGCATTAAAAATAATCAAAGCACACTAAAAAGCTTCAAGAGCAAACTGGACTTTAATTTTTAAAAAGTATGAAAAGGAAGTTTAATGTTATAACTACTAGACTGCAAAATGCTTGTTACAAAATCCTAAAACATGCCCTTGAATCTAGAGCAGCATAAAAACTGATTATGCAACTTCTTTCTGTTTGACCATTCAACTAATAACAATTTCCCAAAACTAAAACTAAAACGTTTCATTTTGTTCAGAAGAAAATGTAACATTCCAAGCCATAGACCTGGCAGGGGGAAGAGGGAAAGATAAAAGAAAAGAGCTTGCTTCTTAGAAGCAGAAGGGCTGTGGTTCTCTCTATTCCACTTCTTCCTGTGGTTCAGATTACATAAATTGAACAGGATCTGGAATATATACCATAGTCACAAGCAAAATGATTTCAACTCAGATAATTTTAGCTTAATTTAATTTAACTTCTACTTATAGCTCTCCCTACTTCCTAGGGTCATCTTCCCTTGTTTGTGCTGTCTGATAAACTCAGCTCTACTTCCTTTGGTGAGCTAATGGTTGATTCAGGAGATGCTATATTGTGGCACCTCCAGCTTCCTAGCACTGACACAACCACTGCAGGGGCATCTCTCTGAGGTGGCTGCTGTAGGTATCCCCCATTTTTTGTTTGCTCTGAGTAAAGGGCAACTGAGTTGCTCATGCTCTGAGACATGCTCTGGGGAGCAACAATCTTATCCATTAAGGGCTGCTTGGCCCCCATGTGAAACAGGAGGCTACCTGTTACCTATGTGAAACAGGGAATCAACAAAAGAGCTTGTGGGAGCTCGCTGTTGTTAGCAGTGCAGGGTAGGGTACAGAAGATTGTCACTGAAGCTGGAAGGAAAAGCACAAAATAACTTTGTATAGGCAGTGATTTAATTCCAAAGGCCCAGTGGAGTGAAATGGCAATGGTCAGCAAGCAGTCGAAGTAATAGGGAAAAATTAGATTAATTAATTAAAGTTACAAAACTTTGTAGTTTTGTAAAATTAATATTATTTTTTAGATGGCATGATAACGTTCTCACTACATCTGAGGTATTGATAGTACATCTAAGCAGTTCTTAAACCTCCTCCTCCTGTGCTCTTTCCAGGCTACAACATGGGCTTGCAGACTTGATCTCTGCAATTTTGCTCTCTGTCTCGACTACCTGAGAGGCAATGACAAACTCTTTTTGACATGACTTGGAACAGAACTGGACCCTTACTTACCAAGAGTAATGTAGTCTATTAGGTTTCACTCTTATTGATCCTATTAACTTCCTCAGCTATTCATGAATATTTATGCCACCATGCAGGCTACATGCTTAGTTGACTCAGTTCATTTTAGGAGGAAGTTGCATTAAATCAGACATAGTTCAGTGATTCATAGGCAGCAAATATGGCATATTTTAAAATTCATGTATTTAGGTTGAATAAATCTCCAAGTAAATACACAAATGGTGTAATTCAGCGTCTCCCTCATTCTATTTTCAGTTAAGTATGTTGAAGTGGATTCATTGTGGACTGAACCTTACTGAAATTTTACTTTGCTTAATGAAAAATCCATGCTGTTCTGTAGGGACCCTCCAAGGATTGGAAATGGAAATGAATTTTAGTCCTGTAGCAAGATTTTGCTATTGTTAGAATAGACAACTTCATTAGTCCTTGTATCTTTCTATTGAAGATTTCACTTGTTTGAAGTCTCATTACAACACCCAAAGTGGTGGTTAGAACCTTAAGCGCATGAGGAAACATCACAGATAGATAGCCTCCTGATGGCAAGGAATGAAATTCTGACTCTAAATCATTCTTGTGCTTTCCTTGTTCTAGCAAGGAGTTTCAAATCTAAATTGAGTATATGCAGCCCTTGGATCAATGTCTTTCTTGCTATGCTTGTTGAATTTGTATGTATCTTTAGAAAATTGTGTAACTTCTTATGCATGTGAATCACAGATTAACCGTAAAGTGTGTCATGCAGGCTTTAAGGCATCTTATGCTGCATGGGTCCTGTACCAAAGACACCATGCCACAGGCACATTGCAAAAATAGGGGCAGCACTTCCCTGTGCTTGCACCTTAGTGATCTTTTGCCATTCTACCTTCCTGAGCACCAATCTAGTCAGGAATTTTTACTGTGTTGTGCTGTGACAGGAAACTTTCTCCTACAGATGGCACTGAGTCATTGTGTACAAGCTGTACTTTGGAGGTTTTTCATACGGTGCAGGAATCTTCTACTTAACTGCCGCGGATGAGTGGAACTTCACAATGAAAAAGAAGGGATACTTGGAAGGCAACCCACAGAAAGTATCCAGCTACTACAGCAGTTTCACAACTGATTGCATAAGTGGGTATCTGACACAACAAATGTTCCTTTGAGTTCTGTTTTCTGCTGAGTTGCAGCAGTGATTCCATTGTGGCTTGCCTTTGCTTGTTATTTCTAAGGATTTTTGATTAGCAAAATGGAAGCAGCTATGTTCTTTTGCTATTTTAGTTCTCACTTCTTAAAACCACATTTTCAAACAGTTAATGTTTCTCTAAGAAAAACAAAACAAAACAAACAAAACACATCATTCAGAATATGCCTGAATGATCTTTTGGTACTGCAAAAACAAAGGAAATTACAGTGAGGGGAAGACTAACATCTTAGGGATAAGATCCTGAGTGATTGTTTCTCAGCAAGCTCGTTAAACTGTCATTCTTCCCTGGAAGAGGGTTAAATCCTAAAATGCTGGAAATTTTAGGAGTGCATCTCATCTTTGGTTCACAGATTAAAAGTGATGGTCGGGGATGAACTGCAAATGATAATCCAAAAGCATGAGCAAAATACACATGCACCTCTTTCCATAAATTAGGACTTGCAAACTTTAGGATGACTGGTAAGCATGCCAACATCTGTCTATTAAAAGAAAATCCTGCAAAATCTTTATATCACTATGCAGAACATTTAGGACATCAGAGACCAGGTTAACAGAAGGGAATTCAGGATTGAACCTCTAAGAAGTGGTAGCTATGGAAGAAGAAAGAGCAAGAGAGGTGATACATATTGGTGATCTGAAAGAAGAGTGCAGAAGCTGGCACTGCAGATCAATTCAAGACAGGATACAAGAACATGCAAATCCAATTTATTTTACATACCTCAACACCATAGAAATAAATTTCACTTTCAACCTTTGCATAGGAACTTGTCAAGTGGGTCATGAATCTTAACACGAATCCAGGTCCAAGCACTGAAATGTTTTGTTTACCTTATAATGAATCTTATGTGATAACTTTTCCACAGATGACTCTGTTGCTGAGACCATAGAATTGCCAGTTAAAACTGTCTTCTACTATGTCACTACAGACAAGAAAACCTAGATTTTCTGACCCCACTAAATTGCAGCTGACTTGTGGCGTTGTCATAGTGATGCAGTGATGTTTGGCACGCTGCATGCTGCAGTGATGCAGCACTGTTTGACATCAAGACATGAAATAATGGGATTATCAACATGAGATGCAGAAAAGAGACTTCTTGACAGCATAGTGTAGAAAAAAAAGGCTGTAGGCAGGACAACTGAAACTGATTTTACAGGGAAGAATTACTGGATGCAGTTCGACACTGTTCTTATTTCACATGTAGTAAAGCAGACAATGGTAATCAATCCAACCCTTTTCAATTGGTTACTGCCTTTGCCTCTATTTTTAGTTATGTATTCGAAAACTGTGAAGCTACCTGTTGAACACCAAAGCTGTCACTTCCATTAACTGGCAACTGGAACTTGTGTCACTTTTACAATAAGCCACTTTCAATATTCATTCTCCCCCCCCACTCCCCCCAAAAAAGAGTTTTTATTCTTCAAGCAGTGGAAATAAAGAGTAATTTGTCTGAAGGCAGAATTTTATTAGCTCAGCACTGCTAGGCTGTCAGATGGTAGCTTGCTCCTAACTATCAGTACATCTAAAGTGTAATGCAGCAGTTTCTACCTTCACACACATGTGTTCCCAAAGGGACATATGGGGGAATGATGTGAGGAAAAGCAGTAGAGAGCTATTCCAAAGTCAAACCATAGAGAGCCCCTCGCTTGCTTCAATTATTTGACAAAGTGATGATATAAACTCTGCATTTGATCTCTGATTTCTTAAAGCAAGCTTATTTAGACAAACCTTAATCTTTCTCTTTTCATTCACCCAGTGTGTGGGGGTTTTGCTCTTCTGTGCTGATTTGGAGAGTTTATCCTCCATGGAACGATAGTCACTACTTCATTTCAAAAAATCAAAAGGAAAATCCATTGTCATGAGTTTTTGAGCCCATGATTACACAAAAGTCAGATTGTAGGAAGAGAGAGAAGAGTTTAGAACTATTTGTGTTGCTTTAAAAAGTGTTTTCCTGGAATTCTTATATAAGATGTACAAAATACTGCAATTTATGAGAAATAAGGCCTGTGGGCATTCTTGTCGCTAAGATGTCCAGGAAAGCTCTGTGAGCAGTGTTGGTCACACTCCTTGATCTTAGAGATGATGCAGGTGGGAGGTCTTGCCAGCTGGAGCATGAGGTTTATGGTCCTCCTTTTCCCTGTCCTGAGAAATGGATGGAGGCATCAGAGAAGAGCACTGCTGAACCAAGAAGAGCCTTGGCAGCACACTTAAAATGCTGAGCAGCAAAATAGTAAGATCTGACAATTTGGGAGCGAAGTTCACAACCTTAACTTCAGCTTCCTGTCAGGATAACTGAGCAACTGAGTACTTTTCCAATACTTCCAGCAGTGAAGTATTGGAAAAGTAAAAGCAGTTAAGTGATGTGCTATTGTCATGCCATTATATAACCCAAGTTTTCAGAACAGAAGCTGTTTTGGGTAGGTAGCAATGTTGCCTGAAAGTCTTACTGTCTTGTCTGCAGACACCATGATGTATAGCTGAACAAAGTGCTCCAACTACTCTGGCTTGTTTATTATGTGCTTCTTTCCTCAGATATTTCTGTTTCTAGTACAATCTAGAGAATCATTTGGTTATCTCTATACTGTGTTCCCCAGCTCACCTACATTTAGCAACTTGTGTGTATCCATGATCTTGTAACCTACGTATTCTTTGGTGTAGATATTTGAACATAATTTCTTTGAGGAGGAAGAGAGGAGGTCATCACTAAGCTCAAAATTGCTTGATTGGCAGAAGACCTTGGTCATGTCACCCATTGCAGAGGTGGAAGGATGATATATTTCTCGATGGTGTTACAATCCTGTCCAACACAATTCCACCTTTTGGAAAACACTGAGGAATCTCGGCTAGTGTTTCCATTTGGAAGGATAGTTATGAATATAAGTGTCTGACATTGTCTACTATGTAGGTCTTCTATGCTTACCCATCTTCTACTATTTTCAAGCTCTTTCAGTTCTGCAGTCTGGATAGATTTTTTTCTCACTGACTAAAATAAGGCGGAGATTTCAGTCCAGGGAAAAGTCTTGAAAATGACCAACATCGACTTCTATTGCGAGGATTTAGTATTTCCTGTCACATTAAGTGGAAGCCTTGGGACACGGTAGCAAGCAGTCCATGCTGATAACTAGCTGGTTGTTTTCCTTATTTCTCCAGCTCTTCCTTAGGCTTCTTTGTATGAAGACAGTTTGCCAGAGACTAGTGAGCCAAGGTAGTTGTATTTCCTAGTAACATGTTGTGTCTGGACAGAAGCTTCATCTATGGGGATTCTAGTTTCCCTTTTGGGGAGATGTAAACTGTTTTTTCCTAGAGGAAGCTTATACTTTCACTTAAGCTATTACCAGGGATAATTAAGGTAATGATGGATTGCACCTTAATAGTAAGCATATATTTAATGATGGATTGCACCTTAATGGCAATCATATATCTGTTATCAAGTGATCACTTCAAACAGCTTATCTAGTGTCCTTCGCAATCCCTTTCTTTTTTTCTCCTTTTTTTTCTTTTTAATTTATTACATCCTTCAAAGCACAACCATCTCATTACAGAGTATAATCCTTATTGTGTAATTTGGGCTATTAACAGGGTAATACAATTAATATGTATTTTGACTCACTATTTTGTTTATACCAACCCTGCAAAATGTGCCTAGCAACTTGTTTTCCCATTTTCTCATTGTAGGTTCTATAATGTTCTCCAAATAAGTTTTGTAATGTATTGTTTCAGATTTCATAGAAGATGTTAGCAACAAGGTTTGATAGGCAGGTAGTGAAAAAACATTCTTCTTATAATACCCTTTCCCTCCCTCCCTTCACTGCAGCCTTTACTATATGTAGTTTGTGTTCATCTTTATGTCTATCCTCTTATCTGTCTGGGGAAGTAGTTTTCGAATAAATATGAGCTGTGGTACCATTATTTTTTAGATAGTGATTATTAGCTAATGGATAGCACTAGACTTGGGAAATATACAGAGCCTTAAACTATGCAAAGTGTTTTACAAAGAAATTTTACTATGAGAGTCATAAAAATGAATCAGCATTCTGTACTTATTGTGTTTGATTTTAGATCAAGTATGCTCAGCTTTAAAGTGTTTTTTTTATTAAAAAAAAAAAGAAACTTGTAAATTGGTGATCACCAAAATTCCCTTTGGGACTCAGGAAGGAGCTTCTAAAAAGTCCATTCATTTATGTACACTGGTAACATTAGACATTTTCATTGATCAACTTACGCAGTTATCCCATGTCTTCCACCTATGTAGTCATGATGGGTACAAATGAAAGGCTCAGCTATGTGATGTACATAGGTGTATTCATGATGTTTTCTATTCCTTGGTCTGTGCCCTCAAGTTTCTAGGAATTAACTGCCTATAGCCCGAGACAGTGAAAGACAAGAAATGTCCAACTCAAATGCTTCTATGTAAACACATGCAGCATGAGGAAAAACAAAGGGAAATGGAGATGCATGTGCAGTTTCAGGGTCATAATCTCATTGCAATTACTGACTCATGGTGGGACAGCTCTCATGACTGGAACATGGTCATGGATGGCTTTAGGCTTTTAGGAAGGACAGGTCAGGAAGGTGAGGTGGTGGAAGTTTCTCTTTACATGAAAGAGCAACTGGAATGCATGGAGCTCAGTTGCCAGTGGGTTGAGGAGGGTGATCCTGCTCCTCTTGTGAGGCCACATCTGGAGTACTGTGTGCAGGTCTGGGCTCCCCAGTACAAGAGGAATGTGGGGCTTCTAGAGAAGATCCAATGCAGAGCAATTAAGATAATTAAGGGATTAGAGCATCTCTTATGAGGAAAGTCGAAGTAAGCTAGGTTTGTTTAGCCTGGAGAAGACTGAGAGGAGATCTTGCCAACATATACAAATACCTAAGCGGAGAATGTAGGGAGGATAGGGCAAAACTCTTCTTGGCGATGGCCAGCGACAGAACAAAGGGTAATAGGTACAAACTGGAACACAGGAAGTTTCTTCTCTATATGAGGAAGAACTTCCTTACTGTGAGGATGACAGAGCACTGGAACAGGCTGCCCGGAGAGAGGCTGTGGAGGCTCCTGTGGAGATACTGAAATCCCACCTGCGTGTGATCCTATGCAATATGCTTGAGCAGGAGGGGTCGACTAGATGAAGCCCCTTCCAATTTCAACCACTCTGTTCTGTGAATTTACAGGAGGTTATTAGAGGCACACTATATTCTTGAGCAGGAACTACTGCTACCTTAAATAGCTCCTCCTGGTATTTATCATGCTTAAATTCCTACTGAAAGGCTAAATTGAATACTGCTGGGGTATCATTAAAATGTACTTACAATTTATAGGTCTAGTTGTGTGACACCAAGCTGGACAACTGCAGCTCCTATGACCTATGTTTTATCCTGTGTCAGTATATGACAGACATGAACTTTGAGCATACTGTGGGCTAGAGTCTAAGGTAAACCTTTAAAAAATATCTGCATTTCTGTAAAAGAAATTTTGAGGACTGCAGCTGTTGAGTGTTAACACATGGAAAACCTTGACAGGGTAGAATAACCTGTTTTGAAATTGTACGTCTTTATACCTGTCCCTGTGACTTACAAGGCTGCACAGATGGGCTCAATTCTGTAGAGTAGGACTGAATTTTATGGAGAGAGTAATTTGGCTCAGCAGTTTGAAAAGGGGCAATATAATGATGTGTTAGAATACTGTCTTCATTTGTAGGTATACTGCATTTCCAGCATGTACTGGACTAGAAAGCACTTCACTAGGTCAGGTCAGTGAAGAGGATGCTGAATGTTTTTGGAAAGCTGGTATGCATAGTGAGAAGGCGCCATTTTTACATAATGCAATTTCGTTTGAAGCTAGAACAGCACTTTAATGTGAAACAATATGTTGGCAAGTGTGAAAAAAATACAAGTATGCAGCAGCTAATAAGCTTTCACAGAGACAGAAGGGCAGAAAGTGTAGCTAAATGTTCTGGCTTTTGCAGCACTTGCACGAACACTGTGGGTTTGCAGCTCCAAGCATGAGGATGTACTTACCTGCTGGTGCTTGAATAAGGGGTAACGTGTACAAATAGAAACACAGGAAATTCCATCTCCACGTGAGGAATAGCTGCTTTACTGTGAGAGTGACAGAGCACTGGAACAGGTTACCCAGAGAGGTTGTGGAGTCTCCTTCTTCGGAGATCTTCAAAACCCACCTGGATGTGACCCTGTGCCACATGCTCTAGGTATCTGTGCTCGAGCAGGGGGTTGAACTAGAGGATCTCTAGAGGTCCCTTCCAACTTCAACCATTCTGTGATTCTGCGAATAGTGCAGAAGCCCCATCCATGTGTTAAAATACATAAGGCCCGTCAAGTGCTATGCTGACATTTGTACATGTGTTGGGTAGGGTTAGTTAATGGCAGAAGCTTGCAGCTCCATCTGACTGCAGAGGGACTAGTGACATATTTGTGCTAAACTTGTTAAAACTGAAGGCTTCTGTGGATTGAGCTCTTGAATGACTTTAGAATGAAGCTTTCAGAATGACTATATGGGAACTTTCCTTGGAGAAGACAGGATGCTGATAGCTTTAATATGTTTTCATGAGTATGACATGTAATAAATGAAGGTAAAAGTGGTGCCTTGCAGTTAGGAAGCAAATAATCTTTTGTTGTTATTTCAAAACGCTATACTTGAAAATATATTCCAGTACTTGGTGATATTTTTCATATTATCTGAGAAAGTTTTACTCAAGACTATTTCTTTTTTTCTTCTTCTTTTTTTTTCTTTTGAAAGTCCTATCAGCTGGTGAGGTGCAGAAACAGTTTCATTGATGTTCTCTCAGCTTATACTTTAAAGTAATCGCAGTGGGGAAGACTCTTGCTGTTCTTTACTAGAGATAGCAAAATAATTGACAGCTCTAGAGAGTAAAGGATGTGGTCTGCTGCTTGATTTCTCTAGTATAGCTAATGCCATGCTGTGGGGAAAAAAAAAGAAATAGTGTAATGACAGGTCTTTGCCTTTCTTTTTCGAAACATTATTTCACTAATATTGTTTGCTCTGAAACATGCTGAAAACACTGCAAGTGAAATAAGATTTCTTTATTTTTTCTCCTCAGTTAAGTGATGAGCTCTAGATTGAGAAGTTCTGTGGGAGAAAACTACAGAGCTTACCTGGTAGGGCTGGCATCAGAAGTAGCAATCGCTTTGCTACTGAGCTCACTAAATGACAGATGTGATGACTGAAGAAGCCCTGCTCCGTCCAGGTCCCTGCATACCCATATTCCCATATTCCTCCCTCTCCATGGGGCAGACTGGCTAGCAGAGTTGGAAGAGAAGGCACACACTGGCTGGGGAGGCATAGCCCTTCCAGACAGGGAGGGTAAAACTGATTTGGAAGCCTGAGTTTTGGAGTATTCACTTGGAAGAACAAAACTGTGTGCTTAATGTTTGAGAGCTTGTGATCCCCGTGATTGAGTGGCCTCAATCAGAGTCTGTAGGAGTGATGGAGTCTTTCTCCTCTGATAATGAATCATACTAAAAATTCCCATATTAAAGGAGAAGAAAGAGTGTTTTTCAATTCTGTGGGATTTGCAGACAAAAGCAGGCTTGCTGTGGTTAAGTTACTGACTTGCACTTAGTCAGACATGAGTGAACTAGCTTCACGTGTTTCAGAATATCACTGATGATTTCTGTGTATTTTGAATGAATCATTCTATCTAGCAGCCTCCTTCCAGTTTCTGTTCAGAACCCACCTTGTTTCCTCCTCCACTGAAGCAGCAGAGGAGTGCTCAAGCAGAGGATCCAGCTGAGACACAGCAAGTCACTTGTGCTGTTGCCAGAGCATCTGCATGATTCACAGCTCCTGCTGCAAAAAGGAGGAGCTCAGTCTTTCTTGGGAAGCTGACTCACCCTTGATATTCTATTTCAAGAAGGTTTCCAGGTATTTCAGGAAGAGATCAGAACCTCTGGAAAACCCAGGAGGAATAGTTTGAAAACTAAGGTTTTAACTTAACCAGGAGTTTGACTTGTGGAGTACATGTGCCTGATATTAAGTTAATTTAGAGAGTCTTATTGTATGTGTATTTTCCTGCATTTTGAGTCCAGTGTAGATGAATGATGTAATTATGTAACCATTTTGAATTTAGAAGTAAATTTAAATGGCAGTACACAAAAGCCCATTCTGCCCACAATTAAGGGCAGAAAAATGTTTATGTTTTGTGGACTGAGCTTACAATAAAGTTATTTTTCCCAAACCTTCAATGTTCATAGGTGCTTAACTTCTACTGAGCCCTGAGACTCTCTCCAGTAAAATCAGAGGGAGTATATGAGTTAAAAGAAATTTAAAAGTTTTTATCTCTGGTGCAATCCAAATGTGCAATGGCAGATGAGGAGTCGAGCTAGTTTTAAATTGACTACTGTACATATGGCTAACTCTCAAACTGTGGCATTCCAGCCTTACTTTGGATCTCTGAATAAATATACTGGTGCGTAGCTTTTGTGAAAGGCTATAGGATTGTTGTTACCTTCTGCTCTGCACCTAAGCTGTATTGTCAGGTTGCACATTGGCTAAATGCCTGTGATTAAAGGCCTCTAGCATGCTGCTTAAACTTAGTGAAGGAAGATCTTATGACTGTAGCTTTTCTTTCTGGCATCTGGCTATCATCATGAGAACTATGGTTCTTTCTTGCTTCTTGATCTAAGCATGACTGAAATAGGAAGCTTTTTCTTTACAAGTGAACCCTTTTATATTGAACCCTTCATATTGAATCACTCAGGGCCACTGGTAGAGTGGCTACTTTGTAGAAAACAGAAATATTCTGGAGGAGGAAAAAACCCTTATGGGAGCAGACTTTTATGTGCAAAGTGGTGCTATTGATGTTTTGACTGTGCAGTTGCTGCCTGCTGTACAAGCAGACTACTGAGATTAGCTCATGTGCTGAAGTGAGCTGGGGGGGACGTGCGCTGTAATTGGGCTGTGGCAACCTGCGCAAGGCTACCTCTCTCTCAGCAGGGTTTGGGCTATGGAGAGTGATAATAGAGTCGCTTCCCAAAAAGTTTAGATTATGAAGATTGGTAGAAATAAACATCAGGAGAGGGACTGTCTTTCATGTTGGAAACCCTTTATCCTGCTACTATAAGTGTGCAAACGCTCTTATTTTTTGACAGTGGTGCTAACCTATCGGTCCCTCATTAAATCCAGACTCAGGAAGTGGATGGGGTTTGTAAAACGGCTGCTAGTTACTTTTTAAAATGCTGCCTCTCTTTTCTCCTAGCTCAACCTCCTTTGTTTAATAAGAGGAACTGACAAAACTTGGGAATTTTGATTCTTCCTGTGCAGTATATATACTCTGTGTTAGAGAGCTGAACCTAACCCTCAAATGTACTCTATGCATTTTACATTAATTACTGTGGAAAGTGTGGTGATATGTAATTTGTGCAGGTGACACCAAACAATTTGGATTTTTTATTCTTTCCTCATATTTGGGAACTATGGAGCAATATTCAATTATTTTGCTAGTATTATGATTGAAATATACCAGTACCTAAAATAGTTTTAGGAAAGAGAAAGTCTATTTTCTTATCCAAGAAATAAATAAGGCTTTTCTAGTAAACTGGCACTTCATAGGGTATGCTTGAAGCAGGAGAAGTCTGGAAGGAAGGAACAATTATTAATCATATATATATAAATCACATAAAAATACAAAATATATAAAAAATTCAGATCATAACCAATTGCGTATTGTTGCTCTGCCCAAATAAGTCTGAGGTGAATGCCTACGGTAATTTAAAACATTTAAAGAAAAAATCCTCACTGATTCATGTACTGATTCATACAGTAGCATAGTTTCTTTGGAGATTGTGTAGAGCAAGGTTGAAGAGCTCATGTTGCATAAGGAAATCTTCTGTAATGTTGCTGAACAAAACTTCTAACAAGGCCTCAAGAGATACTAATGAGCAAAATGCTGACTACAGAAGACTACTAAAAAGTGATCTTGATGACACAGCCTCTCTACAATATGAATATCTTACATACTGCTATGGAAAGCTTCTGTGTATGTTTATTTTTTTGTTCTCTAAATGCTACTTAAGGGTATCTTTGTCAGATTTCTGAAGCTGTTACTCAGAAGGCTTTTGATTTCATCCACATTATACATTTTATTTAGTGAGTGAGCAAACTACTTGCTTTGGGACTTGGTGGCTGTATGAAGGATTACTCAGCTGCCAGTGTGTATTTTGATTGATGATGTTTTGAAGATGATGTAGGTAATTGTAGCTCGGAGTCCTTATTTTCATTATTCTGTGCAGCAGGTGACCTGTGGAGTGTAGCATTTTAGGTAAAAATAGATTACATCTGGAGATTCTAAATCTCCGAAGTTGCTGGGGTTGTGAACTTATCTTCTGGGCTTGAATTAAAAGTGGATTTTTTCAGAGTTGGACAGTCTTATCTGTTTAATAATTCAGACTTCTCTCTTCCCAAATAGTGAAATGGCAAAGAAGCTATTTTTTTTAACCAAAGCAAAATATTAATGAATATATTTTTTCTTTTTTAATTTATTGGTTTATTTAGAGCTGTGTGTAACATTTGCCAGCTTTTCCTTGTACCAAGAAACTTTATTCTGAAAGGTGAGTTATTTACCTAATAGCTCGGAAGTTTGGGAGTATCAAAAATTATACAAACTCCACCAGAAGGGTGAAGTCTTATTATGAAAGCACAGTAGTAGCCTCTAACATTAAATAATCATTTTCTTTGCATTTCTTATGAGCTTAATCTCCTTCCTTTGAGTTTATAGAAAAAACTTTCATTTGTGATGAGGTAGACTCCTCCCCTTGTGTTTTTATGTATAGCGTGGAGTTTACGAAGCTGTGGCTAAAAATTCTGCATTCTTCCCAGATATTTCACAGTCAGAATACTTGGATATATTTGACACTAGATGATAATCAGTTTAACATTACATTTTTTATTCTGAGATAGCACTGCATCTTTTAAGAGCAAATCAACAAAAAGCCTTTCCCTCTCCTCCTTTCTCTGTTTTGAATTCCCAGTGTTACTTGCTTCCATTAGCTGTGCCTTGTTCAGTGCTCATGTATCCTGAGAGAGGCACTGCCAGACTTCTCAGACTTCTTCCCTGGAGAGAGAAAGTGAAGGGGATCTAAGCAAGTGAACTTTACAAGGAAGAGGTGTGGAAGTCTCTCTCAGTTTTGATTCATTAAGCTTACTTAATTTTAAGACTGCAAGACATCAAAACTTTCTAGGATCTTTGTAGAAAGATTCTGGCATATATTTGGGCAAGAAGGTCTTTTTTAGTCTTGACTCTTAGCTAGACTTGTAACCAAGACCTCATTGAGCTTACTGTGGGTGAATGCTGAGTTTTCTTAAAACAATTTTGACATCTACTACTAATGGCTAATTTTGATGGTCTGCATGGGCAGAGAGGATTTCCTGCTTATACCTTACTCTAACATTGGGAATCAAAAAAAAAAAAAAAAATTAAGCCTATATTTCTGATTTTAGTCAATAAGTAAAGTGAGTTTAAGTCCAGTTTAAGATAATCTTGTATATTCTAATAAAGCAATTTGGGGTGAGACGTCATGCTTTCCCATCTCTTAAAGTTGATATTTAATCCTTCTTCAGATGCTCCTTTACCTAAAATAGTGTTGGCTTGATCATGATAATAGCAAGGCAGCAGTTGTTCCCTTTACTAATTAACGACACATTTCAGTGAGGCCACCCTGAGTGAAGATGCCTGCTATGGATTTGCAGAAGCCTCAGAATAAAAGAGATGATGGGCCAACCCCCAACTAGGAGTTCATCTGGAAAAGGAAAAAGGGGTAGAATAAGACAGGCAGGAGGATGTGATGGGTGAGTAGAAAGCAGTCAGGAATATTTAGTACTGTGGAAAGGTTTGATGTGATGTAGAAATGACTCAAGTAGAGTGAAGAAATACTTTGAGAAGTTAAGGGAGAATCCTGGTAAGACTTGAGTAATTTCAACACTCAGTTTTAATGCTATATATGCTCCTCCAATATGAAAGTTGTGGACAGCTCTTAATGATAGTTTTATTTATTTTTTTGGTATAGTGACTGCATGGTGCTTCAGTGTATACCCAAAGAGTTGTGAGGCTTTCTTCCTTCCCTAGGAGATCTCTAGGTTTGAGTGTTTCTGTATCTGTGTGAATGAAGTGTGGTTAGTGAGTATCTGTACCCAGAGATGGAGAAGTCCTTTTATTGTACACTCTGGGCCTGACCCACTTCCCTCACAGTAACCTGTGTTATAGTTGTTTTGGGGAACCCCTTTCTCCGCCCCCTCTCCCTACAATCTTGCCAGTGTGAAAAGACCAGCCTGGAAAATATTGGAGAAATCGGGGAAGTGGGAAAGGGAGGAAGGGAATCATGGGAGAGTCTTACGTCCCATTCTTTCTTCTGTCTTTCCCTGGTGTTTTTTTACTTTAATTATATTGTTCAGGTTTTTGTTTGTTTTCTTCTTAAGTGGTGAATCTGGTTTACTAGGAGAAGTTTTGTAAAGCTACATGTTAGCTCATTAGACAGTTTGGTTGGTGCATTTTTTTTCAAGGCTACTGCACACTCTGGAACTTTTTAACTCTTTTTGCTATTTTTTACTTTGTGGAATAAAGATTTTGAATTTTGGTGAAGTGCTATTTGCAAAAGTGTAGTGGCTTCCCCTTTTGCCTTCCTCCTTTTTTCTGCAATGCTTATTTACAGCTCATGTTTCCATACTGAGGCATTTCAGCGGCTGCAATGTGGTATTATCACTGTCTGTTTGCTCCCTCCTTTGCAATTTGTATTTGGCAAAGCTGACATGATCTGTTTTTTTTGGTAAATGAGTGGCTTCCACAGGACTCACAAAGTTCAAGCAGAAGGTGGGAAATTATGTTAGGGTGCTCTGAACCCACCCTTGAAGTGATGTGACCATTAACACTGAATTAATCGCTTCAGAGGAGTCTGCTGAAGGTTATCTGAGACACTCGATATGGCCCTAAATCTAAGCTAGAGAGGCTTCTGGTATCATTCAGTTTGCCCTTGTTAAGACAAGCTGTTACGTGGCAATTTTCAGGGAAGAGCTATGTGGGGCCTGGCCAAACCACTTCTTTGTTGTTGTTGTGACCTGTGGCTTTGCCTCAGGATTAACCTTCCTTGACTTTTAAGATGAGAGAGGTAGCATAAAGGCTGCTGAATGTGCCCAGCAATCCCACTAGCCCAGAGGCTGCTTCAGTATGGCACCTTTGCATTAGCCTTTTTTGAGAAGCTGGAAGGATAGAGCACTAGCCTGTCTAACACCTCGTTCTTGAACTGTCAGTGTGTACGTCATAACCTAGTGAAATTCCCTTTACCTCATTGGGTCTTAATTTTCTGTGTTGAAAATGAAAATTAATGATGCAAGGTGCATAGAGGCTTTCTGACGAAGTGTGAAAGAGCTACATTCAACTATTAGCCCCACTAAGCAAGAATAAGAATAGTAAGATAATATGCTGTCATTCCTGAGTTAATAAGTAAAATATGGCGCCTACTGTGGTAAAATGTAGAGAATAGATACACATAAATAATAAATAAAATGAATAAAATGAATAACATTTTTTTTGTCTTTGGTGATTTGCTGCCCTATAGTACTCTATGATGTTAGTTTTGTAGAGAAATTGAAATTTGCTGTGGCCAACAGGCTTACTTCACATAGGATCGTTGAATTAAATGAGTTTTGTAGTGTACAGAGAATGTCCAGTAAGCCTGCTTATTCCCAGAGGTCCGTATTGAACAGTGTCTTAGTAATGAATGCGGCTATAGAGCCTACTTATCAACTCCTGGTTGTTGAGTTCAATAGTGCACTACTTTAGGTTTTAGCTTTTCAGAGTTAATGGCTTTGGACTGGAGTGATTAACATCAATGCCTGTGGCAAGGTTAAAATGACAAAATGTTTTGGAACACAAACTTTGTCAGGGTCCTCATTACATGAAATACCTCTGTATAAGAAGTCAAACAAGGATACCTTGATTAGTCTGTAATGTCCTTCTATTATTTTTTCCCCAATGATGGATATTTATTAATCTTCATTATACTGCTGGTATTTATTCTTTCTAGAGAGTTATCTATGTACTCTTGTATTTCTGATTATATAGCAATTTTTGAAGCAATAGTAAAAGAGTAATGACCTAAGCAAAGGCTTGTAGAGAAGCAAAACATTGCCAGCTCTGAGTGCATAACATGGTGCTTTATATGTTGATTCTAAATGAGTGAATGAATATTTGCTTTTTGAAATGTATCAAACCATGCTCTGTGATGATGAGTTATAACATTATACTTTGAAGTATTGTTTCACAGAGAAATGCATTTTGTGTTCATTTTGGTTAATGTCTTGGTTTTGATAGTGCTTTTTCTCTCCTTTTTCTTTATAAGAACTTTTATGATTTTTTTTGGTGTGTGTGAAGTAAATCTAAAACCATATTTATTAACAGCACAACACTCAGAATTATAAACTCCAGGTGTGCAAGTTACATTTGAGATATTAAATTTCCATTATGCAATTACAAATTTTGTACTAAAAAAGAATCTTTGCCATGAATAATAACAAATTGAGTATGGAAAAATGTATTTTGACTTTTTTGTTGTTGTTTATTTGTTTTTAAATGCCTTTTCTAATATTTCCAGAATACTCAATATGCTGTATTTAGTGGAACTGTGAACATGGGGCACAGCTCTCATTCATATACACAGGTGAACAATACTTCTTTTTCAAAAGGAGCTTACTCTAATTAGCATGAATAGAGTAACAAACTGATGCATTTCTCTGAGACAGCTGTACATTTTTTTAGCTTTTTTTTAGATGAGGAGGGGTTTGAGAGGTATGTTTTTAGGGGAGGGATTTTGAGTTGTTTGCTTTTTTGTTTTTTTTTTTCCCTTCCCATTGGAAGTATATATTAACTTTGCCTAGTATATATTTACTTTACTCTGTGAATAAGTTTTAAATTGTTATTTCTTTTCTTAATATGAAGGAAGCCTTACAAGGTACATGCTTTAAGATAAAATTATGTTTCTAAATTTTCCCTAAATTTATTCCCAGATGTGTTCCTAGTATGTTCCTACAAAGTATTCCTAAACAATTCTGCATAGTTCCAGGTCTTCATGATGAAAGAAGCAGGAGTATGGAGAGCATCTCTGATACATAAAAAATAGTATAAAATATGGCAGAACTAGTCCAGAACAACTACATCTGTGCATAAAATAACTGCACTTAATCAGGTAAAGGCAGGTGCCTTCAAGAGAGACATTTAACAAATGATGGACTTGTACAAGCAGAAGTACAGTCTTCCTAAAAAAAATATAGACTTTTAACACCTTCTGGAGAATTCCTGAGTCCCTAATGACTGTCTTTTGAGGCTTTTTTCTTCTGTTGTTCTATCATTTAGCATGCATTTTTGCAGACCAAGTGTGTGTATACATTTTTATGGCCTGGAAACAAAGCTTAAATAGGTAGTTGTTATGATATATAGTAGGCAGAAAATAACATTTTCTCTCACCTCAATGACTTGTATAGAAAGTTTCTTTTTTGTATTTTGAATGGAACAGAGGCAAGGCTAATGCATTACAAAAGGTTACAGCTAATACTCCATTAACTTTTTTTTCCTTTAAGATTAAAATGAGAGTCATATCACATTTTCAAAATACGAACAGACTGTGGTCTTTGATTAAACTGTCCATATCTTTCATGTTGTCTATGTGACAACATCTTGAAAGGCTGCAGCAGAAGTAAAATGACTGTCTTCTTGCCCTCAGCAAACCTGTGAGCAAAAAATATTAGTTAAAAGGCCTATACTAATGCTCTGCCATTAAAGATAAAAATACAGTGCATAGTTCCTACTGAAAATGAAAAAGGCTTTTCCTCCTCCACTGACAAAAAGGCTATTGTGCGTACATGCATATTTTTAAAAATACATGTAGCTTGGGGGAAAATAAGTACAATAAATGCAAGATACCAGCCTCCAGATAGGCCGTTGGAAAGACAAAGAGTGCCAGTCCTTTGTACAAATTTGGGAGGAGGAGGAAGTGCTTTTTTCTTGCTAAGGGCACTGAATTAGCCCTCTCTAGCCTTCAATATTAAGTGCCTCTGTGGAGCATGATTTTCTAATTTTTGTATAAAACCTACTTACTTCCCTTGCCTCCAGTCTTGGTGGTTGTTCTCCAGTTGCTGTATTGTTAGCATAATGCCAGAATGAAAGAATCTGTTCAAATAGCTCCTTATGTGTTAAATTATATATTTTTGAAAACAGAGGATAAGGTTATGGATGGAAGCTTATAAAGTTACAATAGCCTTATCCCACAAAATTGAAAGACCTCAGTTATTCTAAACTACTTTTTAATTGGCTAATCCATAAATATTGTTAATATTGTTCAAGAACTGTGCTTTGTTCCATGGAATTCTATGCACATGACTGTTTAGAATCACAGAATCATAGAATGCCTAAGGTTGGAAGGGACCTCTAGAGGTCATCTAGTCCAACCCCCCCTGCACATGCAGGGTCACCTGTAGTTCTGTCGGTGGCCACCACTGAAAAGAGCCAGCCGCATCCTCCTCACTGCCTCCCTTGAGGAACTTGTACACAGTGATTTAGATCCCCTCTCAGCCTTCTCTACTCCAGGCTGAACAGGCCCAGCTCCCTCGGCTCTCCTCATAGGGCAGATGTTCCAGGGCCCTGATCATCCTCGTGGCCCTGCACTGGACTCTCTCCAGTAGCTCCACATCCCTCTTGTACCTAGAACTGGACACAACACTCCAGATGTGGCCTCACCAGGGCTGAGTAGAGGGGCAGGATCACCTCCCTCGACCTGCTGGAGACCCTCCTCTTAATGCACCCCAGGATGCCATTGGCCTTCTTGGCCACAAGGGCACACTGCTGCCTGTTGTCCACCATGACGCCCAGGTCCTTCTCTCTAGAGCTGCTCTCCAGTAGGTCGGTCCCCAGCCTGTACTGGTGTCTGGGGTTATTTCTCCCCAGGGGTAGGACCGTGCACTTGGCCTTGTTGAATTTCATGAGATTTTTCACCGCCCAGTTGTCTAGTCTGTCCAGGTCTCTCTGGATGGCAGCACAGCCCTCTGGGCTATCAGCTTTTAGTTTAGTTTTCTTCCACAGCAGTATCATTTTAGGTTATTTTATTTCAGCAAAAAAAGACCATGTCCTTGGAAATATTTCATGGTACATTTCATACACCTTACACTTAAGAGTTCAATAGATGTTGGAGACGGATCCAGATGGAATCTAACACAAGGGTCCTTTTCCACAATGTGGCTAAGACTTACTCTATAGTATCTAGTAATAGTAAGGAATATTATAGTACCATAGGCTCTGGTAAGACACATGAACAAAATTTGCAAATGTGGCCTTTGAGAAGCTGACACTCCTAGGAGGGGATGTCTGTTTATGTATACCAAAAATGGAAGTTATACTCTAACTTTTTTGAAAGATGAGAAGGAATAAGGAACTTGAAGGAATGACTGATCAAACATATTATCCTAAAAGCAAAGAGAAGTTCAAAAAAAGCTTGAACACAGTTTTTGTCATTAAATAAGATATCTGCAGGTTGTGGACCAGTGAAGAGTCTTGTGTGCCTTTAAAAATAAAAGGAAAAAATAATTGGCTCTTTACTATAGACTATCTAGATGTTCAGAAAATTGAGTTGGAAGTCAACAGTAAGGCATTCTCTTGATTTGGGAGCATCACTCTTGCTACAGGAAGAGGAAATCATACTTTGGAAATCCTAAGTCAATTGAACTATATTCTGAATGGCTGGAGTCCTTAAAAGTTGCATTATATGAAATTGCTGTCCGCCAGACACTGTCATTTCACAATTATATTAGAAACAAAAGAGCTCTTAGGTTATGCACTCATGACTAGGTCTTCACTACCCCCTGGAGAGCCATCTAATTTCTAATGACAAAGGGATTTTTGACATAAAGACTTCCAATGTCAAACACGTGATATATTGGATGCATTATATGTAGCAGAAACATAAAAATGTTTTATGCTTTTGGCTGAAAGTATTTATACAAACCACTCTCAGGTGGTAGTCTATGGACAACTGGTGCTCTATGGATCACTGCTAGTTGTTCTGCAAGGCTGCTTCTCTCTGTGAGCAAATTGTCTGTCAAATGCCACTTTCTGCTAGGTAAAAGCAGTGTGCTGGACATGTGCATGTCTGCACATGACCCCTTCTGTCCCTTACTCCTTTTCACGGCCATAAAAACTGAGAGAGCACAGGTTGACAAACTTGTAGTTTACCGGTAGTATATATCTGAGAAGAATGTAAAAATGACTTAAGAATGTTTCTTGTTTCATGTATTGCTTCAAGAACATCTAATCCAAGAATAGACTTCACTGTAATCACAAGAATGATGGATCACAGGGCAGTATTTTCAGGCTCAGCAGAAACACATGTGAGAGCTGGAGACAGTATCACCAGCAGCTATGTTTGACTGCATGGCTTGGCTTGATAGGAAGAGGAGAGTTGGTAAGGGCCTACTTGGTTCCTGCACGAGTGCTTTTTTGTCAGTTGAAGGCTGTGTGGTTTACAGGAACAAAGCGAGAAAAGTACACTGTGATCCCAAAAGTAACTGGAGAGTCACAGCATTGTAGGCAGAGAGTAATTATCTTAGGAAACAAACTAAAGTTGCATCTTATGAATTGATTTGAACATCTATGGTGCATGTGTGTCCCTAGTGTTGTTTTCTTGTGTCGAAGGTAAGGGTTTTGATAATTGCTTAGGCTAAAGGAAAGAAGGCAAGTGGCAGGTAAATATTTGGAGGAGTGAAATGTCAGTTCCATACCATTGGTTCAATATGAAATGGGTTTTTGGGATGCTTTCCTTGGAGCAAACCTTTCTCAACATGTGCTCCTTCAATTAATTGAGAAAATTGTACTTTTTGAGAAATAGAAATTTCTCAAAGCTATCACTGCTATCATATTATGAACTATCACTGCTCTGGCTTCAGTGTGTAGAAGTAGGCATAATACCAGACATAAAGTGTATGCCAACACAACACAGAACACAAACTGAATGCTCTCCCTCTGAGCTAGTGACTTTTTCAAGTTTTCAGTAAACTCTATATCTCTAAAGATGGCAGGGATCTGTTTTGACAGCCCCGGCCTGCTTCTTAAAGAAGAGACAGCTGTGGAACTCCTTGTCATGCATAGTAGAAGCAGACACAAGTTTAAGGAAAAATTGAACATGTACACAAAAGAATATCCATTAGGTAAATATCCATTTTAGTCTGTACCAGAGACAGAATATCAAAGTAAATGATGGACTGGATGATCATGAGAGGCCTCTTGCAACTTTAGCCATTCTGTGAGTATAAGGTAAAAAGAAGTAGCCTGTGGAAGTGGAACACCACACACCTAAGGTCAATAAGGCATTGAAGTCTTTAATTTATATTTTATTTTATGTCCATGTGCCCAATGACAGGCCAAGAGGCCTGAGTAGAGTCTGGCTCTGACTTCTTTAATCCCTGCCCCCCTGTTCAGATATTTAAACACATTGATAAGATCTCTCCTAGGCCTTTTCTCTTCTCTAGGCCAAACATCCTGTTACAGTCTGGGAAGACCTGAGCTCGGAAGATGCTTTATTATAACCAGAGTGTGATTAAGACACAAATGAGATCAAATGCTGCTGATCAAGGAAATCTATTGAGCACTTATACGAATAAAATATTCATGTGTTACAGCAAGAGAAGAATGATAGGAAAGGGAGGGAAAGATAGGAAAGAAGGAAATGTAGAAAGCAGTCGGGATAGGATTGCAAGAGATGGATCCAGCAGTGTCCTGTTGGTCAGTAGTCTTCAGGCACATTGGTGGTGGGGGTCTCCAGATTACCGTCTATTATTCAATTGCTGAGTCTTTTATAGGAATCCTGGAAGGTCGTTTCCTGGACAAGGGCATTCCTGCATCCTGCCTTGGCAGTTTGGCATGGTACACATCCGTCAACGCAGTGTAGCTGTTCCTTAACCCTGGCCAAAAAATATGTTGAGTTCTTATCTGTTCACAGCTGCTGAGCTCAGGTCTTGGCAGTGAATTCAGCAGAAAGGCAAACAAGCTTTGGACTCCATACCCCTGATCACAAATCTGCCATTCAACCAGTTCTCAATCCACCTCACACTCCGCTCATCAAACCCACACTGCCTGAGGGTGCGTATGAGAATGGAAGAGGAGACAGTGTTAAAAGCCTGCCTGAAGTTGAGTCAGACAATGTCCATTGCTTTCTCCTAATCTCCCCACCAAATCATTCCATTGGTATGAAATTTCAGATTGGGAAAGCGTGATTTCCCCTTACAGCGCCCTTTCCCTGACTCAGTCGCATATTTTTCCTCCATATTTTTCTCCTGTGCGTGGGATTACCGTCTCACTGCATACCGTGAGCAGGGGCAGCGGGTAGGGAAGAGGCCCCTCTGCTGTGGGAGCCCGCTGGTCTCTCAGGCCAGGTCTCTTAGGGAACAGCTCTGAGGCACAAGAGGGCCAGGGGCATGTGGGGACTCTCCACAGGGA
>JAWLRI010000396.1:132261-166533 GCA_034781795.1 Crypturellus tataupa
CAAGGAGGCTGCAGGGAGCTGGGCTGGGGCTGCAGAGTGACCCCACAAACTGAGTACCTGGAGGGGCTTTGGAGGAGCCAGGCTGTTCTCTGCCCAGCTCTGAGCACCAGCAATGGGCAGACTTCCAGCAGGAAGCAGGAAGCTCTTCTCCGGTTATATCTTCTCTAGGAGCTCCCTCTTCCCTTTGGCCAGTCCTTGTGCTTGAGCACAGCAGGGCAAATTACTGTCTTCCTAAAGGAGAAGGAGAAAGGTGATTCTTAAATATATGTCAGAATCTCTGCACTTCACACAATGGCTTTTATTTTTTGAACCCCAAATTTATTTTTCTTGGTCTTTCAAAAACATCTCATGGCATATTTCAGCTGCTGTTCTGCTCAAACAAATTGCTTGTCTAAAACTACCACCATGTTTTTGGACTGGATAGTCTGCCTGTATTCCTAATTCACAATCACTACCTAAATGCTTAGGAATGTTTTCTCTATACATAACTGATAAATATCGTCTCTTTAGAGAGGGTCATTCAGACATGTAACCACCTCAGGCCAGCATAGTGCTTCAGCAATATATATTCCTTGCACAGTTATATGTTTTTTTGGAAATCTTTCCCTTCTCTCTGAATTTAAAATATTATGTGGAAAACTTAGATTGACATAGTTCCAGGACAAGAAGGTTTTCAGTCTTTTTCTTTGTACCTCCATTTTAACATTTGACATGAGTTTGGTAGAAAACTGAAACAAGATCATGTTTTCAAATTGTTTTTCCCTAGTTTGAGTTGGCTTCTCTGAGGTTTTTAGATTCCTCGTGACTTTCCGAGATTTGTTCCTAGTAACTGTAAGGAAATGTGAGGTGGGCAGATGACTGGATTTTCCCTTGCTCTTTCCTTTCTACCTGAGCACCCGTTTGTCTTCAAACAACAAAAAATGCAGCTGTTACAGCTCATACAATGCCTGCTTCTAAGAAGAGGAAATTATTAATCTAATCTTAGCTTTGGTCATCATAAGTAGTTATTCTGAATTTCTAAGACAAAAAGTATGCTATTAATATTCTGATACTATTTGGAAAACTAGGTAAATTGTTTGACTCATGGCTTGTCTCTAGATCATTCTTGGTTATAAAAAGTGCAAAATATTGCTTCATGTTTGAATAATAAAATATAAGCTACAGTGTGGGTCTCTGAGTTCATCACTGCGGACATACTAGATAGTTGAAGCAGCTTATGTGAGAAATGACAGTTTGTTCTCTCAAACTGTGAAAAGCATTTATTGTATTGTGAGTATTGACTCAAAAAATCAATGTTGCTTTCTGTCAGGTCTGTTGCTACTATTTTTCTAATAAGAGGGCTTCTTTTTCTTGTCGGGAGATACTTTAGAGGCACTGCAAAAGAACAAGCTCCTGGGATTCTAGGAGAAACTGAAATCCAGGGTTTCTTGCTTTGTTCAGAGGCATTAGCTGGTAAAATAAATAGCTATTGCACTTTGAATTTCAGCCTTTTAAAATGCTGCAGTTGGCAATTAGCATATAAGGTGAGTGGGAATTTATTGAAAAGACTTTAGGACATGGCAGACCTGGAGAACCAGTGCTCTGAACAAGGTTAATCTAGACGGTGAACAGCAGGTGGTGAAAGCACTATGGGCCTCCATTAAGGCCATTAATGGCTGCAGGAAGCTCTCCATTCCACTGAGTTTTTCTGGAGTTTAAGGTTGCTCTCTTTGCTCAGAGACTTACAAAAACTTGGAGAAAACTGTCACCCCAGGCCTTAATTTTGCCAGAAAGAAAGCATAAGAAAACAACTGCACTATAAACCTGATGCTGAAAGAAGAAAGCTAACGTGTTGATCTTTATGAACATGTCAATTGAACAGTAATAAGGACAAAATGTTGGCTGTTAACACACATCTTTGACAAGAATGTCCTTAAATAATTAAAAAACTTTTCTTAATTCTAAAGACAATTTGAGCAAATTGAACTACAACTTGCGTAATGCATGATGACTGTGAAAGCCTACAGAGAAGTAGTAGGGATGGTAGGATGCATAAAGCTGGCAGTGGAGAGACAAGATTAGAATGCTTAAACTCAAAAAGAAAAATCTGAAAATTTAAACGAGGCAAAAGTACAATAAAATTAATAATTTTATTTTTATATACCACCACGTGTAATATCACAAACAATAATATGGTCCTACTAATCTGAAATTTAATTAGGAACAAATAAAAATTAAAACAGTTTCAATAGTATAGCAATCATTGTAGAAACATCTATCTGTCTATCTAAATGATGTTACATTCTGTAATGCTTTAAAGTGAACTAAGTTCCCAGAGTAGGAAGTTCTGTCAAATTTATTTTCCTCTTGATTCAAAATTCGAGTTATGAAATATTGCCTAACTTCAAGATTTTAATAAATGCCCTTGTGATCTGTTTCCATAAAAAATGCTTTTTTGTTTGTTTTTATGCTTGCTGTTGTATTGCCCACAGCAGTTTATTATCGTCTACTATCATTGTTTAAGAAGGAGAAGGTTAAAATCTCTCTAAAAGTAGCTGTACAGGCACAAAAGCCTCAGTAACAGAAAGCTTTCCAGTATGTTCTGGAAAGTAAAATAAAATCCAGTGTCTCAAAACTGAAACTAGACAGATCATACTAAAAGGAAATAAACAACTATATAGTTTTTATTTACAACAACATGGGAAAGGTTATGGTAGTTTTCTGTTATCATGATTTAGTATTTTTCTGAACAATCAAAGAAAAATACAAATTAATTGATTCAAATACAAATTAATGTAGGAGATTCTTTCACCTAGTTGTGTAAGAGACTGGACTGGATAGGACATAAAAACTGTTGGCTTCTTTTAATCTTCTTGGTTTGAATAGGAGGAAATTTGTCCTGCTACTGGCATTTGAGATTTAGGATACTGATTTTATTAGAAGTTCTAAAATGTACAAAGCAAGAGGAGGGTGACGAGAAGAAAAATGGAGTGACTTTGTCCTGGATGACACGAGATCCTACTTTTTAACCTTTAGCTCACAGAGAAAGGATGATAACTGAAGAGGGATTAGACCACCCATTTGACTACTGTTTTATACTGCTGTATTTCTTCAATGATGTTTGCTATTAACAGTAGCATAAGAGTGATTGCCTCTGTCCATAGGATGTTAGTAAATCTTGTGGCTGCCATAAAGTCTCAGCAGTTTCCCACCTGTCTGAGGCAATCTAAACAGTATTTGTCTGTAGTTCTGTTAAGCAACACCCCAGAAAAGGGCGGCGATTCAAAGAAAACATAGTTTTGCAGTTTACTTATAACTCTGGTTATAAGTAATGTGAATATAATAATGCCTCACTGTTGTCATTATCTGAATCTGAACAACACAAATCTAAACTTAATAGCTGTGTCTAGGTTGCATAAATGTTTTCTGCTTCATGAAATACTGAGATAGCTGTTTCAGCATGCTTTTCTCAAAAGTGGTAGGACTGTAGGTGTTTGCATTGCCTTGAAAGAACCAGTACATACTCTTGCTGAACTGAGTAGGAGCTTTGCTATGGGTTTGGAGGTTTTGACAGTAAGATCTGTATTTGCTTATGGTTTGCACTTTTGTACAAAATGTTTCTAACTCTGATAGTTGTTTCAGAGTATTTGGTAAGAAATGTGGTGAAGTCTTAAAATGATGCTGATTGACTTACATCAATAGTGGTTTAAACGTTCTTTTCCATGGAATTTTTGGAATACAGACCAGAGTCCCAGTGTGAACGATACAGAATACCTGCATTCGAGAGGGCTCTGTCCGCCCTCTCTTATGTGAATTTCTGTCAAGCGTGCAAGTGGTGGGATCTGGCACAAGTAGTAGTCTTTTTCTAAGTTCAGCCTTTACTCTAATAAACATTGGGTCTAGTACATCTATCCAGGCTAACTAAGCCTGGATAGGCTTACCTACCATGAAAACTAAGCAAGGCTTTTGGATGTGGAGTGAACTGAGTATTATTTATAAAAGAACACATCTGCTGTCCTTGTTTAATACTACCCCTCATCTCAGCTTCATGGGTAGACTGGTTTCCTGTGTGGTTGCTGATGGTTTCTATGGGGAGCTACACTGGATGACATTGTATTAGAGTCTGAAACAAGTACCATTACTTATGTCAGGATAACTTTGTCTGTAGTCTGGACACACTCCTTAATGTGTAGAGATATCTAGAGATCATAGTAGGCTTTAAAAAACAGACTTGTGTGTGCCATCAGAAGTAGTTGTCATCTTTATTTTTTTTATCTAGTCGTGTCTTTAATAATCCTTCAGTGAGGACCCATGACATTAAATCACATTTATGTACAAAGGTGTACAGAAGTTTACTGTGTACCTAGCCTCACTTTCTTGAGGTTTGGAATGGACATGTTTTTAATGACTTGGAAAAGGAGGGTAGTGTATCTGCAGCTAAAATATGTTGGTTCAGGCTACCTGAGCACTATCTGTCTTCAAAGAAAGACCTAACCAGCTGTAAATAGCAACATTGCTACCATTATTCCAGAGTTGGAAGATGTTCAATAGTCAGTTTGGAGTTTATTATTTCAAGTCACTTAATCCTTGATTTGTTCATCTTTATTTCTTCAGAATAACTGCAGGAAAAACTCTGTTTACCACTTGCTGTCATTTTTAGGAGACTTGGAGTATCCTAACTGTGCTTAAAAACTAAGCTACAACCACACAGTGTTTTAAAGAAATTCATTGGTTATGTTCACTCCAAGGCTTAACAGTTGCTTTCGATGTGCTTCGTAGTACTTTGGAAGGAGAGAAAATTGGAGCATTCCACCTTCTGTTAGTATAGACAAGCAAGAAGAAAAAGGCATAAACATGTTCTTGAAAAGGCTGCATGTTCTTGACATTTCTAACTGCCACACAGATAAGTATAAATGCGATTGTGGCTTTTGTTTGAGAGGTGGATCTCAGGATTGTGGTGGCTATTTTGCCAGTTCTGTGGGCATGAGGAAGAGACAGAAATGAGGTCTGGGTAGGATCACAGTTGCTGTGCCATGTCTTCCACGGTGCGTAGGAATGGTGGATTGAGATGGTGACTTTACTCTGCAAGTAGCAGACATCTGACATCATCTTGGGAGTCTAGTTGGCAAGGGCAGAACACATGGAAATTCTTTTAATGTTACTTTGCCTAATTATTGTCTTCTCTGGCTGTCGTATTTTACCTATGCTGTAAGTTTTCCCATGGACACTTCAAGGGCTCAAATCCTGCTTCTGTGATTTTCTAACTTGTGTAATAAAAATTCTGAGAGCTTAGTCTGGAAATGTCACTTTTCTGCTTGAGAAACCTTGTTTTTGGAAAATCTAACTCTGGTGTGTAGCAGAAGATTTATGCTTGGTGATAGAGGTAGTTACTGAGGCATGGCAAATCGCCTTTACTTAAAAATTCAGCACTTTTTCCATGTAAAGAAAAGAAATATAGGAAATAAATGGAGAGAGGACTTTTTATGAATTGGGTATGATATAAGAATTGAATTTCTGATTCAGCAGCCTGAATTGCTGCAAATGTTTTTATATTAGAGCAGATTATCAGAAATGTCCTTGTCAGTATTAAATCCTCACTATAAAAACTACTTTTTAAACTATATGTTTGAGGAATTCCCAAACAGTTGGGTTAGAACTTCCCTAATGCACAAGGAATCACGATTCTTTAAAGACTGCGTGTGCTAATGTAGGTTATTTTCCTTCTCAAAAGAAAAAAAAAAAAAAACAGGGTGTCTTTTTACAGAATTTTAAGAGCAGACTTGTATAAAGTAGGGATATGCTACATCATAGCAGCAATGTCATTTAGCATTTTTCGGGAAATCTTAATACCATAGGTGAAATAGTAATAGCAATAATAGCAATTATTCTACTGTAGTCTTAGAAGAGATTTGGACAAATTGGTTCACAGTAGATAAATAAATGGTGTAATTTAGCCACTCACAGTTATAAGTGAGGAAACAAGTATTTTTTTCATGTCCCTGGAAAAAATTATTTTAACTTTTGTTGTTGTTGCTGTTGTTATATGAAGGAGGAAAAAACTCCTAATTCTTCATTCTATTTTTTTTCTGTATAATTTGTATGTAAAGGTAAGAAAATGGGTACTCGATTGATTCTGCTCTTTCCAAATAGAATGCTAGGAAATGAAAATATAATACCACTTAATGGGACATTATTCTTTCCTCCAACTTGTTTCAGACAGTACAGTCTTAATTTTTGACTTGCTCTGCTCCTCACTCCCCAAATACAGTGTTACTGCTCAAATCATTGGCACTGTTGGGTACAATCAATAACTCATTATTCTTCTGTTTTTAGTGCAGCTACATCTTGCTGAGATCAATTTTTTAAATTATGAAAAATGAAATCTGAGTGGAAACAATGATTACTGAGTGTTCTGTGCGTCGGATTGGTGGGGAAGATTTGAATAAGAAAATGTCGCTGTAGAGCTAGGTAGAGTCTTCCCAAATAAGGCGAGTAGAACATATATGGTATTATCTGCCATTTTAGGGCTGTGTATGAGAAGTTTGTTTTGAAGTGAATTTTACCATATGTTAATAAACCATTATAAGAATTATAAGCCACTTTAAGGGAATGTATTTTTAACTGCCAACCAGAGTTGCATCTGGAACACTGAGTTTTAACGTCTCATAATTTGTGGACCTTGTGTGCTTTTTCAGGAGCTTCTGATTTAGTGAACTTAAGCCTACTCATCCTAGCCTTGCTTTTCTTGATTTTCTTTAGAAAAAGTCTAAAGTCACATAAGGTGAGACTCATAGTGACTCATCAGTTACTATCAGTTTCTTGTTTAGTCTGTTTTATTTTTCCTAATTCTTTGTATTATTCTTGCTGTTATGTTGTCATTTTATCTCTTTGCAGAAAAAGCAGTAATAAAGTATTCTCCTAGTGAGAGTAAATATGCATTAATTCTAAAAATTCATAAAACTTTGGGGTTTTGCAAGCCTTTTTTATGAACATCTTATTATTACACTATTCCTGAATAACAACAAATAAGTAGTTCCATGGATCACAGCAGAGAAGTGCTGAATGACTTGAGTCTCAATTTGTACATCTGTACAGATGTCAGACGACTCATTTTGGCTCTTAGAAATAGTTTGGACTTGGCTGCATTCTGGAAGGATAAGATATCAAAACATGTGAAGAGAAAGTATCTATTTACTTTCAAGACTTCTCTTATATCTGGCAATCTCTCCAGGCTGTGCTTTTTACTTGAATAGTGCTTCTCCTTCTCCATTTTTCCTACTTGTTTGTATGTTGTGTTTTATTTTGTTTTTTTTTAGAACAGCAGCTGCTTGTGTTGTGCCAGTGCTGCCAGAAGTCTGTTAAACAGTCCTGTGTGGTACAGGAATTTCCACAAAGCTTACTGAGAAGTGCCTTAGCATATTTTAACCTGCAACTTGAACGTCCTTGAAATTAGCTATTCCTGCTAATTTCGCACTGGGAAACTGTGAAATATGTATGCTCTGTGAGTGCTGGATCCTGCAGGCGTTCAGACACTGTTTCATCTCTTACTCATCTTTCCCCCCAACCCAAATTCTCTTCCCTTACTTTATTCATTTCAACCCATGCAAACAATTCTGAATCCTATTTTAATATCATACAGCTGACCTTTTAGGAGTATTCTTTTCAAAATATCTAAAGTCTCTCTGATTTTCCAGGTAGGATGGTAGACAGTACTTCCTCAGCACTATTTTTGTTTATATTTGAGAGCTGTACCATGTAGTGAATAGTAAGTTGATGTTAAGGGGAATAATAATTGTGTTGGCGATGAGCCGTGGTTGAGAGAAAGAAGGGATTTCGTGTTTGCCTTTAGGTGAACTTCTGGGCTGGAATGCCCGAAGCACTGCTGTGCTGCCCGCTGCAATCCTGATTTCTGTACAGCTTTGGACTAAATCTCGCCACAAAGTAATAGCTGCCTGCAGGTCCAGCATGGCTCTGGCCACCTCTGCCTCGGGCACAGCAATTGGGCATCCTCTGTGCTATCCTCTGTGCGTGGCAGTAAGCAATCTGTTATGGTGAGAGAAGCTGGGAAAAGAAAGCTTCCTCCTTTTGTCTGCATGACTGAACTGTTCCAAACCTATATGCATCACCCTCTGCTATGCCCAGGACCCAGATTAGGGTTTCAAGGTGGAGTGGGGACCTAAGGAGACAATTCAGGCCAGGCAGAGCAGTAATAGATGCTTAATTTACTTTTTCAGCTCTTCTGAAGTCTGGACACTTTCGTCCTGCTCTGCACAGCTTGTGCGGCACACTCGTCTGCTTCTTGCTTTGCCTGCAGCAAGAGAAACGTCAAAATACACTCAAATTCCCTTTTTTAAATTTTCCCTTAAAAAAGAAAAAAAGACTTATTCTAATTTCTAACATCACTAAAGCTATGAAATTGATGATTTGAAATGGCTGCCAGAGTTAACAATAAACTGACTGACACAGTAGGTCCCTTCAGTCTTATGTTTCTAGTGAAATAATTAGTTTAAATGTTCATGCTATCTTCCTGAGGAAAGAGGTACTTTTAGCAATAGATGGAAGTACTAATGTTGGCCAAACCATAACTGTCATGACCTGGCTAGGTCTTTTGGAGAAGACGGGTAAAAACATAATTCAAAAGGCTTATTATTCTGGGACTTGAAAAGACATCTACTTTTTAAAAATAAAGGAAAGAAAGCTTTTAAGTGAACGTGGTTGTCTGTAGTGTATTTCCTACAAATTAGCTGCTTTTGACTATAGAAAGTGGGGACACAGTTTAGTACCTCTGCAACTTCCTTCCAAATCCTGTGAATATCCCCATCTGGCATGGTTCTTGTGGAAATTACTGTCATCTAACGCATGCAGACTCAGTGGAAAACAAAAAGCTCCGAGAGCTTTTTGTGGACGGGGTGGTTATTTGATAAGCCTGCAGACACAAGTGCTTATTTCAGTCTTTTCTTTCACCCCATAAAAATCCTGCTGTACATCCTATTCTTCATAAATTCTAGTTCTTTATAAATTCTAGCGTAAAAAAAAAAGTCTTTCAGCTTTTTAAACAGCTTTGCTGCCTGCTATTTTACCCTTCTTTGCAGATTTCAGAGCTTTATCATGGAACTCTAGTTTAGGGAAGACTCAAAAGTGTAAGAACTTGGCTTACCTTTAGCAGTGTTGACTCCAGACACTAGGAAAGTTACAAAATTGCTTGACATTCACCTGCCATTCTCTGCTAATTCCCTAATCCCTGCCAAAGACTGACTGCTCCATTTAAACTTATTCAGGTATTTTTAAGGACAAATGTTTTGGAAAATATGTAATTTCTCCAAATGCTAAGTATTTAAGAAATGAATACCTCTGGAAATGAATGGCCTTCATCATTTTGAGACAGACAAGCTGGATATTAAGTTTTATTAACACATCAAGTCTACTTTTAAAGAACAAAATATTTATTTCTAGCACTGTGTGGTTATTGGCTGAGTACAAGTAACCTGTTCTTGTTATATGTGAAAGAGGTTAAGTTTAATATTGCAAAAAATCATTTTCATCAGACCCTTCCCTTTTCCCTTTGTCAATACAATCTAGGCTGTTCAGTAAGGCATTGTAGAGGCAGTTGCCAAAACATTGTCAACAAAAACTTATGCAACCTGTGTCCTTCTGAATTGATGTTATGGGTTGAATCTGCTCACAAAAATACAAAGTCAGAAAAGCAAACCTTTAATCAAGTATGTGTGCCAATAAGCATGTACTATTAAATATAGTAACTTTGAGTTTATGTTGCTGCAGTACACTCATAGGTGAGCAATATCTCTTACAAACAGTGGCACTGTAAGAGTAGACAAGAAATGATTGGATTTGATTAAAGAAAGCATCTGTTTATTATAGACATTCTTCTTTCCTCCCCTCAAAGAAAAAATGCTTCTGACTTTTTTTTTTAATGTCCATATATATTGCGTAGAGTAGCCAAATACATTGCCTTTAGGATCCAAGGGAATTTCTTTCCTCCTGGTCTGCTAGACATCTCCAGATCTTGACACTAGAGAGGTTAAGTCTTCAATCAGTGCACCACACAACTGAACGGCTTTGACTGCAAATACATGGACGTGGAAGCAGAATAACACCTTTAAAGGCACCCACAGAAACAAAACCAGCATCCACAGAAAACAAAAATACCCCACCGGCATGACCCTCTTCTCCAACTACTCAGGGGGACATACATTAGTGAAAAAGAGGCATGCCTTCACTCAGTCAACTCCCAAGTATGATATTGTTGTTGTGATTAGCCCATGCTGCTGGTCTTGCAAGATTTGCTTCCCATAGGATCCCTTATACTCCCAGCTACTGGGAAATTGTACTGGTTTCTCATAACTCTCCTTAACTATCTGTGAGATGTGACTGTCTTTCAAGGTGCAATTTTTGATAGTTGCATAGAGTCTTCTGTTTATATTCAGCAGTTTCATATGTCCCCTCCAATAGTTTCTTGAGTTCTGTTCAGTTAACCAACATTCAGGATGGGGCTTAGATGTCTACCTGCAAGTCTTAATGGTTATTTTTTCCCCCTTTTGTTCACTTATAGGATAATACTAAAGTTTTTTACTTAATTTCAGCTAACTGTATTGCTGAAGTATCTGATCTGCATTATTGTCACATATCAAGAAAATACTGTGTGCTTTACTGACAGATTTTTACTATATTGACTTATTTCATGTCTACCTATGAAATTTACTATGTTAGACTAACTGTCACTCTAAGTGAACCGTTTAACTGGCTGTGAAAGTATGTCATGATTACAAAAGTAATAAAGGCTGTAAGTCAGTGGACAGCTGGTTGTAACCAATTGTAATATCTATTTTATTGACAAACTAGTGGTCTTAATACATCTGCACTCTTCCATTATCCCTCTCTGTCATCTATCAGCTCAGCTTTAATAACAGAGTTGAAACAGATTTCTGAATTATGTTTCTTAATATGGTGTCTGGTATTGACATTTTAATTTAATTTATGAGATATGGATTCAGAGAGATAATGTTTAATAAACTGAAAAATCCAAATTATTTCCAAACCAAGTACTACATAGGCCCTGACAATCTGACATATTCTTCAAAGTGTCTGCCTTACTTTCTACGATTTTAAAAGTTAGAATGGACATAAAATTAAAGATTTCCCATTATGCTTTTGTACTAGATCACCATATTTCTAGGTATGTTAATTATAAGTAGTATTGATTTCATGCAAAAACCAAATATCCTGACAATAAAAGTACCTAAATAGAGGAGGAAAGTCTCTGAAGTGGCAGGAGTCTTTTCTGAAAAAAATAAGTATAGAGCAAATGAGCATGAATAGCATGATGCTTCATTGCTGATATTGCAGTTTGTACTAATGTACAAATTGGTTGAATCGTGAAAAGGTATAGAAACGTATTCTAGGGTCTTAATTTAACTTGAAATTAAAATGAAGAGGAGAATTCTTGGATGTGGTTTTAGGCTTTAATATAAACATCTATGTCATGCAAGGTGAGTGAGTAAAGGTTACCATGAAGGCCTTCTCCCTAACTTTATAAGCTGTGCTATAAACTTTATAAGCTGTGCTGCAACACCTGAAGAAATGTGTAATTTGCTTTGATACCCAGATCTTGATATTGAGACATTGCTGTTTTTGGAGACAACGCTTTGTATTCCTGCTGGGAACAGATACATGGCAAGAAGTATTCCTACAAAATCATAATAGAGATGGTGTTGTCTGCGCATCTTAATATTTTCACGTTTTCTATTTTTTAGGTTTAAAAGAAGAAAGTTCAGCCAGAACACTCAATTTAAAGTCAGTGAGGCAGTATGGGTTTAAATTTATACAGTGTAAAGGTTGCCAGCTGGGGCATAAAATCCACCAGAAGTTCAGTCTGCCCTCTGTTTCCCCTCCAGCATTTCTACGGATGGAAGTAGAGTTGCTGCAGAATTTACTTTGTGGTACTTATTACTCTGAGTAATTCCTCTGAGGTAAGTGCTATATGCTAGCTGGGAAGCACAGATAGTTTAGTGTCTTAGTTTAAGCCATAATATAGGAGTTCCACTTTAAAGCTTATCCAGGGAGTTGCTAATGCAGGAAGGGACCCAGGGAGAATATATTCCTGTATTAAGCCAGCGTGCATGTTGAGGCACGTAGACCGTTCAGCCCCTAGAAATTAACGTTGTTGAGCTTATATTTGGCATTTGAGGGTATACCAAAATCTTAACTTTAGGGTTTAATAAAATCATTAGATTCAAACACCTCTGACTTTGCAGTCTCCAACAAGAGCAGCACAGAGCTAAGGAAAACAGTACGAAGCCAATAGTATTATAAACTATTTCAGCAGGCATGGAGAACGCTCTTCTTGCCATGAGACTCAAAATATATTGTTTGCATTTGGGAGGTCAGCCCAAAGATCACTGGAAGGTCACTCTTCCTGTTGCAATATGTGTTATTTGCAGGAATTAGTTTCTGAGTTTGCAAAATCTACCATTTCCAAAGCATATGCTTTGCCTTACCGGAAGGCTCAGTATTAATGTCCTTGTCCTGCTTCTGCGTCTGAGAAACATTCCAGCCAGCAAGAGTTCTACTAACAGCTGAGGCTCTCTTTTTTGTTGGTAAACTTGAATATGCGCAATATTGAAATTGTGAATTAAGATGGAAAATTTGCTGCTTTATTTGTGGTCATTATTCTGTAATAGAGCTCAACCAGGCATTTCTATTTATGTTGGCTGTTTCTCATGAACACCTTTCGAAGGTATATAATTCATTTTAGTAATTGAGACATGTGAAAGTAGGTATGACAAGGTAGTTTACAAGGCAGACTTTTTGTTCTTATGGCTTGGTTTGAAAAGAGATAGACAAACAAGGCCAGGAGGGCATATTATATGATATATAATGGGAAAAGGGAAGCAGCATGATTTGACATACTTGTAGAGACAATACTAGGTGAAAGATAACAAAATCTCAAAGTTTAAAATTGCATTGAGAGTCAAGATTGTCACTACAAACAAATGTCAGTGTTACATCAGGAAATGACATCTTAGGGGGATTCTAGTTCTTTGCAGAAACCTGATGAATAGAAATGGATGACTGTATCACGCACGGCTGGGTGTGAAGGTCTCTCTGAGGACTGATGTAGCTTTGTAGAAATGTGCCAAAATGCAAATCTCTGAAGTGGTGATTTTTGTGAGTCTTCTCAACATCTCAAGATGGAGGAGGAAAATGTGGAAAGAAAGTGTGTAGTACACTTGATGATTAATGTCAAGTTCTGTGGGAATGAAGGACGAAAGATTTTTTTAGGTCAGTGAGTTTTTTAAGAGTAGCTGAACAGGTGCTTGGCCTTGAATAACAAGGTAGTGCCACAGAAACCAGTCAGCCATTTCGCTCTTCAACAGGAACAGAGCTGTCCTCTGTGCTGCTTCACCAGGCTAGCAATATGAGCAAGGCTAGCACCTGAAATCTGGCAAGGAAGCAATATCATTAATAATAGGAAAAAAATAATTTATTCGATTAATTTTTTTTCTTTTAATTTCCTTTACTATGGAAACAGAACAACTCAAGTAAAGAAAGAAGGAATTTACATAGCTGAGCCCGGGATTTAATCGCTTTTTAAGGAAAAGACAGAATTTAGCATTTACAATAGGCAGCCTATTAAAAAGGAATAGAGAGAGACGCAAGAGCAAAGGTAAGGTACTAAGTCTGCCAAGGAGAAGTGTTGTATCTGAAATTCAGTTGTCCCTGAGAGAGAACTTGGTGTAGATAGGCAAGGAAGTCGCCTGTGCTGAGGCATTGACAGTTCCCAACCATTTTTATTGAGAACCTCAGTTACCTCTTTGGGATTAGGCAGCTAGGTGATTCCTGCATCTGGAACTCAGCTGAGGAGAGTGGAGGTGACAGTGCTGGTCGCCTTGCTCTCTAGTGTGCGGAGCATAGGTTCAAGTGTGGGGACACCAGGTCTTGCTTGTCTTGTCGCTGTGCACATATCCAAAATGAACTGGTGGTATGTGTGCTCCAGCTTTTGATTTCAGATTTTTTTTCTTTTTTTTTTTTTTCAGACATGAAACCAAGTTTTATGGGACGAGAGGTCACATAGCCTGTTTGTTGATGAGGGTATTCAAGGACAAGAAGGCAGCTGTGGGTGCCAGCATGGCTTCTGTTTATTTGTGGAAAATGTATGATCTTTCTGTTATACTGTACCCTTTCTTCCCCGCTTCCCTCCCTTCGCCACTACCTCTCCCTACACCTCAACATAAAAGACCCCAAATTTGCTAGCCACTGGGAAATGGGGAACATTTGTTAGCCACTAGGAAAGTGGGAACACAAGAATTTTGTGAAGGTATTGTTAAATACTGGTGTGTTTTCTGAAACATTCCAGTAGCTTCCTGGAATCAGCAATCTGAAAGTTCTCTGTGTTTAATGAGGAAAATTTATTTCAGCTGTAGGCCCTAATTTTGGAAACCACTTAAACGGAGGATTAGCTGTGTCCTTCATTAAGGACCTTACTCCTTCATTACTTTCTGCATGCCTACCTACAAACTTAAACAAACAAACAAAAACCTTTAAACATAAAATTAAGAACAGTCTTGCATGCTACATAGGGGAAGGGATGCTTTCCTGAACTGATGTCTGTCCTTAAAAGTGACATGCCAGTGGCTGTTCTAAAGTAGAAATATCTTTACTAATTGTAAATTAAAATTTACCTTTTGATTTTTGACTGGTACTTCCTTACTTACCAGCCTCTAAATAATTCTAAGTAATGATTCTAAAAACCTGAAACTACCGCTATTCAGAAAAGATTTGAAAGCTCAGATCTGTATGGTGTTGTGATGCATGGTCTGAATTTGAACTAAGTGTCCACTTAAATCTCCAGTTTACATAAATTCTACTAAGGAATAGCCACGACAAGTGTCATTTTACTCTTGTGCAAAGCCATAACTCTTCTGCTGAGTTCAGACTGGTTTCTGCACTTTGCATTCTCATTCATAAATGAGAAAAAGTCTTGTAAATGATCTTGTGGTTACTGTAAAACTACTTGAACCCAAAGTTTCTCAGAGACTCTTAAATATACAGTACTTAGAAAACTTAAATACATTGTACTTTTCTAGGGTTTTTGTCAGCATATTTTAATGTTACTGTGGGAGTAAGCTAATAGTACCAGTATTGATTCTGTAATTCATTGAATTTGCAAACAGCATTTCATTTTGACTCCATTCATTATTAGCTGTAATTAGTGACAGCTATTGGACTCATGATTATTATTATTATTATTGTTTTGTTTGTTTATTTTTTCTTTAAGAAATACAGGAAATAAATGTTTGTGTCCTATAGGCTGATCTGGTGGCCTCCTACAGTCTTACTTTAAATGGTAAATAATATCTTCCTCCATTTCTTTCTAATAGTTTGCTGATTAGTGAACTACTATCAAACTGAAAAATTTCAATACATGAATCTTTCTTCGCTCTCTCTTTATCTTGTTGTTTCCTTTCCTCCTCTTTTGGTCTCTATCCTCCCTGCCCACCTTTAAATTATGTGATATTCAGGACTAAAAGTGAAATTTTGCATTTTTTTCTACTTCTTATTAGCACAGCAGAGTTCAATACCTGCCTGTTTCTTCAAGAGGTGACATCTGGCATGCTGTGACACTTTGGAGACATGGATCTCTTTTTAGCTGTTAAAGTTAAGGATAATGTCTTAGCTGAGTGAATATGGTGATGTCTTTGCTGGGTGAAAAACTGGCTGGATGGCCAGGCCCAGAGAGCAGTATTAAAATGGGCTTAAATCCAGCTGGCGACCGGTCACAAGCAGTGTTTCCCAGGGGTCAGTGTTGGGGCCAGTCCTCTTCAATATCTTTATTGATTATCTGGATAAGGGTACTGAGTGCACCGTCAGCAAATTTGCAGACGACACCAAGCTGGGAGGTAGAGTTGATCTGCTTGAGGTTAGGAAAGCTCTAGAGAGGGATCTGGACAGGTTGGATCAATGGGCAGACACCAACTGTACGAGGTTCAACAGGGCCAGGTGCTGAATGTGTCCTGCACTTCAGTCACAACCACTCCATACTGTGTTACAAGCTTGAGGCAGCGTGGCTGGAGAGCTCTGCACCAGAAAAGGATCTGGGAGTGTTGTCGACAGCCAGCTGAACATGAGCCAGCAGTGTGCCCAGGTGGCCAAGAAGACCAACAGGCTCCTGGCTGCTATCAGGAACAGTGCAGCCAACTGGACCATGGAAGTGATCGTTCCCCTGTACTCGGCACTGGTGAGGCTGCCTTTAGTTTTCCACTTATAGACAGACACTGAGGTGCTGGAGTGTGTCCCAAGAAGGGCAACAAAACTGGTGAAGGGGCTGGAGCCCCTCCTTATGAGTTGCTGCTGAGGGAACTAGGGTTATTTAGTGTGGAGAAGAGGAGGTTCATGGGAGACCTTATCGCACTCTACAGCTACATGAAAGGAGATTCTAGTGAGGCAGGGGTCAATCTCTTCTCCAGAATAACTACAGATAGGACAAGAGGAAATGACCTAAAGTTCTGCCAAGGGAGTTCCAGGTTAAAAATTAGGAAGAGTTTCTACATGGAAAGAGTAGTCAAGCATTGGAACAGGCTGCCCTGGGTAGTGGCGGAGTCACCGTCCCTGGCAGTGTTCAAGAAATGCGAAGATGAGGCTTAGGGCATAACACCAGGCATGGTGTTGAAGGAATTATGGTTCGACTTGATGATCTTGAAGGTCTTTTCCAACCATAAGGATTCTATGATTCTGTGATTCTATGATTGTGTCTTAATATGACCCCTACAGATGACTATATTCAGCATTTCATATTGTACTCCTGGGGATGATGAAAGCCTATTCCATGCTTGACCATGTCCATGCTGGACAGTTCTTTCAAAGCCTAGGATAAGGACATACTCTAATTGAACTGATTTGTTTGTCTTTGGATTGCAAATATTTTTAATGGGGATATTGGGTGCCATCTATCTGTGTCCTTGTTTTTTCTGTTCCAATGCATTACAGATTTCCTCTATGCACTACCCATATCTCTCACAAATCATCTGGTTTTAGATTTGTGAGAGATGTGCGAGTGAAACAAAGTGTACATGAAGTAAGCATTTAATAGTTCAGATTGATTGAAGCAAGCTACTTTAGTAGAGTTGAATCATAAAGTTCAGTTCTTTTAGAAAAATGATTTTTCTTAAAGGCATCAGTCTGAAAATATTGCTATAGATAATACATCTCCAAAAATGCCCAGGTAATTCAGACATTTAAATCCTGATCACTTTTACTGCATGCACTGATCAGATTGGTGATGATGATTGCTGCTGGATGGATGCATACCTGCCTCTGGGTATTAATGAACATTTTTCCTCTGACACCAAAAGAATTAGAGGTTTTACTGTTTTATTGGTAAAGAAATTAATCTTATGACTTGTCTAGGGAACAGCAGGTAAGATTCTGGACTATTGCCTGTCCTGGTGTCTGCCATTATATCACCCCTTCTTACTGTTTATAGGCTGCTTTCCTCCCTCTGCTAATTTTGGCAAGAAGAGGTGTGGCAATTGGAGAGTACTGCACTAAGGATTAATTTGGTAGTTCCCTGTTGTTGACCACACAGGGAAGGGGACGTGTATGTGGGGAGAGGAAAGGAGGAAAAGTTGTTGAGAATGTTTTTGTTGTGGTTCTGTGAAAGTAAGGATGGAAGGAGGCCCAGAGAAATTACGATATAACTGCTATAGCAGCTTCCTTTTGTTGTGGAGAGTTTTTGTTACTGTCCATTCAGATGGTGAAGGAACAGTGTCCAAGAAACATCCCTAGACAACTTTTCCTGAGTCCTAAAACAGGTTTAGATAGAGTGGTTCACTGACATTGGAGTCTGCAAATAGAAACAAGATGTTGCCAAAACCAATACAAACAAACAAACAAAACCCCACTTTCTCTGTGGACATCTGCATGAAGCTAACCAGGATGTCTGCTGAATTTTGAACATAAACTGGGAGAGATATGAATCAGCTGTGTAAGTTGTAATGGATATATGTATGCTTAGCAATTGATACTGAAGATATGAAGATTTTTAAAAAATATGTCAAGGATGTGGTTGCTCAATTTTTCCTTCACAAAACAATACTAAATAATTTTGTTACACATCAGGTTGTTATTTTACAGTTTTCCCAGTGGAATTTATTTACCTTTAAAAGATGGCACCTTTCTTGTAAATGCAATTATGACAGATTTGTTTGGAATGAATGATATTTAGTTTCAATCATGTCTCAGAAGTAAAATATTCAGAAGATTATGACCTCTAATTTAATGTTTGTTATATAAAAAAAGCTTGTTATATAAAAAATCATACCTTCTTTAGTTACAGGGTGCCTGTTGAATACAACTAGGATAATTCAGCAATCCAGTGTAAGCTGCAAGCCATTATTTAATTATCTATACAAATCAGTATGGATAGATTACATTAAATGAGCTCCATTTACCAAAAGGAATAATACTCCCTAAAATGTAGGACCTCAGACTTCACTCCCAGTGGAGTAAGTTCATAGAAATGTAGTACTGAGGTGAAGATTTAGAATTAGATAACAGACTGGTCTATTAACATTATATTTTGTGGTAAAAACAGTAAATGATAAATGGTTAGCAAAGTAATCAAATATTAATATGCCTTAGTGCTGGTCTAGGTGAAGGACAAAAACAAAAGTAGAAATTTATCAAGAATGGGAAAAAATGATGGGCTAGGAATACATTAGCATGTGTTATTTACTGTAAACATTGTCCCACAAAGATACAGAAAAACACACAAAGCTATGTATGAGATCATTTAAACTATTTATGTAATCATCTCACCAAATGACTGTTCAACTGTAGTGAAAATTAAACCTTTTTTTACAGATATAGACAATTCTGTTAAGAGTGCCATCGGGGAAAAAGGGGATCCTTTTTGTATTTTGCTCATCCACTGTCATTTGCAACATGTATTCACAGAACAGAACCTACAGATGGAGAAGACCTTTCAAGGTCATTTGGTCCAGGAAAATGCTGTTTCAGATTTGTTCCTTGTTCAGTGAGGGAATATTAACCCTCCACATGTCCCAGTATGGCTGCTTGATGGAAGGTACTTAATGTTAAAATGTCCTTCTCAAGAAATGTCTACTTCCAGGGAGTTAGCCTCTTAAGTATGTTAAGAGGTGCTCAACAGCCCCGAGCACAGAATCTGTCAATAGGTAATTGGTACTTCACTTATATGATTCAGTGTAACTGGGAGTTACAACAACTCACAAAATGGTTCTTTCTGATGTCTTAGTTGTTATGCTGTCGTAGCCTGTAACTGTTTGATTATGGCTCACAGATAAGGTATAACTTTCAATTTTCATCTGAAACAGTAGTAAGGTCGTAATCTACTTCAAGAAGTTTGCCAAGCAAAGTCATGTTTTCCAGTTAATTAGGAAGCAATGCAGAATACATTGTTGGTTTGCTACATTGAAATTAGGTTTGTAGCATGTTGAAATTCTATTATAGCAAGAGCCTTGTGCTGACAGGCTCAGCAGTTTCTGGAGCAGACTTGACCCAGTCTTCTAGCCTTCTTCATTAATAGGTTGAGAGAGAGATTCCTGCAAAAGTACAGCAACAATTAGATCTAGCTTTGAAAAATTATCAATCCTGAGGCAAGTTTGGTGTTTTAGTAATTAAATATTTAATTATTATATGCTTGCATTTCCCTTTGGGAAAAGTGGAAAAACTTTTCATTACATTTTCACTATTGTACTTCAGTATTGTACTTACAGTATTGTACTTCTTTTAGCTGTGTGTGTGTATATATATATTTATATATGTATGTACATGTTAGTATATCACTTCTAACTAAGGTACCTGGCAGAAATCACAGGGAGTTTTAGAAGACTACTTTCAGAATAAAAGCTTGCCTTAGATATGCCAGGTAATGCTGATCACAATAACATTTGTGGCAGCTTTTTCTTAGCCAAGTTAATGAATCTTAAGGATATCTCATGCACAGTGGTAGATATGAAAGTGGAGCTGAAACTTGTACATCAGAAATACCTTAGATTGGACGTACCAGGTGTTTGGTTTGAGGACAAGAGTTCTTGTATCAGCTTGCCAAGAAATGTTGAATTAAATCTGTTTGAACAGTTACCAAGAACGTGATGCATCAGCTATGCCTCTGTCCTGTGTTGCTAGGTTTCTTTGACAAAGACTAAACAAAACCATGTACAGATTATGAATAAAGTCGATTAGATTTTTTTTTTTAAAGCCTTCCCTCCTGTCAAAGAGTCTTTGCTAAGTTATCATTGCCCATGAAAAAAATGGTACATTAGAAATAGGAGCTGATAAATGTTTTTTTTTTTTTCATGATACTGCTTTGTTTTAAATTTAATTTCATCTCTCAGCTCGCCCCCCCTTTTTTCTTTTTTTTTTTTTTTTGGTTTCTTATGTCTTATTTAACTGCATCTCCTAGAATTTGGTATATGGTGGCACCTCTTCATTGGTACATGCAGTTTCTTCCTTAGCAGCAAATTTACCCCAAATCTTTGAACTTAAGACTTCACCATGTATGAAAAGAAAAGATATAAGAATCTTCAGTGCTCCATCTTAACAGTTTAAGCTCTTCTGGGACAAATACCATGCTTGGATAAGAAATCTGATCATTGCTCTTCCTCCATGGGTACCTATTTTTTTCTTTAATTTCTCTTGGCTTTATGATTTACCCCCATAGAAAGTCCATGGACACCTGAGTAGAATACTAGCTGATGGATCCTCAGGCAAGAATGGTGCCTGTTGTTCTGCTTTTAAAACTTTTTATTTTCTTGCATTTGCCGAGTTCAGGGCAAAGGGGGTGGGGCAGAAGGTCAGAAATGATTGTTGATGTTTCTAAAGTTCTTTGAGAACCCAGCATGAAAAATGCTATGTGGGGTACAAAATGTTGTGATTAAATATCTTGCAAATAAAGCTGTTCTCTTCTGTGTTACAGAAATGATGTACATTAGGTATAAATGACATAATAGCTATCATTTATATGAAGAAAGTGATGAACAATGAAAAATAGAGGACAAAAATCTACAAAGTGAATAAGGAGGTAAATAAGGAGTATGAGTTCAATTGAATAGTTTCTTGATGATGTATAATCTGAAGTTATAATAACATATAATTGGAATTACAATCCTATTGTGCATATTTAGGATTATACCAATTTTTTTTAGACTTTTAGAATGAGTCAGTATGGCGATATTGACAGATATAAGGAATTGAATCGCATCGAATAATAATACTGAGAGCTTGATTCAGAACAGTGACTGAATAGCAGACCTGTGGGAGTATGCTGCATGCTGCTAAAATGAGATTTTATACAATATGTTGCTGCTGGGCTTGCCTCACATTCTGAGAGCTTTGCAGATTTCAATTTACCTGTATAATCATAGGATAATTTAGTATAATTAGTGTGAGAAGTACTTCAACATCTCTATATAGCTAGCTCATAATTATAAAGTAAATGTGTACTTACCAAGATGTTTCCTTGCCCTGAGTGGTCATGAATGACTCCTTCCCCCCTGTCATTATGTGCATATGGAATGATGTTGAAGTAGAGGCGCTTGCTGCAGAAGTTTTAACTCAAAATATTTATATTTTACAATTTTACATTGTGGAAAGAGAAGAAAAAAGAGTGAATGAGCCATATACCTTCTATAATAAATGAAAAGTGTCAGCTTGTGGAAAGACCTGAACATCCAATGAGCTTTGACTTGGTGTTCACCTGCAGTCAGAAGAGCAAACAAAATCCTAACATGCCTGAGGAATGAGATAGAATAGAATGAAGGAAATAGCCACAGTGCATAAGTTAAAAAGGAAAATATTCCTTTCTAAAAATATCAAAGTTGTTTCATCTGAATTACTGTTTATACTAGCAGCTACCTCCCCTCACACTGCTGATTGAGTGGGTTTTGAAAAAAGCGACTCAAATCATTGAAGACATGCATTTATTCTTGTTAAGGGGGTGAATAAAAGTGGGCTCAGCTGTCTTAATGAGGATACGAAGAAAGAGGATGCATTAACAATACAGGGCATTGATGAGGTTAAACCCCATGCTGGAGTATTTTTTTGCTTTAGTTATGAATCAGAAAGTTGCTTCTCCAAATAGAAGACCACAACATGCAGAAGCCAAGAAAAACTAGGAGGAATCTCAGACTTTTCAGAGACAGTCTAGTAAGAAAACATCTGGAGAATCAAATGAGGTTTTATTTAAACCTCATTTAAACCTACCTCTTTAAAGTAGAAAGAGGAGCTATGTTATTAGTTGAAAATGATAAAAGGTTTACTGCATAGACAAGAGATCAAAGTTAATCATTATTAAAGAGCTCCTTTGGACCTCCTGAGAGCTAACTGAGAACTCAGTAATAAGGAGGAGAAATCTTTGGTGGGTGCTTTTTAGTAAATATAATAAAAGGAAATGTTTACTCATGCCATAAGCTTACAGGTAACTTTGCACAATAGGATTCATTGCCATGGTCTGCTGCTAAAGCCTAGGACTTGTAAGATCCAGAGAAGGTCTTGAAAACTGTTTCTATAAGAGAGAAAAAAAGGCAAAAATGTAGGAGATAGGATGTAAAACAGAGCAATATTTGGAAACATGGTTCAAAAACTTTTAAGTTTTTTACAGCTGCTTGTAGCAGTCTTTGAGACAAATGTCTGTATTCTGAATTGCATAACCTGATCAAGGCAGCTGCGGTGAGGACAGCTATCCCAGAAAATGGTGCTTGTTCCCCAGATCAAGTGCTAGAGAAGTGCTGGAGAACTCTATTGGAAGCGGGATGCCTAACCTGTAGCGGTGCCTCACCCGAAAGGAGGACTCCCTGGAAGTGGACCTGAGGAGAACATGCTTTAGAAAAAGCTTAGCTCACCAGGGAACATTGCCCAAGAGTGGGATTAGGTATGTGTCATGTGAGTGTTATGGGGACGAGTTTCTTTTTCAGTAAAACTGAGCCTTGCAGGACTTTGAGGCCTCTGCTGTGTTGGAAGCCAGAGGAAGTGGCTGCATCAGGGTACTCCGTAGGGTCAGAAGCAACTGCTATCTCCTGGTGGTTGGTGATGTCCCTATTTTCTTGGGAGGCTCAGAAAGCATATGCAGTCTGAAACGAGAAGTCTCAAATCAGTAAATTCTGGAAAGACATCTTTAGGAATCTAGTGTAAGGAAGAGAGACCACTCCTCTAATCTAACATCCACCTAACACAGTATTTTTCATACTGATAATAGACTACTCAGCAGAAAGCCCTGGAAGAACTTAGACCATAGACTTGATGTTTTGAGCCCACTTCTAGAATTTCTTTGCTGCTTGCCTATGTCAACACAATGTTTTCTTTGGAGTCCACCTCCTGACAGGAGTTCATATTGCTGCTAACCCCATAAGTCTATCGGGTTTTGTGCTGCTTCATAAAGGTACATATATCATATGTACATATGTACATATATGGGAGGTGAGCTTGACATACTTAAGGGCTTCCACCTGTAATTTTGTGTCTAAATAGGCTATATGACTGAGATGTACCACTCAAATATGTATCTATTGCATTTCAAATGAATGGACTCTAAACTGTCTCCCTATATTTGATGTCACTTGTTGTTGCTTTAAGCAGGTATGTGCAATTTCTCTGAACATCTAGACAAAATGCTCTTGTGTTATTATTAGTGGACTGGCCAGAATGCACTTCCAACCAGCTGGGCTTGGCTGGCAGAAAGGCCCTTTTCACTTTCTAGGAGGAAATGAATGTGCTACAGTTTCAGTATCACATATTCAGCATATAGAGGAGAATGGTGAGCAGTAAAGCTTTGTTAGAATGAACTAAGTCTTAAATTACTGATGATTCTGTAAAGAAGGGACCAGTCAAGGGGCATTTTGGTATCAAGTCTATCGATGCTTCCTATTTTTCCTTATTCTTTGTTGATGGTTCTTTTCTGTGTGAAACAGTAACTTGATGATTGCCAATTTAATGCTGCCAGTCCTTAGGATCAATGCACGCTGTGTACTTGCCAGGTGGGCAAATGTTTTGCCTATGCTGAGTAGCTGCTTTTCATGGGAGGGTCTCAGCTGATTTCTGTGTTTGTATAAGAAATGGAGAGGGGGGAGATAGGCAGGAGGTGCTGGCTTTGACCAGTGTGTGGATGGTGGCTTTGCTTCCAGTGAATCCAGCAGAGAGCATCTGGTAGTCCCAGCTGGGCTGGAGTGCTGTGCCCAGATGGACTAGTTTATACTCTGGCAAGGTCTGCTGTATTTATTTAGTATGCTCTATAGTGATTTGCTACATGTTCATTTTGTATGTTGGTGTGCTGCAAGGCTTTCATACCTTATAGAGATTATACACTCCTTTGGTGTCATGCAGATGGTTCAGGATCAGTCTGTGGACTGATCAGAAATTTGTAAGGGAGAAAAAGCGGGGGAGAGTATAATCCTCCTGCAAAATCTGCATTTTTTGATGAAAGCTTCTCCACAGGCGAAAAAAAAAGCAACTTGCTTTTTAGTTTGTTTTAATGATAACCTTGGATTCTGTAATGAAGCCCAGAAGTTAGGAAGATTTTTGCAAAGATTTCCAAAGAAAAATACTCATCTCAGCACTAAATTGGAAAGAGTTTGAGAGGAGAAATATGTATTTTAGCTCATGAAAGAAAGAACTTCAAGATTTAAAAGTTTTTCTGAGTCAACTAAACACCCTAAAAGCTACCTCATGCCTGTCAGCAAAGTCTGCATGCAGCAATATAGATAGCAATTTGTAATTAATGAGAAGTATATAAAATATATTCAAAATGTAAAAAAGAAGCAAAAATCAGAAAGAATGAGTTATATTAATGTACAGATTTCTGCTTCTCATTCTGCAGTTTGTTGTACATATCTGATAAAAGTTTAGAAAGGAATAATAGCCTCCTCAGAGGCTTTATTTCTGTAAATGACTGGAAATCTGCCTCCAAATTATTATTTTTAATATAGAATTTAGAAAATAAAGATAATTACATGTCTATTTTCTACTCGTGTAATGACCTATTTCCAGTACCACTTCATTCTTGGTGACAATTTTGCCACCCTATCCCAGCTTTTCTTGCTCCCATACTGAATGCCTGCTGCCTTCCCAGCTGGTTGTTGATAGCCTGTCTTTCCTTTTCCCATGTCCTTGCCGTAATCCCACTACTGCCCATTTACAAAAAATAAAATCTTTGTGTGTAATTTTCTTTTATGTTCATTAGGTTGTGTCAGTATCAGATTTCACATCGATTCTTTTGTCACTTCAGTCTGATTCCCTCCTGATTTTGTCAGTCCTTTAATGCACATAGCTTTTGCTCTTTTTCCAATTTCTGCGTGTGTGTTTTCTTTCCCCCTCATTTTCTTCCATTCAATATGTTGGTGGTTTCTCTCACTTTTGATGTTTAGAGCACTCTTCTGACTTATTTCCTTCTTCCTGCATATATTGTCTTCCATCTCACTTTTTTATTTCTGTCATGATGTTCAGTCAGCAACTATGCTCAGGTCTGTGCCTAGGACATTGCAGCTAAATAGCATCCCTTTGAATACCTCATTAATTAATTAGCTTATGTAGATTAAAGCAATCCTGTAAGATGAGTTAGCTGAGAACAATCATCCTGTTTAACTCTTGCATTGTTAATTCAAAAATATTTTTTCCTTGGGGAAAGGAGTGCATAAATTTTCCTTCTTGCCAGCTGAGTAGCAGAATTAAGAAATGAAAAAGAAAGCACTGCTTCTGGGTGTCATGCTTCTCAGCAGAGCGAAGAGAAGTCTGTCCTTTTCCCTCGTCTCTTACAGAGATGTGGCTGCATCTTCCACTACAGTCTGAGATTCCACTTTCAGAAAATTCACCTGTCTGGTGTCAGTTCTATGTCAGTTTATGCATTTAACTTCTTACTGGTTTGTTGCTGTTTTATTGGGTGTTTTACCACTTGAAGCCTCCTATCAGTCTGTTGCTGGTTTGAGTATTTAACCATGTCTCTCCTTCCGTCTCCTCTGTATCAGTTCACTTTTCCATCTTTTTTTCTAAGTCTAAATGTAGAAATTCTCTCTATTCTAAAGCATGAGATGTTGGCAGAACAAAGAACATGAAATAATAAGAATTGGATCATTTTTTTCTTAGTTTAGCATCTATGAATTGTATACAAAATGCGTATGCAGTGCAAGAGAATGCATAAGTATTTAATGCAAAAGAAAGTAGCAAGATACATTACTTGTCATATAGGTGTCTTTTGTGTATGTATGGACTTCCTTTCTAAAACTGTGCAAGAGGGTAGAACAACCCTCAGAAGGGTGAAGAGGTTCGTTTCAAACTCTTGTAACTTACAGATTATGTTAAGACCTATCCCATCTTGGCTAAGGGCCTAGCTTTGTTTGTCTCTACAGGTACCTTAAGAAAAGGGTAAAATAATGAAATGCCATGCCATTTTAAATTAAATGTCATAAAGCAGCATCTAGCCACCCTGTGACCTTTCTTGCTGGTTGCAGTTTATTAGCAAACCCATTGGCAGAGCAAACTCAAAGGCATACCTTTGCCAGTAGCTATTTCACACTTGACAAACGCAGAGTCACAGCCCTTTAAAGTTGGACCACTTGTTCATGTCTACTTTAGCCATCAGCTACACTAGTGAGCTATATCTTGCACGTAGAAGATTGTCCCACACCCAGCAAGTCGGAAAATGCATTCTGGGAGATGCCAGACCTGTATTTTAGACAGCATGATCATGAAACTGCGTCAACACTGTCTAATGTTAGAAAATTCACATTTAGATTGTGTGTGCTTTTGTTTGTTTGTTTGTTTTTAACAGAACTAGTGCTATGCATCTAAAGGTTTCATAGCTCCTTGTTCAATCATCTTGACTGAATAATAAAATAAGTACTGCAGATTTGTGCGATTAGTAAGAACATAATTTAAGTGAGTACAAATATGTGAAGTAGGTATAATTTAATTCAAGGCATTATGGAGCAAGTATTTAATCAAATTGAAAAAGAATAAGAATTTTGTGATGTGTTACCTGAGCAGATGTGTTGAGCAGTTCCAGTTTCCTCTGTAAAGCTCATCTAAAACTACCAGTGAAAAATGGCCCTTTTTGCTTACTGAGTTCCAAAACTCAAAAGACAACCATGCTGAAGAGGCAAAAGGTCCCACCTGTGCTCCCACTTTTTGGAAACATCGCAGGTGGTTGTTAGGCTGCAGTGGATTTTAGGATACAGTTGTCAAAGGAGTTGTCAAAATCTGATTCAGGCGGGTCACATTTACCACACCATGCCAAGTGACCGTAGCACGGTTTGTGAAGCACTGAACCTGCAAGCATAAATAGGTCAAGCACTGTGGGTTGGAGACAGGACTGCTGCTTCTGGATCTGGAGGTAGCAGCATCCTTCTCCCCGTGGCCTCCTTCTCTGGTGCAATCAATAAACTTGCCCCCATTCTCTTTTTCTTTAAGGGAAATTGGTTATATGACCGCAGTCAGGTTTCCGAAGAAGAGCTTTTAATTTATACCTGTAGGTGGAGCTCCAGACTCATTTTCTACTCAAGTAAACCGGAGGGACTGATGTTAAAAAACAAGCAAGCCAACCCTGCCACCTGAAAAGAAAACACAACCCAAAAGGCAGTTTTAAAGCACCATTTCTAAATACAATATCCAAATTGTAAATATCTTACCGGAGATGATGCTTAAAATCTCAGACTGCTTTCAGCTGGAGAAATAATGAGAACTGATAGCAATTTTATGGCTAGAAAATTATGTTGTTTATCTCTTTAGTTGCTCAGTTATCTCAGTGGAAGTGGTTTCTTCTGATCAGACACCTTTTTTAACCTTATGAAATTTTAAAGCTGATTTAGAAGAAGATTAAAAAGAATTTTTTTCTCCTTTTTAAAGGCTGATCTATTATGAATGTTTAATGTATTAAATATGAAACTATTGCTTGCTTCCTGATGAAAGGATTTAACTGGGATCTGCTTTTATGTATGAAACTGATCTGGTTTTGTGCTGTGAAATGCTAGATACGTAGCTGATATCTACACCTGGATAGCTCTTTGCATTATAGTCTACCAAGTGGGAAGCAGTAATTGCAGGGTCAGTGCTAACTCGGGGAGCAGTGTGAACTACTGCAAGTTTAACAGAGTTAAACCTGAATCCTGCTGTGAGGAGAACTAATGTGACGCTTCTATAGGATGGTTCTCACCAGCTGTTCTCGTGGTTCACTTAATTGTTTCTTTTCTGTGAGGACTGGAAAAGCTGGAACGCCATTAAGCTAAGAGCACAGAATTTGGTTCATAAAATGAGACTTTTCAGATGCTTTCCCTGTTGTGTGTACTGTAGGTTTTTAGTGATTGCTTCTATGGCCCCCTTTTTTTTTTTTTATCCTTCTTTGTGATTAACCAGAGGAAATAAAATCAAGTCCCTCTACCTAATGAAGATTACTGGTAAAGCTGTAATTTAGCCTTATGTGTTCCCGAATGACACTAGTTTTTCACTTCAAATATAAAGATACAAATGTTGGATTCCCTCTCCATACTGACCTCATCCTTTCCTATCCAGAAGAAAAACAGTAAAAAGTAGCAACTGTTCTGCTTTAAAGAATGATGATTAATTCACTAGTATTCAGAAAGACTGACCAACAGAATATACCCAGTGTTAGAATTGACAGCCTACGTACCCTGCAGGAAGATGCATTACTGGCTCCCTTCAATGCACTGTCAATCCATTTTCATGTTGTAATATTAAAAACTAATTTCTTCTGGGACAGGTGAATTTTTTAGGACAGACATTGAATGCATTTTGAGGCGGTAAGGCTTCACTTTTCAGTGCCTAATGTACAGGATGCTGGTGCTGTCCGCTGACTGAATCATACTAACAAAAATGTATTCTTCAGAGATCTCTTTTGTTTAATTCTTTACAGAAATGCCCTTGCAACATATGGTGGTATGTTCTGAGGGCTGGAGGACTACTTGTGGGCCTGACTTAAAGATTTAGTGGAAGCTGCCCACTGGGCTTAGTTATGTGTAAGTAAGGGCTATCTTGAACATAATGAACTGAAAGTATAAAAAGCGTAGTAAAAGCAGTAATAGAGAGTGATATGATAAAGGGTGGAGTAGCTGCAACCGAAAGGAAAGTGGAAGGAGACTTTATGCTCCATAAGATCTGTGGGGAGATTTGGGAAGGAGAGTTTGTGATATTTTTGCAGTGCAAAACTAGATTAGCAAGTAAAGGAGCTTTTGTTCCATGATGTGTGTGTAATATGACCATTAGGCATTTGGGTAATAAACAACAACAGTACTAAGGGAGCTATTAGTATTTATAATCTCGGTAAAATTGTTTCTGTTTAAAGTATTAAGAGTAGGGATGATAACCATTAACTGCTCCACAGGAGCAATTTTTATTTATTGAGACAATGAGAATGTTTCAAGTCAGTGAAACTGTTGTTTATCGAGCAGGAAAGAGTAAAATGTCTGGTATAAAAAGACAGACTTGTTCTGTCACGTGTTTTGCTGCTGTCTCTGAACTAAAGTCTTCTGATGTTTTAATCAGTACCCTCTGTGATGAGGTTAGATCCCTGCCTTGTGGATTATGGCTCTCCAGTAAACTTTCCCTAAGTCTCTCCCTCTATCCTGCAGTCTTTCAGACTTCAAATTGCAATGACTGTGAAGAGAATTCAGGGCAACAGCTTCAAATTGCCTGTAGAAATTTGTAGGGGTGCTTGGGAATTGCAGAGATGTTAGAGGTTGTAAAGGAGAACTTGAAGTGGAACTTGGGAGAGCAGGACAACCAAAGATTTCTGAAGCAGAGGAAAGGTGTGTAAAATGTCATAAGATGTTCTGCCTGAGAACATTACCCTTCCCAGTACCATAGCTTTATTTATTTATTTATTTATTTACTTATCAGTCTTTGAACATAGCGTAATAGCTTTGGTGCTCGAAAGGCCATGAAGACTAACTGTTTAAAGTTTTGAAGGGCCCTAACATTTCCTGTATGTCAATATGACAAAAACTGACAGCAGAATTAACAAAACTGTAGACTCTTGGAATACACCAAATGAATTCTTGCAAAATCAGTGACTGCCTTTAAGAAGAGGGAGGAAAACTTGAGTTCTTCTAAAGATGTATTTTTCTATAATATGGTAAAAATAGGAGGGAATGGCTTTTCTTCTTACTACCAGTGGCAACTCAATTACAGAGTTGAAATACTGACAATATTTATAATTAAATACTTATAATACAGCACTGGATAGGGAAGATGACCCCAAGTAAGGGGCCCCTGCATAAGACAATTGGAGCCAGTCAACTATGCATACAATAACTTTGATTTTTCCAAAAGAGTGATCAATTTAAGGACTTGGAGTGATGTGGAGTTGATGTGATGCAGCTGGAAATTTCTGAAAAACAGAACAGTAATCAAATATTGCAAAATCATTGGCTCAGAAAACCTATACTACCTGATGAAATCTTTTTCTTTAAGCCAAGTATTGGGAGTCTCAGCAAAGGTACTGGGAAAACAATTTATTATATGGAAATAGTGGAAATAAGGCAGTATGGCATGAACTTATATTTTTGAATGAAGAAGTTATTTAAAAAATAACAGAAGTGCATTTAAGTAGTATCAAAAATTATTAGTAAAAATGCTCATAATGGTTTCAGAGTGCATGTGGCCATAGTGTGCAAAAGGGGAAGGAGAAAAAAAAAGGGATGAGTAGTACTGACCCCATTTTATACATGGGGAAACTTAGGTCTAGAAAATCAAAGCGATAGCCTTAAACTATTTTTTCCTGGTCCCACTTTGTTTTCACAAGTATATAAAATTGTTATTGACATGCTTTTGACATTTAAAAAAACCCACATTGCCTATTTTTTTTAATGTTTAATTTGCATAAAATACACAGGAATGTACTCTTGACATGGACCTCATTTGGTCAAAGCTTTCTAGGATGCATATCTGCCTGAGGCTGTTATTTTAGAGATTTTTGTCAAAACAATTCTAGTTCTAACAATGGAGGCTAGAAATAACACTTGCCATCTCCATTCTGTTTATTCTATTTTCATCTTTCCCTATCTTTATCTTTAATAAATTCTCTTGTACCATACTTCATGGTAGTGTTGTACAGTTTGTATGATAGACTGTGATATTTTCTTGCCCTGGGGAAAATTTGCACAGCTTTGACCAAGTTCAGGGCATTTAAAATTTCAGTTTTGCTTGCTGTGTAGGAACTCCTTGAAGCTTTTCCCCCATTCTCCACTCTCAATATGCCTCAGACCCTCTTCCTACCTTTTTTAGAAGGTGTTTTTGCTATCACCTGGGCAACCAACGTGCTGCAGGAGACCCTGTCTGAGCAGGGAGGGTTGGACTAGATGATTTCCTGAGGTCCTTTCTAACCCCAGCCATTCTGAGATTCTTTGATAAAGGCAGAAGTTCACAGCCAGTTCCCCTGCAGCTGCTCTGGGATATATTAAGGTTGAGTGCTGAAAACTCTCCTGTGCTGTGTCCCGGCTGGCATTCAGACAGCATTGAGATGAAAGGACTGTCACTTGAATGCATAGTTAACTACTGAGTTGAATTAAAAAAAAAAAAAATCAGGCCTCTGGGCAGAAAATCTTTAACATCTGTGGGCATGTTAATGTGTTCTGTCATCCAGACCATGCTGTAGTCTAAAGTTCAGTCTGTGAACCTCATGCTTGTTGTCAAAAAGCTTTGCCCTCCAGATGCATGATGTAGTTGGTATTTCTGCTCTGCTATAGTCTAATTTTCTGTCTATATCTTATATTGTTGGATATTAAGGAATTGTGCTTGCTACATCCCAACTGGTTGGGTCTGTGTCCTCATCTCTTCATGTTCATTTGTAGCTTGGCAAAAGGGCTGGGACCTGCAACTATGGGTCATGACAGTGTGCTTTGCACTGATAATGCCCGGGAGGAAATGAATGGTCTGAGTATAAAGCCATGCCACATGGGAAGGGTATTAGGCTGTTCCAGTGCTGGTTTTGCTCTTCCCCTACAGAATGGATGTTTTTCAGACATGTCGGGGAATGGATGCATTTGTGTATGAACCATGGGAATAACTTGTGAGCGTAGAACAGACGGTTCAGAACTCTCAGGAAATTAAAGGGAGAAAAAGAGTGGTTTAGGAAATGACACATACAACTCAGATGGAAAAATACTCTTTTTAACAGACATGGCAAAAGCATGTTGCATATTTTCTTGCTCTTCAATGATATACTTCATCTGAGCGTTTTAAGAAACTCCTGTTCTCAGAGTATGTGATAGAGTAGTTATAAGAGTTTTCATTCTGATATTTTTTTCCTCAGAAGTGATTACAAAACCCAAGATTACTCAGTGTAGCTAGTTTGCCTCTCTAAAATTCTTGTTTCCACCAAATTCAAATATGTGATATGCTGATGATATTTCACAAGTCTCCTGTAAGAATAAGCTTACAGATTTGTGATTTTGACTGTATAGCATTGATCACTTTTTTAGCAACAGAAATTGACTTTTTTTTTTTCTGAGTCTCAATTATTAAGGGATAGTAGTTTGTCAATACAGATTTTGGAAAAGACAAAACTCCGTTATTGACCTCGTGTGTTTTTAACAGAGTGGTTAGCTGAGTGGTTAGCTGTGGTTATAGGTCATATCCATTTGCATTATGGTATATTTCTATGCATTCTTAATGTGCATGTCAGGTAAAAATGCCATATTGATTAGAAGTCATAAATGATAACAGCAAAACAATTAAATATCTATTCCAAAGTCCATAGTAGCCACTGAAAACATTCCCATTCAGCACAGCTGTCACTGCACATTAGTGAAACAAACAAACAAAATCCAGAAAAAAACACCAAAAAAAACCCCGAAAAATAAACACACAAAAACTTATTAAAATAATTTGTCTTTAGAAGTCCTTATTCTATGACATGAAATGCTCATTATATAATTATACATATCTCATCTCCTTTAAGAAAGAATCCTTACAAATTGGTAGCAAAGACGTAGATGACTCTCTCTTCAGCTCTACAGTCTGTTAGATAGCTACTACTGCATCTTATAAGTCTGAGCATTAAGAAATTTCAGGAGACTCTTCCGTATGTGATATGCTTAATACAGGCCGATAGTCATTTTCTGTGGTATCTTCCTATTAAACCTTGTGGCCATAGACCATTGTTCTCTAATGACAAAGATAATTATCACAAAGATAATTATCACAAAGATGTGTTAATGGCCGTATGTTATCAGGCAATAATGTCTTCATTAATGCATGGCTGTAAGCTCTGAAATAAATTTATCACTAGCTGACAGTGGAAGAAATGCTTAGGGAGGCAGAAGTGCTTGCTCCGAGCTACCAACTGCCCACATTCATTAACCACTTAAAACTCAATCCCTGCCAAAGCACCGGGCTTCAAAACCAGTCTTGGATTCCCCAACACTGAAAACTCTCTGGAATATCTGTTTCACTTGGTTTGTGTATGTGCTCACTGAATTTCAAGACTGATCTGTTTATTCAAATATCTAAAAATTATCGAACTGCTGTGCTTGAGGAAGAAATCTTTGTGTGGATTCAAACTGGCATTTTCCATTAGCATTGTCACCAAAAATTGTGAATAAACTTCCTAACAACAATGTAGTAGTAAGAAGAGGCATTCTCTTTATTATGGCACCGAAGGCGCAGGGGTTAGCTTATCCTATTATACATGCCATAAGTTGCATTAACTAAAGCTTGCCTTTCTTTTTTATCTATATATGCATTATTTTTTTCTGGAATGATCATACATAGTCATTCTATTTCCTAGAGCTAATTACAACATATCCCACCTTTGTGTGTGTGTGCCTTCGTCCCTGGTGGTCTTTCAAGACTGCTGGTGGTCATCTTTTGGGGTCCTTCCAATGAACTCTGGTCACTCACGTCCTGTGGCTCAGGGAGCCCCATTGCCCTGTTTCAGCCAGTTCCTTGAAGATACAGTGGTCTTTATCTTCATCTTCAACTGGTGTTTGCTCTTTTGTCCATATTCTTTCATGATGTATTAGCAATGGCAGCAAAAATTATGTCCTTGGGTACAATCTTGTCTGGAGCTTCTCCTAACAGCATCATGCCTTTACAGTGGGCTGAAGCAGACTGTCATATGCCAGGCCACTGAGGAGGAGAGAGAAGACTTCTGGTTATGGCTGTCAAATGGCTAAAATAAATCATAGAATCCTAGAATCGTTAAGGTTGGAAGGGACCGCCAGAGGTCATCTAGTCCAACCCCCCTGCACACGCAGGGCCACCTAGAGCACGTGGCACAGGGCTGCATCCAAGCGG